>QRFJ01003543.1:0-62591 GCA_006176705.1 Cocos nucifera
TATTATGAATATGTCTTAGATCTGAAATTCTCAATTTTAGACCTAATTAATATTTCATAAACTTAATTCTTAATTAAGTAGGGTTCATAAACAAAATATGCACAATAAATCCTAGGGTTTCAGGATCTAGGGTTTTGCAGAAAGTAAGTTTTGAGTTTCTGATTAAGGACGAACACGCAGCACCCCTACACATCATAAGAACACCCCATCGAATGGAAAGAGAGGGCCTTTAAATCCTTCTTCGTTCTTATGACCGGACGGCCAAGAGGAACGCCTTAATCAGGAACATTCAATACTACAAAACAATATCAGATCTATATCATATATCTCATATATAAAGTAGATCTAATCATGGCATATTTTGCATACATCTCATGTATCAAATCATGCATATTTTCAGATCTAAATTATCTCATAATAATCTAAAAAATTAGATTTAAATTGATCTAATCAAAATAAATTCTAATCTAGATAATTATGTAGAACTATTCTACAACTAGTCTAGACATGCATCAATCATATCTCATATGATATTCAAAAATTAAATAATTTTTATTTGCTATTTTTCAGATGTTATTATAACACTTATAATATCAAAAAATAGTAAATAAAAAGATCTAAAATATGATTTAATCAGATTAAATCAAAAATATGCAAGAATATTCTATAGAACTATTCTATTCTAGAACTAGTCATGCATATCTTCTAATCTTAGATCCAAATTATTTAATTTTAATTTTTTCTGATTTCAGATCTGATCACATCTCATGTGACATCTGAAATTAATTATTTTCTAATTAAAATAAATTTAAAATTAGATCTAAATAATTTAGAACCATGGCTCTGATACCAGTTGAAGGGAAATCCTGATTTCCCGGTCCAGGTTCGTTCAGATCTGATCAGATCAAGAGATATATTTCAAAAATTTTTCTCTTGATCCCAATCAGATCTTGATATGTTTCAGATCTGATTCTTATTATTTTAATAAAATAAAATTAAAAGATAAATTAAATCAAATTTAATTTACCTGATCTGGGTAATCCTATTACCCTGTTGATGATCCTGTTTGCAGCGGAAGGTTCTGGATCTTAGCCACGCAAGCGCCTGGCCTCTACCGGTATCCACTCGGGTTGGATCTGGAGATCCTCTTCTTCTCTATCACACCTCCAAAAATCAGATCTGGATCTGATCTGGAGGATCTTCAAAACTCTTTTGAAGATGAGCAGTCGTCCTTTGCAGCAGCGCAGCCTTCTTATTTTGATCGCCTTTCTTTGATCTGAATCGCACCAACCAAGGTCCAAAACTCCTTTTGGACGTGGAGAGCAAGGGGAGAAGAGACTATGGCATGGAGAAGGAGGGGAGAGGCAGCCTTGGGGCATGGAGAAACTATGATCTCATCATATCTCTTTATCTCATACAATCTGAGTTGGATACAGGGTCTTATTTATAGACTAGCTGTGATCCAACTCCTCTTCTTCCCAACCAATCACAACCCTTTGTGAAATCAGATCTAAATCTGATTGGTGGGAATAGAGTCCCCTGGATTCCTCCTTAGAGGGCGCCTAAGACCAGTCAAAGTTGGTTCTTAGAAGAACTCTAATTGGAATCCAAAAAGGAGATGGAGTCCTTGTCCAACAAGGACTCCTAGGCGCCTCCAACTTGGGCACACGCCTAGGGTGGCGTGCGCCCTTCTCCTTGCCAGGTTCTGGCAGGGGGACAGGCCCCCACCAGCTCTCCAATAGGTGCATGACATGTGGTCAAAAGTCAAAGTGTCAATGGTCAACGTTTGACCAGTCAAAGGTAGACTTTTGACCAAAGTCAAAGAACAAGAAATGGCAGGTGACCAAAAATGGCAGGTAGTGTCTTACAAATAAGACAACCTTTTCTGACTTGGACAACCTCCTGTCAGACCATATGAAGGCCTCTGTTTGAGCACAAACTCCTTTGGCTCAGACAGGACAACTTATTTATGATAGCAAAAGAAGAACGTTAGGTTCAATCGAGTGCTAGCACGATTTCCTTGAACCTAATTGAATCTCATTCAGATCAATTGAACTAGATCAGTTCAATTGATGATCACCAGATTCAAACCCTTGTTTGTGTGACCCAGTTAGGTTCAGTTCTGTATGGTAATGGGATATGTCATGATCTCTATCATCGACATCATCGAAACTCCTTTCGATGGATCAGAACTCTTCTGATTCGAACAGCTAGAATGATCGATCATCTAAATCATTCTAATTGCTCCCAAAATCCACCAGTGACACCTAGCAGTATATGGTGGCAACCCATCAGAGCTGAATGCGAACCTCTTGGTGCAGCTACCTGTGTGATTCAGTTCTTCTATCTTGAGCCCCGATCAGATTAGGGTTAAGGTGAACTCGTCAAACCCTAGTCTCTGTCATATGATGTAATCATTCGATTCGAGTCCAATGTGAAAATCTAAATAGAAACTCTTTCTATTATTTCACTCTACCATGGCCATGGATTTCTGGACTTGATTCTCATGATCATCATAGGGCTACTCCTCTACCACCGAGGTAGATAGATTCCATCTTGATGCAATCCAGTTCCTACAATGAACATGTCATAGCCAACATACACCTCAGGGTTCCATATGGCTAGGAGACCGAGTAATGGTGTAGTCAAACTATAACACCCTCAAGGTGAACTGCCGATGCATCTCAGGTCAAAGAACCAGACACACTACTGCAGCATCGAGTCAGTCATTGACGAGAAGGTAGACTCCCTAATGACTACTCGAGGTGGTCACGCTCAGTGCCCTCGTTCTCTAACGAAGGACGTTCCTTCTTGTTCTCAGGGTGTCCAGATAAGTAGTTTTCCAAATGATATCTATCGTTTGGACTATCCCTAGGTCGTTTGGCATTCACGTTTTGCTCGATAGTTAGAATAGGTACATCAATATGTAGCTGATAAAGACCATTAATAAGGAAACCATTTGCAATTTTATTTCTTTCATAAAGAATGTTACAATGGTCCTTAAAGAAGGTAATCACATAGCCTTCTTGTGCTAAGCATGAAACAGAAATCAAATTCCTGCTAGCTGCAGGCACATAATAACAGTCTTTCAAAACTAAGTCTAAACCAGATGGTAATCGAAGAGGGTATGTTCCCACGGCTACTGCAGCAACTCTTGCTCCATTACCGATGCGTAGGATCATGTCTCCATCCCTCAGCCTCCTGCTATCCTCAAGACCCTGCATGAAGTGCACAGATGAGCACTAGAACCAGAGTCAAGCACCCAACTGGATGCAGAAGAAACCGTAAGGTTAGACTCAATAACGAGCATACCTCCAGAAGGACCTTCCTTCTTGTTCTTCAGGGTGGCCAGGTAAGTAGGGCAGTTCCGCTTCCAATGGCCGTCGCTGTTGCAATGGAAACACTTTCCTTTGACATCGGCCTTTTTCTTCGGCTCTGCCTTCTTCTTCTTTGATCCTTCCACCTTTTGCTTTTTCACAGACTTCTTTTTCTTTCCATAAGACTTTCTTTTGGAAGAAGTCCGTTCCATAGCAAGAACTGAGCCTTTAGAACCTTTCATAGAAAGCTCAGCGGTAACCAGCATATTCATTAATTCGGCCAAGGAATTTTGAAGTTTATGCATGTGGTAATTCATGATGAATTGCCCATATGCATCAGTCAAGGATTGCAGAATAATATCATTCTGCAGATCCAAGTCTAACTTCACACCGAGCTTCTCAAGCTCTTCCATGTCCTTGATCATTGTCAGACAGTGATCTTGGACTGACTGCCCATCACGCATCTTAGCCTTAAAAAGTCATTTCGTGACTTGATATTTGGCTGCGCGACTCTGTTCACCAAACATCTCCTGCAGGTGAGCCAACATTTGGCGAGCAGTCCCGATATCTTCATGTTGGCGCTGGAGCTCATCAGACATCGAGCCCAACATGTAATATCTGGCCTTATTATCTTCGTCTATCCATTTTTCCAGAGACGCTCTCTGTTCAATGGATGGACGGGCTGGTAAGGTGGGAGGGTCCTGGTCCAAAACATGGGTTAACTTCTCGAAACCCAAAATAATTTTGTAGTTCCTGAGCCAATCTTTATAATTGGGTCCAGTCAGTCTATGTGTGTCCAGGATACGTGCCAATGGGTTGGACGCAGACATTTTCCTGTAGAGAGTCAAAGATTCTAGTTAGATACTGTAATTATTGACTTGACCAATTTATTTAGGGATTTTATTTTTAAACAAATTAGCTCCCACTATTTTCTCGGATCCCTACACTCCCTCTGTAGAGATGCAAAAATCTCCATGATTAATGATTTCTAGTGGGTGGTGCGGTCTCACCAACTGACTCATCACCTCACCTAACAGTTATTGGTGATGGGTTAGCCAATGAGTGAACAACTCTTGTTCAATGATTCTCTAATCATGGTGCACCCAAACTTGGTCTCTAATTCATGAATCTCACCGTATCCGAAATATTGATCCACTCCTTAGTTAAGTCAGACCCACCATTTGCATAGACTGGGTTCCTAATTGAGTCTCTCACCGTATCCAAAATATTGAGCCCAACTCATCCTCCAGCCCATAGCATCCAATGCCTAATAGACATGGTTGCATCTTCCCGGTGCAACTGAGCCACTGTATCCAGCCGAGAACAATCAACCCCGGGAAGGGCCCGCACATCTACAATGGTGGAAGACCTCAGACTTAATCTTTTCTTAGGGAGAATTGATTCAGGTCTCATTAAACTAGACTTGGCATTAGTCATAACAATTATGACTAACCTAGTGGCATGGGTTAGCTCGGATTATTGACCACCTCAGATCAGAACTGTGTCAACAGATATGGCCAGGTAAGTGAGACCGGTGGAAGGAATATGCCATTAACTCGTACAAGAATGCATTCAGGTCGAGTAGCTTCCAATTAAAAACCAGTCGGTCGTATGTGCCAAACTTACCTTAGACACCAAATTGTTGAGTCCAGAACCAATTGGGTTAGCCTACAATCCAGACTCTAACCTCTGAGCCTAATTAGGTCTTGCTTGATCGTGACTCGATCTTGACCCAGACTTAATCCTATTAGGCTGGTCAATTTAAGCATTGTTGATCCCATCTAACCAACTCTTGATTCGGTTTGATCAACCGCTTAGACCTAATTGAGCTACCCAAGCCCGAACCCAGTATTATGAATATGTCTTAGATCTGAAAATTCTCAATTTTAGACCTAATTAATATTCCATAATCTTAATTCTTAATTAAGTAGGGTTCATAAACAAAATATGCACAATAAATCCTAGGGTTTCAGGATCTAGGGTTTTGCAGAAAGTAAGTTTTGGGTTTCTGATTAAGGACGAACACGCAGCACCCCTACACATCATAAGAACACCCCATCGAATGGGAAGAGAGGGCCTTTAAACCCTTCTTCGTTCTTATGACCGGACGGCCAAGAGGAACGCCTTAATCAGGAACATTCAATACTACAAAACAATATCAGATCTATATCATATATCTCATATATAAAGTAGATCTAATCATGGCATATTTTGCATACATCTCATGTATCAAATCATGCATATTTTCAGATCTAAATTATCTCATAATAATCTAAAAAATTAGATTTAAATTGATCTAATCAAAATAAATTCTAATCTAGACAATTATGTAGAACTATTCTACAACTAGTCTAGACATGCATCAATCATATCTCATATGATATTTAAAATTAAATAATTTTTATTTGCTATTTTTTAGATGTTATTATAACACTTATAATATCAAAAAATAGTAAATAAATAGATCTAAAATATGATTTAATCAGATTAAATCAAAAACATGCAAGACTATTCTATAGAACTATTCTATTCTTAGAACTAGTCATGCATATCTTTCTAATCTTAGATCCAAATCATTTAATTTTAATTTTTTCTGATTTCAGATCTGATCACATCTCATGTGACATCTAAAATCACTTATTTTCTAATTAAAATAAATTTAAAATTAGATCTAAATAATTTTAGAACCATGGCTCTGATACCAGTTGAAGGAAAATCCTGATTTCCCGGTCCAGGTTCGTTCAGATCTGATCAGATCAAGAGATATATTTCAAAATTTTTTCTCTTTGATCTAATCAGATCTTGATATGTTTTAGATCTGATTCTTATTATTTTAATAAATAAAATAAAATAAAAATAAATTAAATCAAATTTAATTTACCTGATTTGGGTAATCCTATTACCCTGTTGATGATCCTGTTTGCAGCGGAAGGTTCTGGATCTAGCCACGCAAGCGCCTGGCCTCTACCGGTATCCACTCAGGGTTGGATCTGGAGATCCTCTTCTTCTCTATCACACCTCCAAAAATTAGATCTGGATCTGATCTGGAGGATCTTCAAAACTCCTTTTGAAGATCAGCAGTCGTCCTTTGCAGCAGCGCAGCCTTCTTAGCTTTTGATCGCCTTTCTTTGATCTGAATCGCACCAACCAAGGTCCAAAACTCCTTTTGGACGTGGAGAGCAGAGGGAGAAGGTGGTTTGGCATGGAGGAAGGAGGGGAGAGGCAGCCTTGGGGCATGGGGAATTATGATTCAATCATCTCATTCTGAGTTGGGCGCAGGGTCTTATTTATAGACTAAGCGTGATCCAACTCCTCTTCTTCCCAACCAATCACAACCCTTTGTGAAATCAGATCTAAATCTGATTGGTGGGAATAGAGTCCCCTGGATTCCTCCTTAGAGGGTGCCTAAGACCAGTCAAAGTTGGTTCTTAGAAGAACTCTAATTGGAATCCAAAAAGGAGATGGAGTCCTTGTCCAACAAGGACTCCTAGGCGCCTCCAACTTGGGCACACGCCTAGGGTGGCGTGCGCCCTCTTCCTTGCCAGGTTCTGGCAGGGGGACAGGCCCCCACCAGCTCTCCAATAGGTGCATGACATGTGGTCAAAAGTCAAAGTGTCAATGGTCAACATTTGACCAGTCAAAGGTAGACTTTTGACCAAAGTCAAAGAACAAGAAATGGCAGGTGACCAAAAATGGCAGGTAATGTCTTACAAAATAAGACAACCTTTTCTGACTTGGACAACCTCCAGTCAGACCATATGAAGGCCTCTGATTGAGCACAAACTCCTTTGGCTCAGACAGGACAACTTATTTATGATAGCAAAAGAAGAACGTTAGGTTCAATCGAGTGCTAGCACGATTTTCCTTGAACCTAATTGAATCTCATTCAGATCAATTGAACTAGATCAGTTCAATTGATGATCACCAGATTCAAACCCTTGTTTGTGTGACCCAGTTAGGTTCAGTTCTGTATGGTAATGGGATATGTCATGATCTCTATCATCGACATCATCGAAACTCCTTTCGATGGATCAGAACTCTTCTGATTCGAACAGCTAGAATGATCGATCATCTAAATCATTCTAATTGCTCCCAAAATCCACCAGTGACACCTAGCAGTATATGGTGGCAACCCATCAGAGCTGAATGCGAACCTCTTGGTGCAGCTACCTGTGTGATTAAGTTCTTCTATCTTGAGCCCCGATCAGATTAGGGTTAAGGTGAACTCGTCAAACCCTAGTCTTCTGTCATATGATGTAATCATTCGATTCGAGTCCGAATGTGAAAATCTAAATAGAAACTCTTTCTATTATTTCACTCTGCCATGGCCATGGACTTCTGGACTTGATTCTCATGATCATCATAGGGCTGCTCCTCTACCACCGAGGTAGATAGATTCCATCTTGATGCCAATCCAGTTCCTACAATGAACATGCTATAGCCAACATACACCTCAGGGTTCCATATGGCTAGGAGATCCGAGTAATGGTGTAGTCAAACTATAACACCCTCAAGGTGAACTGCCGATGCACCTCAGGTCAAAGAACCAGACACACTACTGCAGCATCGAGTCAGTCATTGACGAGAAGGTAGACTCCCTAATGACTACTCGAGGTGGTCACGCTCAGTGCCCTCGTTCTCTAACGAGTACCTGTACTCTCGCTCCGGTGTCTCCACACCGTAGACTCAAGACTCATCTACTAAAAAGAAGCGATTGTACACCAACCTTCTGGATCAATCACCATCCTTGTGATGATCCTCTAATCGGGAGCAATTTATGAGTTAATAATGATTATTCATGTTTTAAATTTTCAACTCTTGAAAAAATGAATTATCATTACCATTAACTCAAAGGATGTATCACAGACACTAAATACACATATGTGATAGAAAATAACCCATTTTATTGATATTAGTCAAAATTATAATTTTGCCCCTAGAAGTGTATTACAAGTGTCAACCAATTCTGGCTTCTAGGGAACATATATCTAACAGTCCAAGGGTTGGACCGGTTCAAAGTTAGTTGAGTTTTGAATTCAACTCAATTTATTGGAGGTTGGAACCAATTCAACCTTATCTGCTTCCCATGCCCTCCCTTTTGTTTGTCGAACATTTTTTGGAGAAATAAAAAAATGTACGTGTAGAAGGAGAGTCCTTCTATGTGTTAAATACATGGGAGGTGACGTTGGATAAGGATAAGAGGCTCACTTGATTTTTGAAATCAAGTGAGCGATTAAAACCTCCCAACCACTCAATCCTTATCTCTTTCCATGCATTTTTCCCATGGTATTCATGTCAATAAATTATGAGAATTTTTATTAATGATTAAGAAGGGGTTAGCATTATGTGATAAAAATTTTAGAGTAATTGAGCATTAGTTTTGGGCAAAAAAAAATCTTAGAGTGAAGGTGAGCAGGGTCCTACAGCACTTTACTTTTCCCTCATGCCTCTCTTCTCTTCTGATTTTCACCTCTAAGGATACCTAATTTTTAGATATGATCTAAATAGGGTTTATAGATCTAATAGTTATCTTTCCATCAAAACTAATTTGATAGAAGAAACCTACATAGAGAGGGCGTGATAGGATTTTTAGTGTGTTAGGATTTTTGGGTCAAGTGAAACCCTAGATTTGGGAATCTAGGTTCGGGTGGAGAGATCAAGTGCTGTGAGCATCGGATCGCCATCAAATTTGACACACATCTTCATCATCCTCCCATATTTATGTTTTAATTTTCTAAGATATCTAAAAAATTAAAAAGAATATGATCGATTGGATCGATCATGATCAACCATTGAAGGCCCCAGCGAGGAGCTAGCACTCCAGTGGGGCTGATCGGGATCAGGAGCTCCGTATGGACCAACCATAGAGGTCGGACATGTGTGTGGCTATGGTATGATGCCGAAGCATTATCTGGTAGACTTAGATTATGGTGATCAGCTTTTCATAAAATTGCATTGTATTCTGAACAGATAGATGCAGTAAAGAGTTTGCTATATAGTTTTATTTTCAGATATATATGAATACATGCATATTATGTTTAGATCCTTAGTGTAGGACTTAATATTTTGAGATGATCAAAAATTAATTAATTAGATTAATTAATTTTCTATTATATTTTAGCTATTTTCAAAAAAATTTTTGAAAATAGCACTGCAAACCCTGCACTGCATCCTTCAAATGGTATCAGATCGTAGGTTCGCTAAACATGATATGCTTGCATGATTAGATTAATAATTTAAATTTGATCTGAATATTAATCTAATATTCTAATTAATTAGATCTAAAAATTAAAATCATGATCGGATGGACTGCAGGTTGTCCTGCTGTAGGGTTTATCCTCTACAGTGCAAAGGTTATCTTTGTACGTGCTTGATCTTGTAGTTGATCAAAAAATTTTTAGATTAGATCTAATTTTTTATGATATGTTAGATTAGGCTTTAATCTAATTTTTAATCATGAATGCATGTTTTGATAGAATCTAAAGTTTGATTGATGACTTAGTATTATGTAGTGTACATAGTTTTAGATTGAATCCTACAACTAGTGTTGTTTGTGAATTAAGCCGATTCAATTTTAAAGTGAGTCGACTCAATTGGTAAACAATGCTAAGTTATAAAAAATCTTTCAAAATTTAAAAAATATTTTCAAAATGCTGAATCCCAACCCATCAGCCAAAAATTTAATTAAAGAAATTAAGTATTGTTCATAGGGTTTAGAATTGTGAATTAAGATCCTAAGACAAAGGCACAAGACTGTGGGTTAAAGGGTTAGATGAATTAGATCCACTAATTGGGTTAGATCTAAGATTAGTTAAAGAATGGATTAATCTAGAGTAATTGATCAAATCTAATCATGTGTTGAATTAGATTAGGTCAAGGACACTCTAAAATCAACTCCAATAGTTGTAGTTGGATGAGTCCATATCTTTAATAAGACCAAAATGGACTTAATTCATGGCTACGCGGTTAAGCCCAAAATTGCTAGGTTGATCAGATTAAACCTAATTAACCGATTGGTGTCTAAGGTAAGTTTGGCAGTCTAGACCAATGGCTTTTAGTTGGAAGCTGCTCGCACTGATTCGATCTTTGATGAGTTAATGGCATATCTTTTCCACTGATCTTACTTACCTGACTGACATGGTCGATTGAAATTTGATTAGATCACTTGGTGATTCGGACTGACCCATGTTATTAGAAATTAGTTTAACTAATTTTAATTAGTAAGACTAAATAAGGTGTCCATGGACCTAAATTGATCCTAGTCCTAACCTATTAACTTGGTGAAGTTGGTGGCAGAAATTTGATCCATGTCCTTTCTACCCTTAAATCATAAGTAACCTAAATCCTCTAAATTATTAGGTTCTTAAAATGACTAAGTTATGGAGATAACCAAGTCATAGCCTTCCATTAAGATGAATAGTAATGAGTCCAATTTTCTAGGTGGACATTGGAGGTGCCTTACACCTAGTGTTCATTTGGTATTGGAATTACTATCAATCATATGATGATTAGATCGTACTCTCTTAATGGTGATCAGGTTAGCTAGAGCTTTCCTTGAGCCTGGTTATCATTGGTTTGATGCACTGAAGTTAATCATATTAATGGTTGGACCTAACCAGACTTTTTCAGTGGAGGCCATAGCCTATTGATTTGGTATCTAGGGCAAAACCTAAATATTAAAAATTATTTAAGAAAATAATTGGTTATGAACCTACCTATAGATGTACATGGGTTAGCCAGAGCTTTCCTCGAGCCCATCTGTAGTCCATATGGATTTCAGTACCCACTAAGGAGTTAGTGTAATTCGTCGAATTGGAGGTAGAGGCTATCAATTCGTTAAAAATAGTGGAAGAATCTTTAGACTAAAGTTCAAGTCTTTAGGATTTAAATTTATTCAAGTACTTATTAGGTTTTATATTTTTCTTTCAGATAACTAGAATGGATAGAATAAGTCCTCTCCGTTCACTGTTGGATAGTGAAAAGCATTTAGGACCTAAGAACAAGGAGTTTAGTGTTGACCCTAATAACATAGACCTAGAGAGGAATGGTTCTCTTAACCCAAATAGACTGAATAGGAGAAATCAGCAAGTGGTTGCTGGTCAAAACTGTTATATGATAACACCTTATGATTTCTCCGTATATGACACATCTACCTGGTTATTAGATATTGGGAGTTTGATTCATATATGCAATTCATTGCATGGACTTCAAATTGGTAGAAAATTTGAGAATGATGATAGATTTATTAATGTAAAAAATGAAAGTCAAGTTTCAGTCCTAGCATTGAAAACTCGAACTATTTTTCAAAAGTAATAGTATCATTAAGTGACTGTCACTATTGTCCATCTTTTATGACGAACATAATATCTATTGGGCTATTAGCCCAGGATGGTTATTGTTTGTAAATAAAAAAAATTATTATAATACCATTATGAATGATGTTATAGTACTACAAGGACAATCGAGAAATGACATTTACATTATATCATAGCCTATTAGTGTAATGTACATGTCGAATAAACGACCAAAACTAGATAATGTCACTAATACTTATCTTTGGCATTATAGGCTCAGTCATATAAATAAGAATAGAATTAATAGGTTAGTTAAGGAGCGTATCCTTGATATTGATGATTGTGAATCATTAAATACCTGTGAGTCCTGCCTTCTTGGAAAGATGACCAAATCATCTTTTACTGAAAAAGATGAATGAGCCACTGAGCTTTTGGGTCTAGTACATACTGATGTATGTAGGCTTATGAACACATATGCTAGAGGTGGGTATTACTACTTCATTACATTTACTGATGACCTATCTAGGTATGGATACATCTATCTTATGAAGAATAAATCTGATTCGTTTGAAATGTTCAAACGATATCGAAATGAGATAGAAAAATAACTTGGAAAGAGTATTAAAACTCTTCGATCTGATCGAGGAGGAAAATACATTTTCAACGAGTTTCTGACATATCTAGAAAAGAATGAGATTCTCTCACAA
Organism: Cocos nucifera; assembly: GCA_006176705.1. NCBI lineage: Eukaryota > Viridiplantae > Streptophyta > Magnoliopsida > Arecales > Arecaceae > Cocos > Cocos nucifera. Next base: position 12,319 of record QRFJ01003543.1, read on the forward strand.
TGGACTTCTTTTGGAAAACCATAACATAATGGTGTATCTGAAAGGAGGAATCGAACCCTGTTGGACATGATTGTGTCCATGATGGGGTTTACAAGTCTACCGATTTCATTTTAGGGTTATGCACTAGAGACTGCCTATTTTATTTTGAATAATATTCCAAGCAAGTCTATTGCAAAGACTCCATATGAGGTATGGATTGGGCGTAAGCCGACACTCTCTCACTTTAGGGTTTGGGGATGTCCAGCTTATGTTAAACATTTGCAACTAGAAAAGCTTGGTCCTAGGTTCGATAAATGCTTGTTCATAGGGTACCCTAAGGAAACTAGGTGTTATTACTTCTACCTTGCTGAAGAATAAAAGGTGTTCATCAATAATAGAGTAGTCTTTTTAGAAAAGAAATTTCTTAGTGAAGGAACAACTGCCTCTATTGTTGAACTTAATAAAGTTTGATAGGTGGAAGAACCGACACATTCTAGTGAACCTATAGAATAAGATTTGATAAGATCAAACCCAGAGCCTATTGAAGTAGCACCAAGGAGATTTGATAAAGTACCGCATCAACCGGATAGATACTATGATTTCTTGGTCCGGGATGGTGATCCTATCAAACTCGATGAAACTGATGAGGATTCAATTACCTACATGGATGCCATGTAGAGGTCTGACTCCGATAAGTGGCTAGAAGCCATGAAATCCAAAATTGAGTCCATGAAAGTCAATAGTGTATGGATATTAGTTGATTCACCTGAAGGGGTAAAATCCATTGGGTGTAAGTGAATTTTCAAAAGAAAAAGGGGTGTAGACGGGAAGGTGGAGACCTATAAAGCCCATCTGGTTGCCAAGAGATATCATCAGCATTATGGTATTGACTATGATGAGATGTTTTCTCCAATGACAATGCTTAAATCTATTCAGATCATGCTTGCGATAGCAGCATACCTAAACTATGAGATTTGGTAAATGGATGTGAAAATAGCTTTCCTAAATGGAGAGCTGGATGAAGAGGTGTATATGATACAGTCTGAGGGTTTCACATCCACAGATGAGTCTAAGGTGTGCAAAATTCAAAGATCCATCTATGGATTGAAGCAGGCATCATGGAGTTGGAATATACATTTTGATAAAGTAATCAGAACGTATGGCTTCGTTAAGAATGGAGAACTTTGCATGTATAAATGGACTAATGGTTATGTTGTTGTATTCCTTGTACTGTATGTAGATGACATTCTCTTAATCGAAAATGACATCCTTATATTATAGGGAATAAAGGTTTGGCGGTCATCTTAATTCTCCATGAAGGACTTGGGAGAAGCATCCTTCATCTTAGGGATAAAGATTTATAGAGATAGATCTAAAAGGTTGCTTGGATTGTCCCAATCTACATACATTGATATTATGCTGAATCGGTTCAACATGGAGAATTCCAAGAAGGGCTATCTCTCGATAGGCCATGAAATTTTGCTCTCGAAGAGGGATTGTCTGACAACTCCTTAAGAAAGAGATCGTATGAGTAGAATATCATATATTTCGATAGTGGATTCTATTATGTACGCCATGATGTGTACGAGACTGGATGTGGCATACTCACTAGGGGTAGTGAGTAGATACCAGTCTGATCTAGGTAAGAATCATTGGAAGGTTGTAAAAACTATCTTTAAGTATTTAAGAAATACTAAGGATCAGTGGTTCATCTATGAAGATTCTGACTTGAAACTTGTAGGATATACTGATTCCAGTTTCTAATCAAACAATGATGATAGCAAAAGTGTGTCAGGTTTTGTGTTTACCCTAAATGGTCAAGCGATCTGCTGGAAGAGTTCCAAGCAGCAAACTATAGTTGATTCTATGTGCGAGGTGGGGTATATCATGGCATCTGATGCTATGAAGAAAGCTATGAGACTACGAAAGTTCATCGACGAGCTAGGAGTGGCACCCTCCTTGGATGGTCTATGTCTACTATACTGTGACAGAACTGGAGCCGTAGCTCAAGCGAAGAAGCCGAAGGCATGTCAGCACACCAAATATATTCTACGTCGTTACCACCTTGTATGAGAGATCATGGAGCGAGGTGACATCGAGCTTCAAAAGATTGATGAAAAGGAGAATGTGGCTGACCCCTTTACTAATGCTCTTAAAATCAAAGAGTTCGACAATCACAAATGGAAGATGGATATTCGATACTATTCTGAGTTGCTTTAGTCTTAGTGGGAGTTGTTGAAAAATGTATCCTAAAGCCAATCATCTAGGTTATAGATGGTTGAGCTAAATGTAATTGTACTTAAATTATTAATGAATAAAATTATTCTTTTGGTAAATTCATCACTTTGTACATCTTCCAATAATGAACTATTCTATGATGAAGTCCTCAGAACTATTTAGACTCGACAAGGGAGGATTTATCATTTATTGTTTAGTCCTCAAATGTGTTCATGATCAAATGATTCATTGTTATTCAGGACGATAACGTATCGAGTGTAGGTCATTGTGTGCCATAAGTATTGGTTGTCCTCTTAACCAAGAAGTATGGAGATACTATTATGGCATGCATGTGAAGTGTAGGGATATATTTCAGAGAATGTGATCCAACTGCAGAGCTTTTTACTATCAAGAGTTGCTCCGGAAGGATATGGATATGAGTGTCCCTTAGACCTGAGATCACCACAGTGACCTACAAGCAACTCACTATACTTAGGTATCGGACTATCTGAATTTTTAATTCAATGACGGAAGGCTACTGGGTGCAGTCAAGTACTTGGCTTATCGGTGTGTGAGTCAAGATAGGATTGATCCCTTCAAGCGTTGGAGTAAGTGCATCACTGTATTTCAATTTGGCAAATCCTCGATCGAGGTAGTCCATATGATGGACACTAAATTTTGAAATACACTATGAATGAATTTTAGGATTGACAGTAAACCCTAAATCATCTTTTGAGCATCGAGGTCAAGGGGATGAATTATACGGTAACCATATGCCACATGTTCGTTGATGTTGCATTGCAATTATTCGATCCATCCAAACATCAGGTACCATTGCTAGATAGTTACATCGATTGGTATAGAAAATTAGTTTCTATGCTACTGGCTTAGGATTCAAACCTATGGGGTCAAACACAATAGGCGTTTCTACCTGATCTGGTGGCTGATATTGAGTCTTGATGATCTAAGACTCTATGATCAAGAGTCCCACTGGACTGGGACTCTATGAACAAGAGTCTCACTAGACTGAAACTCTGAGTCCTTCATGTCTGAGACTCTCTGATCGAGAGTCCTGATGACCTGGGACTCTATGATCAAAAGTCTCACTGGACTGGGACTCTATGGTCAAGAGTCCCACTGGACTAGGACATAGTGACCAAGAGTCCTAATGGACTGGGACTTTGAGTCCTACTCATTTGAGACTCTCTGATCAAGGGTCTCACTAGTCTAGGACTCTATGATCATGAGTTCCATTCATTTGGGACACTGGGTTCAAGAGTCTCACTGGTTTGGGGCTCTTCAGGAGTTTCATGTTGATGAAACTCTATTGTCCGGTAATCCATCCAATTTGTACTTAGATATTTTTTGAAGGATTAATTAGCAATTTCATTATTGATTAGCTCAATTTGATTGAGCGATGAGGATTCGATCAAGCCTGATTGAATTTGATTCGATTGGGTTGGACCCGATCAGATCACGAGATGACCTAATCACTATTGGAGTTTTGATCTTGATTTGATCAGGACCTAGACCTAATTAATTTTTAATTTGATTAGAATTTTATTGAATTAAGCTAAGCCTAATTTGGTTGGGTTTAACCTAGTCTAATTGGGTCTAGATTAATTGGTTTGGTTGAAACCAATTAGGACCATGTCAAATGAAGTTTGTATTCAAACTCTCCCATATGCCCACCATTTTTGACTTTTCCACTCTTGTTCCACACCCAAAATTTTGTACGTAACTTTTCTATCACCCAAAAGATTTTTGCACCCCCTCTCTTATCTACTTTTGACCTGATCCAAGGGTTGGACTGGCTCAAAGTAAGTTGAGTTTTGAATTCAACTCTATTTGTTGGATGTTGGAACCAATTCAACCTTATCTGCTTCCCATGCCCTCCCTTTTCTTTGTCGAACATTTTTTGGAGAAATAAAAATGTGCACACATAGAAGGAGAGTCCTTCTGCATGTTGAACATATGGGTGGGGGTGTTGGATAACGATAAGAGGCTCACTTGATTTTTGAAATCAAGTGAGTGGTTAAAACCTCCCAAGCACTCGACCCTTATCTCTTTCCTTGCATTTTTCTCATGGTATTCATGTCAATAAATTATGAGAATTTTTATGCATGCATAAGATGGGATTAGTATGATATGGTAAGAATTTTAGAGTAATTAAGCATTAGTTTTGGGCAAAAAAAATCTTGGAGTGAAGGTGGGTTGGGTCCTACAGCACTTTACTTTTCCCTCATGCCTCTCTTCTCTTCTAATTTTTACCTCTAAGAATACCTAATTTTAGATATAATCTAAATAAGGTTTATAGATCTAAAAGTCATCTTTCCATAAAAACTTGGTTCATAGAAAAACTCCACATAGAGAGGGCATGATAGGATTTTTAGTGTGTCAGGGATTTTATGCCGAGTGAAACCCTTGATTTGGGAATCTAGGTTTAGGTGGAGAGATTGAGTGCTGTGAGCATTGGATCGCCACCAAATTTGAAATAGCTCTTCATCATCCTCTTGTATTTATGTTCTAATTTTTTGAATGTTCAAGAAATCAAAAAGTACATGATTGATTGGATCGATCGTGATCAGCCATTGAAGGCCCTAGAGAGGAGCTAGCACTCCAGTGGGGCTGATCGGGATTAGAAGCTCCATGTGGACCAACCATAGGGGCCAAACATGTATGCGGCTATGGTGTGACACCAAAGCATTATCTGATGGATTTAGATTGTGGTGATCAAATAGATGTAGTAAAGAGTTTGCTACATAGTTTTATTTTCAAATCTATCAATGCATGCATATTATGTTTAGATCCATAATGTAGGGCTTAATATTCTGATATGATCGAAAATTAATTAATTATATTAATTAATTTTTTACTATATTTTAGCTATTTTTTAATTTTTTTTTGAAAGTAGCACTGCAAACCCTGCATTGCATCCTTCAAGTGAATCATTGGCTGCTACCATTGTTCTCTAATTCTTGACTTGAGCATCGAAGAATCCTCGTTGGAGTGAAATCCTTTGGTCTAGATTTTATTTTGTAGGTCACTCTAGCATTGCTATTTAAAAGCTCACCAAGTTCAGCCACTTATCTTCCAACCTCAGCTAGATCTAGCAGCAATAAATAGAAGAAAGGTTTGAACCCCCAGTTCATTTGTAAGAAGTAGCCAAGCAGTGATTCCCACAAGATGGCCCTGCATAAAACTTCATCTCAGCAAACTAGTGCCTCTGCCTCCCGACCGGTGTAGGATTAGGTGAATAATTCTATTCCTACACTAGTGATAATGAAAGTTCTTGCACCCACACAGCCTTCAGTGGTAATTGTGAAACAATTCAACATGCTCTTTCGGCAAATCAAGTAACTCACAGTAGTCATTCAGGTAATCCAAGCCCTATCGGTGCCTCCACCAATGAACTCAGCACCACTAGTTGCATCCGCACCACCACCAGCAATCTTAGCACCACTAGTTGCACCTGGGCCACTATAGTAATAGTAATAATTGCATCCCCAAAGTCCAGGGAGGCATCAGACCCACCAGAGCGAAGAAGATGGTGGATACCAACTCGTCGGTCGAAGCATGATTCCACCCCTAGTCGATGTTCTCCTTAGCATTCTAAAGCATATACTACTTGAGAAGCTGAACTTCAGCAGAGGCTTCAGGGGATGGATTAGTGGATTTGGGAGATCCATGATAACCCATCGACGCTGCTGGATGGGTTCAATGCTGACCCACCTTTTGTGGCGAGCATTATGCAGGAACATCTTCTCCAACATTTTAAGTTCCTCAAGTAGAGAGTTACTATGAGATGACTAACCCTGTTGATCACATTAACAACTTTAGAGCTGTTATGCTTCTCCAGGATGCTAGTGATGCCATCTTGTGCCGAGCATTGCCTTCTACTCTAAAGGAAGCAGTCCGGCACTGGTACTTTAGTCTGAAGGTGACTTCAATCCATTCTTTTAGATAGCTAAGTCAGTCCTTCACTGCCCACTTTATTACTAGTCGGCGGCCATAGAAGCGATCAGACTACCTCTAGACCATCAAGCAAAGGAATGGTGAGACCATATGATTGTATGTGTCCTGCTTCAACAACACCATGCTGGAAGTTCGCGATCTGGGTCATTCGATTGCTATGTCCATAATGATGGGTGGACTACTGAAGGATGATCTTAAAAAGTCATTGATGAAGACCTACCCCCAAAATTTTTCAAATTTGTTTGTTTAAGTGAAGAAATATGCCCATATTGAAGACTCTTTTTACAGAGGATGATATCCCCGCAAACTCTATGGTGGGGAGAGAATGGTCGAGCAGAGGGTGCACACCTAGTAGAGGGTGCTTGCCTAGGCGGAAGGAAGAAACCTACTAGTGCTCAAGGTCCCCATGGAGAAGATAAAAGAATGATTCACCTCAGAGGTGGTTCAATAACTATACACCTCTGAACACCTCCAGGAGAGAGATACTGATAGACGTGCAAGCCGAGCTACCTCAGCCTCTAAAGATATGGACAAAGTCAGAGTACCACAATCCAACCAAATATTGCTTCTACCATTGTGACCATGGTCATGATACTGAAGAATACTGCTAGCTCAAGAATGAGATTGAGAGGTTCATTAGGCAGGGGTGGCTGGACTACTTTATCTTGAGGCGACCACCTCCACATCGACCTCCTCCAAGAGCTCAGCAACCACCCTCTTTCTCTCAACAACCATTCTCCTTGTCTCAGCCACAGCTGGTGCCGGTGTGGCTAGAGAGACAAGAAGTAGGGAAACAGGCGGTGGTAGAAGTTCGACCCTTAAGGGGAGAAATATATATGATAACTAGGGGGTCATTCGGATCAGCGAAGGTTTTAGAGGCAAAGAAGCTAAGGCTCGAGGATAGGCTCGAGAATGCCATTGTCTTCATCGAGTGGGATGTAGAGGGTGTGCAAGCCCTGCATAATGTTGCAGTGGTTGTGACTACAAATATTGCATATTTTAATGTACATCGTGTATTTATTAATAACGAAAGCTTGGTCGATATTTTGTACTTCTCTATTTTCTTTTAAATGGAATTTACTTTGGATCAGTTAAATATATTTGATACCCCAATTCATGGTTTCTTCGAAAGCTCAATGATTCTAGAGGGGATGATTAGGCTGCTTGTCATAGTAGGTACCCCACCTTAATGAATGACAATCCAAGTCAACTTCCTAGGGGTAAAGCTTCCTTTAGCCTATAATGCAATCCTTGGCCGTTCGAGTTTGTAGACTTTAAAGGTCGTGGTATTGAACTATTATTTAATGGTGAAATTTTCAATGAAGAATGGAGTAGGATAGATTCAAGCGACCAAGCCATGACTCAACAATGTTTTGCTGCTAGACTTTGAATAGAAGCCCAACCTAAATCTCCAATAGGGTTGGATGCCTGGGACTATCTAGCTAAGGAGGGAGCTCAACCATTTGAAGACCTTCTAGAGGTTCCATTGAAGAAGGAGAGCCCCCATCAGATGGTGATGATCGGCTCATGTCTGGATAAGGTAATAATAGATCGGCTAACTGCTCTTTTGTAGAAAAATGGAGATCTCTTTGCTTGGTTGGCCATGGATATGCTATAGGAAAAATTACAGGATTTCTAGCTCTACTTTCAAAACCTTTTTAAAAAATCATGTAGTAAAATTTAAAAATTAATCTAATTAATTTATGGGCTAATGATCATATCAATTAAAATCCTACAACTAGGACCATAATGTGATATATATGCATCAAAAATTCAAAAATAAAACTACTAGTAGTAAATCGCATTTACCACTACTTATGTTCAGAACACGATACCTTGCGTGGATTGTCGATTATCACAACTAAAATATTGTTGGAAAGGTCCTCTCATTACGACATAGCCACACAGGTCATCTGGCTTCTATGGATCATCCACATGAGGTCTTGGTCCCGATCGACTCCTTCCAAGTGCTAGCTTGATGTCAGAAGTATGGATGGCTGATCTTGATTGAACCGCTTCAATCTCCCTCCACGAACTTTTTGGACACTCCAGATGACTAGCAGAGGTAGGAGAGAGGTAGAGGAGGCTCTCCTAAAATTTTTGCTAGTATTTGACACTTAGAAATCACAAAAATTCTACCCAAATCCTAGGCCAAAATCCTAAGATAGCACTCACCCAAACCCTATGCCTCTCTCTTTTTTTTGTTCTTTCTCACAAGAATTTTTGAATTTTTTTCTCATGCACCAGGGGCTCATGCAAGGCTTTCTCACTCCTTTAGATGTGTGCATGCCCTAGGGAAAATTCCCTTTTAATGTATGCCATTCTGCATTAACACTGCATGGAGGGATGAGAATAGGTTGGTTGTTAATTCAAACATGATTTGAATTCAAACTCAAAACCACCTGATCCTATCCACTAGGGGCATGAGAAAGCTGGGTGTGCCCCCTCCATGCATGAAGAAGGTTTTACGAGAAACAAATTCTCATAGAAAATTGAGTGGGTGCAAGTCTAGGTGGCGCTAGGGAAGACTAGTCAAACTAGTCTCAAAAATCTTTATCCAATTAAACACAATCCAAACCAATTTGATTAGGTCTAATTAGACCAAATTAAATCCAACTCATTTAGGCTTAATTAAGCTTAATTAAATTTTAATTAAATCAAAAATTGATTAAGTCCAACCCCTAATCAAATCAGGGAATAAACCTCCTTGGCGATTAGGTCATCACATAACCTAATCGGTTTCAACCCAACTAAAACTAATTCAGTTAGACTTGATCCAAAACTCTTCACTCAATCAAATTAAATTAATTAGTAATCAAATTACTAGTTAAATCTCTCATAAATATAGAGTCCAAATCCAGTGGATATCCAATTTATAAAGTCCCATCCAAATGAAACTCTTGATCGAAGAGTTCCAAACCAGTGGGACTCTTGACCCTAGTATCCCAAAGGTGTGGAACTTGTGATCATAGGGTCTCAGACAAGTAAGACTCAGAGTTTTAATATAGTAGGACTCTTGGTTATAGAGTTCCAGTCTAGTGGAACTCTTGACCAAAAAGTTCTAGCCTAGTGGGACTCTACACCAGCCATTAGACTAGGTAGGAATTTCTAATGTGTGTAATCTTATAGGTTCGAACCTAAACTGATAGTATAAGAATTAATTTCTATACTAATCAATGTGACCATCTGGCAATGATACTAGATATTCGGATAGATTGAATAGTCGCAATCGTAATATTCAGAATCTATGTGAATATGATTATCACATAATTCATCCCTTTGGCCTATGTGTTTAGGATGACTCAGAGTTAAACTGCCAATCCTAAAAAGTACATCTATATCTTGTCTCAGCGCAATTAATCCTATGAATATTCACAAGGACTATTCTGGCCAAGGCTTTGCTAATTTAAAATATAATTCAATACAACTCAATACAACTCCTGCAATTTGGAGTGGTCAATCCCATCTTAATTCACACACCGACTCCTCAAGTACTTGACTATGCCCAGAAACCTTTCATCATTGAATTAAAAATTCAGATAGTTTGGCATCAAAGCACAATGTGTTGTGCAGGATCCCTTGACATTGTTGAGGTTAAAGAAAGAGTGGGGTGCACCTTCTTCCTCCAAGCTTGGAGGTGTGCCCCCTAGGACACCTTGGTGTGTGAAAGACTAGAGAACGAGATAGATGTGGGAGAAAATGGCTCCAATAATCTTCTCTTCTCATCAGGATTTATAATATACATGTATATATACCCCTACATAGATCAAAACCCAACTCATAAAAAATTTTCTATGCTAACCCAGTCTGAATGCACTCATCCAAACCGATGTACACCCATGGTCTGATTATGCACTCAACCCCATGGACCCAAATCTGGTCCAAACTCTGATTAGCCCCCATGAGACCCACAAATCAGGGCCTCATGATTATGGAGGGCTGAATCTCCACTCTAGGACCAAACTGGTCCTAGCCCTAGGACCACGCTTGTCCTAGTCTCCTAGAGCCAATATCCTAATTTTTTTCATGGCCTCCCAAGGCTTGGGAGCACCATTAATCCTAACATAGTGAGTTGCCTGAAAGTCACTGTAGTGATCTTAGGTTGGAGGAATATTTATACTCATATTCCTTTGGAGCAATTCTTGATAGTAGAAAGCTCAGGAGTTGGTAACATTCAGTACAGATGTATCTTTACACCTCACCTACAAGCCATACCAGTGTCTTCACACTTCTTGGTTAAGAGGATAACCAATCCATATGGCACACAACAAGCTACACTTAATAAATGTTGTCGTCTTGGGTAACAACATATCATTTGGTCATGAACAAATTTAAAGACTAAACGATAAATTCTTCTTTATTGATTCTAGATAGTCCTAAGGACTTCATCACAACACAGGAGTTCATTAGAAGATGCAAAGAATTTATGATAAAAATGCCAAAATAATATTTATTCATTAATAATTCATATACAAATACAAAAAATAGCTAATAGACTGATGATTGACTTTAGAACACTATTCTCAACAATCTTCTACTTAGACTAAAGCCAATCAGTATAATATCTAATACTCATCTTCGACTTGAAATCGTTGAACTCCACCACAACGGCTTTAGTAAATGGGTCGGCTAGGTTCTCCTTCTCATCGATCTTCTGAAGGTTGACATCATCTCGATTTATGATCTCTCGGATAAGATGATAGCGATGCAAAATATGCTTCATTCACTAGTGTGCCTTTGATTTCTTTGCCTGAGCAATGGCTCCAGAGCTATCGCAGTAGAGTAGAACTGAACCATCAAGAGAGGATGCTACTTCAAGCTTGGTGCTAAACTTTCTCAGTCACATAACTTCTTTGCTAGCATCTGATACAGCGACATATTCTACCTCGTAAATTGAGTCAGCCATAGTGTGCTGCTTGAAATTTTTCTAGCAGATAGCTCTACCATTAAGGGTAAATATATTTTCCAACACACTTTTGCTGTCATCATGATTAAATCAAAAACTAGAGTCTATACACCCCACAAATCTCAAATCTGATTCACCATAAACAAGCGACTAGTCCTTAGTATTTCTTAAATACTTTAAGATGGTTTTAACAATCTTTTAGTGGTTCTCTCCTAGATCAGATTGGTATCTACTTACTATCCCTAGTAAGTATGCCACATTTGGTCTCGTACATGTCATAGCGTACATGATAGAATCCACTTCCGAAGCATATGAAATTCTACTCATTCGATCTCTTTTTTGAGGTGTTGTCAGACAATCCCTCTTTGAGAAAGATATTTCATGGCCTATTGGGTAGATAGCCTTTCTTGAAATTTTTCATGCTAAACTATTTCAGCACAGTATCTATATACGTGGACTGGGATAACCCGAGCAATCTCTTAGATTTATCTCTATAGATCTTTATCCCTAAGATGTGGAAAGATTCTCCCAAGTCTTGCATGGAGAACTATGATGATAGTCAAATCGTTATTTCCTATAATATAGGGATATCATTCCTGATTAAAAAATTATCATCCACATACAACATAAGAAATACAACTGTTAGACCGTTAGTATACTTGTATATGTAGGACTGTTCTCCATTCTTAATGAAGTTACATGTTTTGATCATCCTATCAAAATATATATTCCAACTCTGAGATGCCTACTTCAGTCAATAAATGGATCTTTGAAGCTTGCATACCTTAGACTAATCTTTGGATGTGAGCCTTTAGGTTGTATCATATATACCTCTTTGTCTTGCTCTCCATTAAGAAAAACTATTTCACATCCATCTGTCAGATTTCATAGTTCAAATGGGCAGTTATTGCAAGCATTATCCGAATAGATTTGAGCATTATCATTTGAGAAAATATCTCGTCATAATCTATAGCATATCGTTGATGATATTCCTTGGCAACTAGATGGGCCTTATAGGTTTCCACCTTTTCGTCTATGCCACTTTTTTTTTAAAAACCTACTTACATCCTATAGATTTTATCCCTTTAGATGGATCAACTAATGTCCATACATCGTTGACTTTCATGGACTCCATTTCAGATTTCATGGCCTCAAGCCATTTCTCAGAATTGGATCTCTGCATTACATCCATGTTGGTGATCGGATTCTCATCAATCTCATCAAGTTCAATAGGATCACCATTCCAAACTAAGAAACTATAGTGTCTATTCAGCTAATATGGTATTCTATCAGACTGCCTTAAGAGTGCATGTATAATGGGCTCCGAATTTAATCTAATCAAATCCAACTCAGGTTCAGCTAATTGTGTCGATTTTTTTACCTACTGAACTTAAGTTTTATCTTAGAGGCATTATTTCCTTCACCAAGTAACTTCTTTTTCAAAAAGATTGCCTTAATGCTGACAAACATCTTTTGTTCATCAACGAGATAGAAATAATATCCTTTGAACTCTTTTGGGTACCCTATAAAAACATACTTGTCAGACCTAGGTCTAGGCTTGTTCATTACTAAACATTTGACATAAGTTGGACACTCCCAATGAAGGAACTAGATCTACGTTTTCACAGGTAGATCTTGAAATTTTTTCAAGATCATGCAGCGAAGACTTAAATAAATTAAATATTTATTTAAATAAATATGTAAACATCTAGATCTCAGATCTATTATATGATCAAGGTATGATATTAAATCAAAAATTAAAATCAAATAAGAAAGAAAATGTTGATCAAATCAACCTAGATCTACACTATATCAAATGCAGGTATGAAGTTAATAGATCATATCTATTACCTGAGCAAGTTAGACATTCTAACTTGCTGATCAGGGCTTAAGGATGAATTCATGAGCTACACATGCACCCGATCTCTAGGAGTCATCCACATGAGCCTACGAACATGATCAAAGATCCTGATGCAGGAAATCAGCACAGTATGCTAGTACTGTACTGATCTCCCTTCGACGATTGATCTGATGCTTTCTTCTTTGAAATATGGATACTCCAAAATACCAAAAGAAAAGAAGAAGATTTGTGATGCTGAGACACCTCTCAAAATCTCACAAAAAAGGAGGAAGAGATCTAGAACAAAAATCCTAGAAGAAGACCCTCTTCTTCTTCTTTATTTTTTTTTTAGATACTATGATTTGTTTTTTCAATATCTCCATGATATAGATGAATTTTTCTCTAATTTTTCTACACCAAATAGGCCTCTCAAATGTCTACAATCCATAAAAATTTTAGCTAAAAATTCTCTTTAAATAAAGAGATATGTAGAATAAAAGTTAGGTAAAAAACCTAGACTAGGAAGGACCAAATAAGGGAAGTGGTTGGAGTGCCCAACTCTTGGGCACCCCCACCTTTTTTTCTGCCATGGATCAGCAAAGGGGGAACACAAGAAAATGTCATCTTTTACCATGAAAATCAAAGAAAATAAGAAAGGATGGGTCGGCACACTTATGGAAAGAGTTTTAGTTGACAAGGATTCTATCTCATAGAATCCTTAAGCAAAACTAATTCCCCTTTTGACTTGGTCTTCCAACAAACTTCCATTTGAGAAAAAGAAAGAGAGAAGGGAGGCATGAGAAACCTTAGGCATGGAGATTATTCATGTAAAAATATAAAGAGAAAAGGATGGGGCATGAGGATTAAGTGGCGCAAGGAATAGGGAGTCCTAGTCACACTAGGACTCCTATTTTGACTTGGTCAAGCAAGGTCATTTAACCAAATAAAGATAAGAGTAAAATAACCCAATTAAATAAGACCATAACCAATTTAAGAACTTAATTAAATTAGATTAAATTAAATTTAATTTTAATTTAATTTTTTAATAAAATTAGAAAATTGGGTTGACCTGAGTCCTAGTTAGACTAGTACTAGTTCTTCCTTGCACTTGACTTATCCAGTAAGCCAATTGAACTTGATCCAATTAAGCCCAAATCAAATCTAATTAGATTTAATCTCAGCCTTCTAGCTTAATCAAATTAAGTCAATCAACAATCGAATTGCTAATCGATCCTCCTACAATACTTGCAGTAAGTTAAACACTAATCGTATTGATTGTTTAACTCTAAAATGATTCTAAATCACTGATCAACCATCCGATCGGAACGTGAACTCTAATGTGTGTGACCTCATAGGTCTGAATCTAAGTCGATAGCATAGGAATAAATTTTTGCACTAATCAAAGTGACCATCTAGCAATGATACCCGATGGTCGGATAGGTCGAAAGGTGTAGAATACCATCCATAGAACCCATGCAAATATAGTTTTCATATAATTCATCCCCTTGACCATAATGCTTGTAGGACACCTCAGAGTTCAACTATCAACTCTAATCAGGTTGTCCATATTATATTTCAAAATATCAAATCCATCTGATGGATTATCCTGGCCAAGGTTTTGCTATATTAAAATATAGTGATACATTCTTCTCCAACTCTTGGAATGGTCAATTCCATTTTTATCACACTCTGACTTTGCAAGTACTTGACTATGCCCAGAAGCCTTCCATTACTGAATTAAAAATTTAGTTAGGCTAGTACCAAAGCACAGTGAGTTGCTTGCAAGTCACTGAGGTGATCTCAGATCTAAGGGATACTTATACCTATATCCCATCAGAGATATTTTTGACAGCAGAATGCTCTAGAGTTGGTCACATTCAATGACGATGTACCCATACATCTCACCTATATACCATATTAGTGTCTCCATACTTCTTGGTTAAGAGGACAACCAACCTATTAAAGGAAAATCCTATTCTCAGGGTCAGATTCGTTCAGATCTGATTGGATCGAGAGGCATATTTCAAAAATCACCTCTTAGATCCTAATCAGATCTGATACTTTTCAGACCTAATTTTATGATTTGATAAATAAAAAAATTAAATTAAATTAAATTTGAATTTAATTTACCTTGATTCTGGGTAATCCTATTACCCTGTTGATGATCCTGTGCCGAATCCCGGAAGGTTCTGGATCTTAGCCACGCAAGCGCCTGGCCTCTACCGGTATCCACTCGGGTTGGATCTGGAGATCCTCTTCTTCTCTATCACACCTCCAAAAATCAGATCTGGATCTGATCTGGAGGATCTTCAAAACTCTTTTGAAGATCAGCAGTCGTCCTTTGCAGCAGCGCAGCCTTCTTGCTTTTTTGATCGCCTTTCTTGATCTGAATCGCACCAACCAAGGTCCCAAAACTCCTTTTGGACGTGGAGAGCAAGGGGAGAGGGCTAGATGGTGGCATGGAGAAGGAGGAGGAGGCAGCCTTGGGGCATGGGCTTAGATTGAGGATCTCAAAAGTTGGGCGCAGGGTCTTATTTATAGACTCTAGCTGTGATCCAACTCCTCTTCCCTCAACCAATCACAACCCTTTGTGAAATCAGATCTAAATCTGATTGGTGGGAATAGAGATCCCCTGATTCCTCCTTAGAGAGAAACCCTAGGATTCCTCCTTAGAGGGCGCCTAAGACCAGTCAAAGTCTTAGGTGAGGAGTCACTCTAATTTGGAATCCAAAAGGAACTCCTAGAGTCCCTCCAACTGGGACTCCTAGGCGCCTTATCCATGGGCGCACGCCATCCTGGCAGGCCTCCAAGGCCCCCACCAGCTCTCCAATAGGTGCATGACATGTGGTCAAAAGTCAAAGTGTCAATGGTCAACGTTTGACCAGTCAAAGGTAGACTTTTGACCAAAGTCAAAGAACAAGAAATGGCAGGTGACCAAAAATGGCAGGTAATGTCTTACAAATAAGACAACCTTTCTCTGACTTGGACAACCTCCAGTCAGACCATATGAAGGCCTCTGATTGAGCACAAACTCCTTTGGCTCAGTCAGGACAACTTATTTATGATAGCAAAAGAAGAACGTTAGGTTCAATCGAGTGCTAGCACGATTTCCTTGAACCTAATTGAATCTCATTCAGATCAATTGAACTAGATCAGTTCAATTGATGATCACCAGATTCAAACCCTTGTTTGTGTGACCCAGTTAGGTTCAGTTCTGTATGGTAATGGGATATGTCATGATCTCTATCATCGACATCATCGAAACTCCTTTCGATGGATCAGAACTCTTCTGATTCGAACAGCTAGAATGATCGATCATCTAAATCATTCTAATTGCTCCCAAAATCCACCAGTGACACCTAGCAGTATATGGTGGCAACCCATCAGAGCTGAATGCGAACCTCTTGGTGCAGCTACCTGTGTGATTAAGTTCTTCTATCTTGAGCCCCGATCAGATTAGGGTTAAGGTGAACTCGTCAAACCCTAGTCTCTGTCATATGATGTAATCATTCGATTCGAGTCCGAATGTGAAAATCTAAATAGAAACTCTTTCTATTATTTCACTCTGCCATGGCCATGGGCTTCTGGACTTGATTCTCATGATCATCATAGGGCTGCTCCTCTACCACCGAGGTAGATAGATTCCATCTTGATGCAATCCAGTTCCTACAATGAACATGCTATAGCCAACATACACCTCAGGGTTCCATATGGCTAGGAGACCGAGTAATGGTGTAGTCAAACTATAACACCCTCAAGGTGAACTGCCGATGCACCTCAGGTCAAAGAACCAGACACACTACTGCAGCATCGAGTCAGTCATTGACGAGAAGGTAGACTCCCTAATGACTACTCGAGGTGGTCACGCTCAGTGCCCTCGTTCTCTAACGAGTACCTGTACTCTCGCTCCGGTGTCTCCACACCGTAGACTCAAGACTCATCTACTAAAGAGAAGCGATTGTACACCAACCTTCCGGATCAATCACCATCCTCGTGATGATCCTATGGTCGGGAGCATTTTATGAGTTAATAATGATTATTCATGTCTTAAATTTTCAACTCTTGAAAATATGAATTATCATTACCATTAACTCAAAGGATGTATCACAGACACTAAATACACATATGTGATAGAAAATAACCCATTTTATTGATTATTAGTCAAAATTATAATTTTGCCCCTAGAAGTGTATTACAAGTGTCAGCCAATTCTGGCTTCTAGGGCACATATATCTAACAATCTCCCACTTGTCCTAAAGCCAATTGGCTACAAGTCTAAGTCCCATCTTCTCAAGGTGGGCTTCGATCTTCTGCTGGCCCAACGGCTTTGTAAGTGGGTCTGCCACATTATCTGTGGAGTTGACTCTCTTGACCTCGACGTAACCCTTCTCGAGGTAATCGCGGATGAGGTGGTATCGCCGCTCAATGTGCTTGGATTTCTGGTGAGACCTCGGCTCCTTAGCAAGGGCTATGGCGCCATTGTTGTCGCAGTATAGAGGAATGGCATCTGATGGCATTACTCCAATTTCTGCAGCAAACTTCTTGTACCAGAATGCTTCCTTCGCAGCCTCTGATGCAGCGATATATTCTGCTTCCATGGTGGAATCTGCTATCACCGTTTGCTTGGAACTCTTCCAGCTGACAGCACCACCATTGCACACAAACAGACTACCAGATGTCGACTTTCGATCATCTATATCGGACATGAAATCCGAGTCTGTGTATCCCTGGACTTGGAGTTCTCCATTACCAAAGACCAACATCATATCCTTAGTTCTTCTCAAGTACTTAAGGATACATTTCACAGAAGTCCAGTGTTCTTCACCTGGATTTGACTGATATCTGCTTGTGACACTCACAGCATGGGCTATATCAGGTCGTGTACATAGCATGGCATACATGAGGCTCCCTATTGCAGAAGCATAAGGGATCTTGCTCATGCGTTCTATTTCCTCAGGTGTGCTAGGGCACATCTTCTTGGAAAGATGAATACCATGTCTGAAGGGTATTAATCCCCTCTTAGAGTTTTCCATACTAAACCTCTTTAGTACTTTCTCTATGTACATCTTCTGTGAAAGTCCTAGCATCCTATTCGGTCTATCCCTATAGACCTTAATTCCTAGAATAAAGGATGCTTCACCTAGGTCTTTCATGGAGAATTCCTTGGACAACCATATTTTGACTGTTGTCAACATCATGGGAATATCATTCCCAATAAGGAGGATGTCATCCACGTACAATACGAGGAAGACAACAGCGCTCCCACTGACCTTTTTGAAAACACATGGTTCCTCTTCATTTTTGATGAAACCAAACTTTTTGATCACATCATTGAAATGAGTGTTCCAGCTCCGAGATGCTTGCTTAAGTCCATATATGGACCTTTGCAGCTTGCAAACCTTGTGATCAGTATCACTGGATGTGAAACCTAGCGGCTGTTCCATATAGATATCTTCCTCAAGATATCCATTTAAGAATGCCATTTTCACGTCCATTTGCCATATTTCATAATCGAAATAGGCTGCAACGGCAAGCAATGTGCGGATGGATTTTAGCATAGCCACTGGGAAAAGGTATCCTGATAGTCAATGCCTTCGCGTTGACTATAACCTTTTGCCACTAGTCTAGCCTTGAATGTCTCCACATTCCCATCTGCACCAATCTTTCTCTTGAAGATCCATTTACACCCAATAGGTACTATACCTTCTGGTGGATCTACCAAGGTCCAGACTTGGTTTGAGTGCATCGAGTCAATTTCTGACTGCATTGCCTCTAGCCATTTCTCGGAGTCGATATCTGATATCGCCTCGTTGTAGGTTTTGGGATCATCACCATGAGCACCATTACCTACGAGGAACATTTTCTCTACTTCCTCTGAAATAATACCTAAGTATCTTTCAGGGGGATGGAAAACTCTTTCCGATCTACGAGGTGGAGGAGGTAGTGTTCTTATTGGCTCAACCTGATTTGGTTCCAATTGGTCCTTAGCTCGTTGTACTTGTGAGACTTTCTCATCAAGCTTAATCTGCTTTCCAATGCCGCTATCTTGAATAAACTATTTTTCAAGAAAGATGGCATGTCGACTCACAATCACATTGTGGTCTTCTGGAATGTAGAAATAGTATCCTAATGACTCTTTAGGATATCCTATGAATCGAGCTCTGAAAGGACCTAAACTCTAACTTGTCCGCTTGTTGTCTTTTGACATGAGCCGGACAACCCCAAATTCTGAGATGACTCAGACTTGGTTTCTTACCGTGCCATATCTCATACGGTGTGGTAGGAACGGTTTTAGAGGGAACCCTATTCAGTAGATAAATTGAAGTTAACAATGAGTGTCCCCAAAGAAAATCAGGGAGGTCTGTGAAGCTCATCATGGATCGAACCATATCCAATAGGTGTCGTTTCCTCCGTTCTAAAATCCCAATGAGTTGAGGTATTCCAAGTGGGAGTCCGTTGAGGAGATTTAGCCCATTTTCCTTGAAGATAGTTCAGGAATTTTTGACTAAAGGTATTCACCTTTCTCGATTTGATCAAAGAACTTAATGTTTTTTAAGTTTGCTTTTACTTCATGTCTGAATCTCTTGAAACTTTTTAAAACACTTTTAGACTTTTTCTCAATAAGATACACACCACCATGACCTTGATAAATTATCGTAAAGATTTATAAAGTAGACTAAATTACATCTACGCGGCACACTCGATGGGACCGCACACCATCTGTACTGTACTAGTGGTAAGAAGATCCGTTGTCCTTCCCATGTCCTAAAAAGGGAGCTAGTCATTTTGCCAATGTAAGATAGGATTCACTAAATTGGATATGACTCGAAAGTCAACAGACTCAATTAGCTAATTTCTGCCAATTTGTTAACCCTATATTCGTTATATGACTAATCTTATTGTGCCATAGATATCTATCATTAGGACTATTCCTAGGATGATTTTGTTTTATAGCATTCCACATTTTGCTCGAAGTTAAAAATAATACATCAACATGTAATTGATATAAGACTGTTAATAAGAAAACCATTTGCAATTTTATTTCTTTCATAAAAATGTTACAATGGTCCTTAAGAAAACTAATTACATAGCCTTCTAATGCAAGGCAAGAAATAGAAATCAAATTCTTGCTTGTTGCAGGCACAAAATAACAGTCTTTTAATACTAAATCTAAATCAGATGGTAGTCGAAGAGGGTATATTCCCACGACCATGACAGCAACTCTTGCTCCATTTTCAACGTATAGGATCATCTCACCATCCCTCAACCTCCTGCTATCCTCAAGATCCTGCATAGAAGTGCACAAGTGAGCACTAGAATCAGAGTCAAGCACCCAACTAGATGCAGAAGAAATTGTAAGGTTAGACTCAATAACGAGCATACCTCTAGAAGGAGCTGCCTCCTTCTTCTTTAGGGTGGCCAGGTAAGTAGGACAGTTCCACTTCCAGTGGCGGTCATTGTTGCAATGAAAATACTTTCCTTTGTCAGCAGCCTTCTTCTTCAGCTCTGCCTTTTTCTTCTTTCCTCCTTCCATCTTCTGCTTTTTCACAGACTTCTTCTTCTTTCCAAAAGACTTTCTCTTGGAAGAAGTCCATTCCATAGCAAGTACTAAGCCTTTAGAATCTTTCATGGAAAGCTTAGTGGTAACCAGCATGTTCATAAGTTCGGCCAAGGAGTTTTGAAGTTTATGCATATGGTAGTCCATGATGAACTACCCAAATGCATCAGTCAAGGATTGCAGAATTATGTCATTCTGCAGATCCAAGTCCAACCTCACTCCGAGCTTCTCAAGCTCTTCCAAGTCCTTGATCATCATCAGACAATGATCTTGGACTGACTGCCCATCACACATCTTAGCCTTGAATAGTCGTTTAGTGACTTGATGCTTGGCTGCGCGACTCTGTTCTCCAAACATCTCCTATAGGTGAGCCAACATTTGGCAAGCAGTCTTGATATCTTCACGTTGGCACTGAAGCTTATTAGACATCGAGCCCAATATGTAGTATCTGGCCTTATTATCTTCGTCAGTTCACTTATCCAGGGACCTCTCTGTTCAGTAGATGGATAAGCTGGTAAGGTGGGAGGATCCTGGTCCAATACAAGAGTTAACTTCTAAGAACCCAAAATAATTTTGAAGTTCCAAAGCCAATCCTTGTAATTTGATCCGCTCAGTCTATGGGTATCCAAAATTCGTGATAGTGGATTGGATGCAGACATTTTCCTGTAGAGAGTCAAAGTTTCTAGTTGGATATTGCAATTAAGACTTAACCAATTTGTTTAAGAATTTTATTTTTAAACAAAATAGCTTCCATTATTTTCTCAGATCCCTACACTCCCTCTGTAGAGATGCGAAAATCTCCATGATTACTGATTTTTAGTGGATGGTGCGATCCCACCAACTTACTCATCACCTCACCTAACAGTTATTGGTGATGGGTTAGCTAATGGGTGAACAACTCTTGTTCAATGATTCTCTAATCATGGTGCACCCAAACTTGGTCTCTAATTCATGAATCTCACCATGTTCGAAATATTGATCCACTTCTTAGTTAAGTCAAACCCACCATTTGCACAGATTGGATTGCTAATTGAGTCTCTCATCGTATCCGAAATATTGAGCCCAATTCATCCTCCAGCCTATAGCATCCAATGCCTAATAGACATGGTTGCATCTTTTCGATGCAACTGAGCCACTGTAACCAGCCGAGGACAATCAACCTCGGGAAGGGCCTGCACATCTATAATGGTGGAAGACCTTAGACTTAATCTTTTCTTAGGGAGTTTTGATTTAGGTCTCATTAAACTAGACTTGACATAGTCATAACTATTATGACTGACCTAGTGGCATGGGTTAGCTTGGATTATTGACCATCTCAGATCAGAACTGAGTCAACAAACATGGCTAGGTAAGTGAAACTGGTGGAAGGGATATGCCATTAACTCAATAAGAATGCATTCGAGTCGAGTTGCTCCCAATTAAAAATCTGTCCGTCGTATCTGCCAAACTTACCTTAGATACCAAATTGTTGAGCCAGAACCAATCGGGTTAGCCTACAATCCAGACTCTAACCACTGAGCCTAATTAGGTCTTAGCTTGATCGATCACTTACGTTACTCAATCTTGACCCAGACTTAATCCTGTTAGGCTGGTCAATTTAAGCATTGTTGATCCCATCTAACCAACTCTTAATTTGATTTGATCAACCGCTAGACCTAATTGCGCTACCCAAGCCCGAACCCAATTTTATGAACATGTCTTAGATCTAAAAATTCTCAATTTTAGACCTAATATATTTCATAATCTTAATTTTTAATTAAGTTTAGGGTTCAAAAATAAAATATGTAAATAAGATCCTAGGATTTCAGGATCTAGGGTTTTGTAGAAAGTAAGTTTTCAATTTTTAATTAAGGACGAATGCACAGCACCCCTACACATCATAAGAACACCCCATCGAATGGGAGGAGAGGGTCTTTAAGCCCTACTTTGTTCTTATGATCAGACGGCCAAGGAGAATGCCTTAATCAGAAATACAACTAATCTACAAAAACTAATTAGATCTAAGCATATATCGCATATATAAAAAAATAGATCTAATTAAAACATGTTTTGTATATATCACATATATCATGCATGCATATTTTTTAGATCTAAATTATCTCATAATCATCTAAAAAATTAAATTTAAATTTGATCTTATTAAATAAAATTTAATCTAGACCTATTTGCAGAACTATT
The DNA here is from genome assembly GCA_006176705.1 of Cocos nucifera. Taxonomy (NCBI): domain Eukaryota; kingdom Viridiplantae; phylum Streptophyta; class Magnoliopsida; order Arecales; family Arecaceae; genus Cocos; species Cocos nucifera. The sequence goes on from QRFJ01003543.1 coordinate 34,972, forward strand.
CTACAACTTGTCTAAACATGCAACTATCATATCTCATATGAACAAATTAAATTTAATTTATTTTCTATTTTTAGATCTGAATTATAATATTTATAATATCAAAAAATAAAAAATAAATAGATCTAAAAATCATATTTAATCAAATAAAAAATATGATTATACTAGACTACACATAGAATAATTCTATACCTAGTCTAGTTATGTATCTCATACATATTAGATCTAGATTAATTAATTTTAATTTTTTATTTTTCTAATTTTAGATCTAATTATATTTTATGTGATATCTAAATTACTAATTAATCAAATTAAATTAGATCTAAATAAATTTTATAAGAACCTAGCTTTGATACAAGTTGAAGGAAAATCCTGATTTTTCAGGATCAGGTTCGTTCAGATCTGATTGGATCGAGAGGCATATTTCAAAAATTTTTTCTTAGATTCCTAATCAGATCTGACATTTTTTAGATCTAATTTTATGATCTGATAAATAAAAAAATTAAATTAAATTAAATGGCTAAGATTAGTTTTATCCTTGATATGGGTAATCCGATTATCCGTTGATGATCTTTCTGATTGCCTGAGGGTTCTGGATCTAGCCACGTAAGCACCTAGGCCTCTACCAGTATCTACTCGAGCTGGATCTGGAGATCTTCTCCTTCTCTTTCTTTTCTATCCAAAAATTAGATCTGGATCTAATTTGGAAAATCTTCAAAACTCCTTTTGAAGATGTGCTGTTGTCTCTTGTAGCAAGGCTGCCTTCTTGCCTTTCCTATCACCTTTTGATTGCCTGAATCGCACCAAACTTGTGCCCAACTTTCCTTGGGCATGGAGAGGAGGGAGAGGATCTAAAGATGGCATGGAAGAAGGGGAGAGGGGCAGTCCTTGGGGCATGGCTAAGAGAAAACTTTATCAAAAGTTGGTCGTAGATAGGTCTTAATTATAGACTCTGCTGCGCCATGCAGTGCCACATCACCCCGACCAATCACGTTGCTTCTGTTAGATATATGTGCCCTAGAAGCCAGAATTGGCTGACACTTGTAATACACTTCTAAGGGCAAAATTATAATTTTGACTATAAATAATAAAATGGGTTATTTTCTATCACATATTTAGTGTCTGTGATACATCCTTTGAGTTAATGGTAATGATAATTCATATTTTCAAGAGTTGAAAATTTAAGACATGAATTTTCATTTATTAACTCATAAAATGCTCCTGACCATAGGATCATCATGAGGATGGTGATTGATCTAGAAGATTAGTGTACAATCACTTCTTTGTAGTAGATGAGTCTTAAGTCTACGGTGTAGAGACATCGGAGCGAGAGTACAGGTACTCGTTAGAGAACGAGGGCACTGAGCGTGACCACCTCGAGTAGTCATAAGGAAGTCTACCTTCTCGTCGATGACTGACTCGATGCTGCAGTGGTGTGTCTGGTTCTTTGACCTGAGGTGCATCGGTAGTTCACCTTGAGGGTGTTATAGTTTGACTACACCATGACTCGATCTCCTAGCCATTCGAAACCCTGAGGTGTATGTTGGCTATAGCATGTTCATTGTAGGAATTGGATTGCACCAAGATGGAATCTATCTACCTCGGTGGATGAGGAGCAGCCCTATGATGATCATGAGAATCAAGTCCATAAGCCCATGGCCATGGCAGAGAGTGAAATAATAGAAAGAGTTTCTATTAAGGTTTTCACATCGGACTTGAATCGAATGATTAAATCATATGATAGAAATTAGGGTTTGACGAGTTCACCTTAACCCTAATCTGATCGGGGCTCAAGATAGAAGAACTTAATCACACAAGTAGCTGCACCGAGAGGTTCATTTTCAGTTTTGATGGGTTGCCACCATATACTGCTAGGTGTCACTGGTGGATTTTGGGAGCAATTAGAATGATTTAGATGATCGATCATTCTAGTTGTCTGAATCAGAAGAGTTCTGATCCATCGAAAGGAGTTTCGATGATGTCGATGATGGAGATCATGACATATCCCATTACCATACAGAACTGAACCTAACTGGGTCACACAAACAAGGGTTTGGATCTGGATATCATCAATTGGACTAATCCAGTTCAATTGATTTGAATAAGATTCAATTAGGTTCAAGAAAATCGTGCTAGCACACGATTGAGCCTAACATTCTTCTTTTTCTATCATTAAAAGTTGTCTCGACTGAGCCAAATGAGTTTGTGCTCACTCAGGTACCTTTACCTAGGTCTGACTGGAGCTTGTCCAAGTTAGAAAAGGATTGTCTTAATTTATGAGATAAATTTGAGACAACACCTGCCATTTTTCGTCACCTGCTAATTCTTGTACTTTGACTTGGTCAAACATTGACCTTTGACCCTTGGACATCTGCCCATGTGTCATGCACTTATTGGAGAGCAGATAGGGGCTTGTCCCCTCTCTAAAAATTAGAAAGAAGGGGGTGCACGCCTAGGATGGCGTGCGCCCATGGATAGGGATGCTGGAGTCCCATACGGATGGGACTCCAGGTTGCTTCTTGGATTCAAACTAGGTGACCCTCACCTATAGACTTTGATCAGTCTTAGGCACCACCTTAGGATGAATCTATGGGTCTCTCATCTGATTGGATCAGGTGATGTCATCCCACCAATCAGATTTAGATCTGATTGCATGAAGCAACGTGATTGGTCGGGGTGATGCAGCACTGCATGGTGCAGCAGAGTCTATAAAAAGACCCTGTCTGCACCAACTTTTGAGTACTCCCCTTCCAAGCTATGCCACAAGGCTGCCCCTCTCCCTTCTCCATGCCACCATCTAGACCTCTCTCTCCTCTCCATGCCCAAGGAAGTTGGGCCTTCAGATTAGTGCGAGTCAGGCAAGGAAAGGCTGACGAAAAAGGAAAAAGGCAGCACTGCTGCAGAGATGACGGATAATCTTCAGAAGAAGTTTTGAAGATTTTCCAAACCAGATCCAGATCTAATTTTTGGAGAAAAGAAAAGAAGGAGAAGATCTCCGGATCTAGCCTGAGTGGATATCGATAGAGGCTAGGTGCTTGCATGGCTAGATCCAGAACCTCAGGGCTTTGGTAGGATCATCAATTGGTAATCAGATTACCCAGAATCAAGGTAAAATTAATTCAAAATTAATTTAGTTTTATTTTCTAATTTATTAGATCATAAATTAGATCTAAAAAGTATCAGATCTGATCTAGATCTAAGAGATGATTTTTGAAATATGCCTCTCGATCCAATCAGATCTGAACGAATCTGATCCCGAGAAATCAGGATTTCTCTTCAACTGGTATCAGAGCCGGGTTCTTATAAAATTTATTTAGATCTGATTTAATCTAATTAATTAGTGATTTTAGACATCACATGAGATGTGATTAGATCTAAAATTAGAAAAATAGAAAATTAAAGTTAATTAATCTAGATCTAATATATATATATATAAGATACATAACTAGACTAGGAATAGAATTATTTTATGTGTAGTCTAGTATAATCATATTTTTTATTTGATTAAATATAATTTTTAGATCTATTTATTTTCTATTTTTTGATATTATAAATATTATAATTAGATCTAAAAATAAAAAATAAATTAAATTTAATTTATTCATATGAGATATGATAATTGCATGTTTAGACAAGTTGTATAATAGTTCTGCAAATAGGTCTAGATTAAATTTTATTTGATAAAATCAAATTTAAATTTAATTTTTTAGATGATTATGAGATAATTAAGATCTGAAACACATGCATGCATGATATATGTGATGTATATAAAACATGTTTCAATTAGATTTATTTTTTATATGAGATATATGCTTAGATCTAATTAGTTTTTGTAGATTAGTTGTTTTTCTGATTAAGGCGTTCCCCTTGGCCGTCTGATCATAAGAACAAAGTAGGACTTAAAGACCCTCTCCTCCCATTTGATGGGATGTTCTTATGATGTGTAGGGGTGCTATGCGTTCGTCCTTAATCAAAAATTGAAAACTTACTTTCTGCAAAACCCTAGTTCCTGAAATCCTAGGATCTTATTTACATGTTTTGTTTAAGAACCCTAACTTAGTTAAGAATTAAGTTTATGAAATATCAATTAGATCTAAAATTGAGAATTTTAGATCTAAAATATATTCATAAATTTGGGTTTGGGCTTGGGTAGCTCAGTTAGGTCTAGCGGTTGATCAAATTGAATCAAGAGTTGGTTAGATGGGATCAACAATGCTTAAATTGACCAGCCTAATAGGATTAAGTCTGGGTCAAGATCAAGTCATGAATGTGATCGATCAAGCTAAGACCTAATTAGGCTCAGTGGTTAAAGTCTGAATTATAGGCTAACCCGATTGTTCTGGCTCAATGATTTGGTGTCTAAGGTAAGTTTGGCAGATACGACCGACTGATTTTTAATTAGGAGCTACTCGACTCGAATGCATTCTTATCGAGTTAATGGCATATGCCTTCCATCAGACTCACTTACCTGGCCATGTTTGTTGACTCAATTTTGATCTAAGGTGGTCAATAATCTGAGCTAACCCATGCCACTAGGTTAGTCAAAATAGTTATGACTATGTCAAGTCTAGTTTAATGAGACCTAAATCAAATCTCCTTAAGAAAAGATTAAGTCTAAGGTTTTCCACCATTATAGATGGGCGGGCCCTTCCCAAGGTTGATTATTTTCAGCTAGTTACAATGGCTCAGTTGCATCGAAAAGATACAACCATGTCTATTAGGCATTGGATGCTACAGACTGAAGGATGGATTGGGCTCAATATTTTGGATATGGTGAGAGACTCAATTAGGAATCCAATCTGTGTAAATGGTGGGTCTGACTTAACTAAGGAGTGGATCAATATTTCGAACACGGTGAGATTCATGAATTAGAGACCAAGTTTGGGTGCACCATGATTAGAGAATCATTGAACAAGAGTTGTTCACTCATTGGCTAATCCATCGTCAATAACTGTTAGGTGAGGTGATGAGTAAGTCGGTGGGACCACACCATCCACTAGAAATCAGTAATCAAGGAGATTTTCGCATTTCTACAGAGGAAGTGTAGGGATCCAAAAAAATAGTGGAAGCTAATTTATTTAAAAATAAAATCCCTAAACAAATTGGTTAAGTCTTAATTACAATATCTAATTAGAAACTTTGACTCTCTATAGGAAAATGTCTGCATCCAACCCACTAGCACGAATCCTGGACACCCATAGACTGATCGGACTAAATTATAAGAATTGGCTCTGAAACTTCAAAATCATTTTGGATTTTGAGAAGCAACTCATGTATTGGATCAGGACCCTCCCACTTTACCAGCTCGTCCATCCGCTGAATAGAGAGCATCTCTGGATAAGTGGACTGACGAAGATAATAAGACCATATACTACATGTTGGGCTTGATGTTTGATGAGCTTCAGCACCAACATGAAGATATCAGGATTGCTCGCTAAATGTTGGCTCACCTACAAGAGATATTTGGTGAACAGGGTCGCACAGCCAAGTATCAAGTGACTAAATGACTTTCCAAGGCTAAGATGCGTGATGGGCAGTCAATCCAAGATCATTATCTGATGATGATTAAGGACTTGGAAGAGCTTGAGAAGCTCAAAGTGAGGTTGGACTTGGATCTGCAGAATGACATAATTCTGCAATCCTTGACTAATGCATTTGGGCAGTTCATCATGAACTACCATATGCATAAACTTCAAAACTCCTTGGCCGAACTTATGAACATGCTGGTTACCGCTGAGCTTTCCATGAAAGGTTCTAAAGGCTTAATACTTGCTATGGAACGGACTTCTTCCAAGAGAAAGTCTTTTGGAAAGAAGAAGAAATCTACGAAAAATCAAAAGATGGAAGGAGGGAAGAAGAAAAAGGCGGGGCTGAAGAAGAAGGCCATTGAAAAAGAAAAGTATTTCCATTGCAACAATGATGGCCACTGGTAGTGGAACTGCCCTACTTACCTGCCCACCCTAAAGAAGAAGGAGGCAGGTCTTTCTGGAGGTATGCTCATTATTAAGTCTAACCTTACAATTTCTTTTGCATCCAGTTGGGTACTTGACTCTGATTTTAGTGCTCACTTGTGCACTTCTATGCACGGTCTTGAGGATAGTAGGAGGCTGAGGGATCATGAGATGATCCTATGCATCGAAAATGGAGCAAGGGTTGCTGCCGTGGTCGTGGGAACATACCCTCTTCGACCACCATCTGGTTTAGACTTAGTATTAAAAGACTGTTATGATGTGCCTGCAGCAAGCAAAAATTTGATTTTTGTTTCTTGCCTTGCATTAGAAGGCTATGTAATTAGTTTTCTTAAGGACCATTATGAAAGAAATAAGATTTCAAATGATTTTCTTATTAACGATCTTTATCAGTTACATATTGACGTATCTATTTTTAACTTTGAGCAAAATGTGAATGCTATAAAATCAAAACATCTTAGGGATAGTCCTAATGATCGGTATCTATGGCACCTAAGATTAGGTCATATAGCAAAAGATAGGATTAACAAATTGGAGAAAACTGAGCTATTGAGTCCATTGACTTTCGAGTTATATCCAATTTGTGAATCCTATCTTCATGGCAAAATGACTATGCTCCCTTTTGTGTGACATGGGGAAAGGGCCACGGATCTTCTTGCCCTAGTACATACAGATGTGTGCGGCCCATTTGATGTGCCGGCTAGAGACAACTTTGTCTACTTCATAAATTTTACTGATGATTTATCAAAGTATGGATATATGTATTTTATGAGAAATAAGTCTGAAGCATTTAAAAAGTTCAAAGAATTCAGACATGAAGTAGAAAAGCAAATTGGAAAACTCATTAAGGTTCTTCGATCAGATCGAGGAGGTGAATACCTTAGTCGAAAATTTATGGACTATCTTAAAGAAAATGGCATAGTCGTTTAATGGACTCCACTAGGAGCATCTCAACTCAACGAAATTTTAGAACGGAGGAACAGGACCCTATTAGATATGGTTCGATCGATGATGAGCTTCACAAACCTTTCTGATTTTCTTTGGAGATACTGTTTGTTAACTGCAATATACTTATTGAATAGGATTTCTTCTAAAATCATTCCAACCACACTGTATGAGATATGGCATGGTAAGAAACTAAGTCTGAGTCATCTCAAAATTTGAGGTTGTTCGGCTCATATCAAAAGACAACAAGCAAACAAGTTAGACTTTAGGTCCTTTAGAGCTCGATTCATAGGATATCTGATAAGTATTATTAATTCACCAATAAAAGTATTAATTTATTAATTAATTAATATTAATTTTTAAGAATTATTAAATAATTTATATATAATTTTTAAGAAATTTATATTTTTATTAATTAAAAAATTAATTAAAAAATAATAAAAATTATAAAATAAAATTTTATAATCAATGGAAAAGCTCATTTTTTTGATCGTAACAAAATAAGTTTGGAGCAAAATGGAGCTAAAACAGAAAAGATATGAATTTCTAAAGAAATAAAATAAAATATTTAAATAAAAAAATAACATACGGCTCAAATGGCTCAAGCCGCCATGCCACAGCAGCTGATGCATCCAAACACGTCGAGCCAAGCCGACCAAGTGGCGCACCAAGCCATCTACGCTAGCCGACTCAAGCCCAGAAGCCATCAGTCAGTCTACAGCATAGTGTGGACCGCCAGCTCAGCAGACACCGACGAATCAGAGCTTGCCACGTGATGGACTTAGACCCCTAAAGGGTTTATAAAAAATTCATCGCAGCTCATAGGGCATTTTGGTCTTTTCATCTATCAATAAAAGGTGCTGATTGATTGCGGTGCATGATGTGGCCGGTCCACATGGTCCATGGGAATAGTAAACGTACGATCGTGCGATGGTGGTTGTTTGCGGTCAAGATTGGATGGTCAAATTTTTTTTTGATTGCTGATTTCACCCAGATCGCCATCGGATGGTAGTGCTTGATTTCAGCTTCGATCCGACGGTCCAGAAGGCTCTCGACGATGATCAAACTCTTAGACGCATGTTCAACGGTCTAAATTCCTCCATCAAGCACGATCCAATGGTCAGAAATTAATCCGACTTGATCTGGGCTATTACACGTCTATTTTTGGTATTTTTGAAAGCAACAGATCACCATCTAATGGTTGGAATTAAAAGAACTCAATAGGGGCTATTTTAATTCGAATTTCACTCGGATTTCTCCCTATTTTCATGATTAAAATAACCCTTAGTCCCACATTGCCTCCAGAAAAAAATATCTAGCCTCCCTAGCTCTATAAAAAGGATCTAGATCTTCAGAAATCAACATCTCAGGTCAAGGTGAAGCTTTGGTACAGGGTGAAGCTAGGCTATGGGTTAATGGCTGCTTCAAAGCAATTGGTGCAGAGAAGAAGAGCGGGGCTTCTACACCATCTTTCCACCAATGCCGATCCAAGATCAGAGATCAGTCTATTTTATTTTTTTTTAATTTTATGTATTTAAATTATGAACTTTTTAATGCAATATTTATTTTTATGCTCTTTAATTTCATATTTTTTTTGCAATTAAATTTCTGCACTTTAAATTATTACTTTTTATTTTATTGTAAGTAGATGCTAAGATCTAACTAGTAGATCTTAGTACCAAGTTTAAATTCCTACACCTTTTAATTTTTGCTTTTTATTTTTGGACTTTATTTTTGATCCCAAAACTCTTCTCTTTTTTTTCTTTTGTAAAATCAAAGATTTCAAATCTAAAAACACTACCTTCCCTATGGATTCGACCCGACTTACTGCTATCTATGGATTTTTAATTATTTTAAGAAGTCGGATTAAACTGATAAACATGGTGTCTTAACGACAACATCTTGTTCCTATCAATATCCTAAGGAGTATTAGGATATTATTTCTACAATCTAGAAGATCACAATGTCATTATGAGTCAACATGCCATCTTTCTTGAAAAATAGTTTATTCAAGATAGCGGCATTGAAAAGCAGATCAAGCTCGATGAGAAAGTCTCACGGAGCAACGAGCTAAGAACCAAATGGAACCAAATTAGGTTAACTCAATTCATACACTACCTCCTCCACCTGGTAGATCGGAAAGGATTTCCCATCCCCCTTAAAGGTACTTAGGTACTATTCCAGAGGATGTAAAGAAAATGTTCCTCATAGGTAATGGGGTTCATGGTGATGATCCCAAAATTTATAACGAGGTGATATCAGATATCGACTTCGAGAAATGGTTAGAGATAATCAAGTCAGAAATTGACTCGATGCACTCAAACCAAGTTTGGACCTTGGTAGATCCACCAAAAGGTATAGTACCTATTGGGTGTAAATGAATCTTCAAGAGAGAGATTGGAGCAGATAGGAATGTGGAGACATTCAAGGCTAGATTAGTGGCAAAAGATTAGAGTCAACACGAAGGCATTGACTATCAAGATACCTTTTCACCAGTAGCTATGCTAAAATCCATTCGCACATTGCTTGCTATTGCAGCCTATTTCGATTATGAAATATGCAAATGGATGTAAAAACGGCATTCTTAAATGGATATCTTGAGGAAGATATCTATATGGAACAGCCGCTAGGTTTCACATCTAGTGATGATGATCACAAGGTATGCAAGCTGCAAAGGTCCATATATGGACTTAAGCAAGCATCTCGGAGCTGGAACACTCATTTTAATGATGTGATCAAAATATTTGGTTTCATCAAAAATGAGGAGGAGCCATGTGTCTTCAAAAAGGTCAGTGGGAGCGCTGTTGTCTTCCTCGTATTGTACGTGGATGACATCCTCCTTATCGAGAATGATATTCCCATGTTGACCATAGTTAAAATATGGTTATCTAAAGAATTCTCCATGAAAGACCTAGGAGAAGCATCCTTTATTCTAGGAATTAAGGTCTATAGAGATAGACCGAATAGGATGCTAGGACTTTCACAAAAGATGTACATAGAGGAAGTACTAGAGGTTTCTTATGGAAAACTCTAAGAGGGGTTTAGTACCCTTCAGACATGGCATTCATCTTTCCAAGAAGATGTGGCCTAGCACACCACACCTAAGAAAATAGAACGCATGAGCAAGATCTCTTGTGCTTCAACAATAGGGAGCCTCATGTATGCCATGTTATGTACACGATCTGATATAGCCCATGCCATGAGTGTCACGAGCAGATATCAGTCGAATCCAGCTGAGGAACACTGGACTTCTATGAAATGTATCCTTAAGTACTTGAGAAGAACTAAGGATATGTTACTGATCTTTGGTAATAGAGAACTCCAAGTCCAGGGGTATACAGACTCAGATTCTATGTCCGATGTAGATGATCAAAAGTCGACGTCTGGGAGTCTGTTTATGTGCAGTGGTGGAGCTGTTAGCTGGAAAAGTTTCAAACAGATAGTGATAGTAGATTCCACCATGGAAGCAGAATATATCGCTGCGTCAGAAGTTGCGAAGGAGGCATTCTGGTACAAGAAGTTTGTCGCAGAGATCGGAGTGAGGCTATCAGATGCCATTCCTCTATACTTTAATAATAATGGCACCATAGTCCTTACTAAGGAGCCGAGGTCTCACAAAAAATCCAAGCACATCGAGCGGCGATACCACCTCATCCGTGATTACCTCAAGAAGGATTACGTCGAGGTCAAGAGAGTTGACTCCGGAGATAATGCGGCGGATCTGCTTACAAAGCCGTTGGGCCAGCAGAAGATTGAAGCCTACCTTGAGAAGATAGTGTTAGATATGTGTGCCATAGAAGCCAGAATTGGCTGACACTAGTAATATACTTCTAAGGGCAAAATTATAATTTTAACTATAAATAATAAAATGAGTTATTTTCTATCACATATGTGTATTTAGTATCTGTGATACATCCTTTGAGTTAATGGTAATGGTAATTCTTATTTTCAAGAGTTGAAAATTTAAGACAAGAATTTTCATTATTAACTCATAAAATGCTCCTGATCGTAGGATCATCATGAGGATGATGATTGATCCGAAAGGTTAGTGTATAATCACTTCTTTATAGTAGATGAGTCTTGAGTCTACGGTGTGGAGACACCGGAGCGAGAGTATAGATACTCATTAGAGAACGAGGGCACTGAGCGTGACCACCTCGAGTAGTCATAAGGAAGTCTACCTTCTCGTCGATGACTGACTCGATGCTGCAGTGGTGTGTCTGGTTCTTTGACCTGAGATGCATCGACAGTTCACCTTGAGGGTGTTATAGTTTGACTACACCATGACTCAGTCTCCTAGCCATTCGAAATCCTGAGGTGTATGTTGGCTATAGCATGTTCATTGTAGGAATTGGATTGCACCAAGATGGAATCTATCTACCTCGGTGGATGAGGAGCAGCCCTATGATGATCATGAGAATCAAGTCCATAAGCCCATGGCCATGGCAGAGAGTGTGAAATAATAGAAAGAGTTTCTATTAAGATTTTCACATCGGACTTGAATCGAATGATTAAATCATATGATAGAAATTAGGGTTTGACGAGTTCACCTTAACCCTAATCTGATCGGGGCTCAAGATAGAAGAACTTAATCACACAAGTAGCTGCACTGAGAGGTTCATTTTTAGTTTTGATGGGTTGCCACCATATGCTGCTAGGTGTCACTGGTGGATTTTGGGAGCAATTAGAATGATTTAGATGATCGATCATTCTAAGTTGTCTGAATCAGAAGAGTTCTGATCCATCGAAAGGAGTTTCGATGATGTCGATGATGGAGATCATGACATATCCCATTACCATACAGAACTGAACCTAACTAGGATCACACAAATAAGGGTTTGGATCTAGATATCATCAATTGGACTAACCCAGTTCAATTGATTTGAATAAGATTCAATTAGGTTCAAGAAAATCGTGCTAGCACACGATTAAGCCTAACATTCTCCTTTTTCTATCATAAAAGTTGTCTCGACTAAGCCAAATGAGTTTGTGCTCACTCAGGTACCTTTACCTAGTCTGACTGAAACTTGTCCAAGTTAGAAAAAGATTGTCTTAATTTATGAGATAAATTTGAGACAACACCTATCATTTTCCATCATCTGCTAATTCTTGTACTTTGACTTGGTCAAACGTTGACCTTTGATCCTTGGACATCTGCCCATATGTCATGCACTTATTGTAGAGCAGATAGGGGCTTGTCCCCTCTTTGGAAATTAAAAAGAAGGGGATGCACACCTAGGATGGCATGTGCCCATGGATAGGGATGCTGGAGTCCCATACGAATGGGACTCCAGATTGCTTCTGGGTTTCTACTTAGGTGGCCCTTCGGTATCTACTTTGACCAGTCTTTGGTGCCATCTAAGAATCAACCTATGGGTCTCTCATTTGATTGGATCAGATGATGTCATCACATCAATTAGATTTAGATCTGATTGCATGAAGCAACGTGATTGGTTGGGGTGATGCAGCACTGCATGGCACAGCAGAGTCTATAAAAAGATCCTATCTGCGCCCACTTTTGAGAACTCCTCTTGCAAGCCATACCCCAAGGCTGCCCCTCTCCCTTCTCCATGCCACCATCTGGCCCTCTCTCTCCTCTCCATGCCTAAGGAAGTTGGGCCTTTAGATTAGTGCGAGTCAGGCAAGGAAAGGCTGACGAAAAAGGAAGAAGGCAGCTCTGCTGCAGAGACGACGAGTGATCCTCAGAAGAAGTTTTGAAGATCCTCCAAATCAGATCCAGATCTGATTTTTAGAAAAAAGAAAGAGAAGGAGAAGGTCTCCAGATCTAGCCCGAGTGGATACCGATAGAGGTCAGGCACTTGCGTGGCTAGATCCAAAACCTCAGAGCTTCCGCAGGATCATTAATGGATAATTAGATTACCCAAGATCAAGGTAAAAAATTAATTTAGAATTAATTTAGTTTTTTTAATTATCAAATTATAAATTAGATCTAATTTGGATCTGAGAGGAAATTTTTGAAATATGCCTCTCGATCCAATCAGATTTGAACGAACTTGATCCAAAAAATCAGAATTTTCCTTCAACTGGTATTAGAGCCAGGTTTTTATTAAATTAGATCTGATTTAATCTGATTAATTAGTGATTTTAGATATCACATGAGATATGATTAGATCTAAAATTAGAAAATTAAAAAATTAAAATAAATTAATTTAGATCTAATATATATGAGATGCATAACTAGACTAGGAATAGAATTATTCTATGTGTAGTCTAGTTTGATCATAATTTTTATTTGATTAAAAATAATTTTTAGATCTATTTATTTTCTATTTTTTGATATTATAAATATTATAATCAGATCTAAAGATAAAAAATAAAATAAAATTAATTATTCATATGAGATATGATAGTTGCATGTTTAGACTAGTTGTAGAATAGTTCTACAAATAGGTCTAGATTAAATTTTATTTGATATGATTGAATTTAAATTTAATTTTTTAGATGATTATGAGATAATTTAGATCTAAAAAATATGCATGCATGATATATGTGATATATACAAAATATATTTTAATTAGATCTATTTTTTATGTGAGATATATGCTTTGATCTAATTTATTTTTGTAGATTAGTTGTATTTTTGATTAAGAGATTCCCCTTGGCCGTCCGATCAAAAGAACAAAGTAGGACTTAAAGACCCTCTCCTCCCATTCGATGGGGTGTTCTTATGATGTGTAGGTGTGCTGCGCGTTCGTCCTTAATCAAAAATTGAAAACTTACTTTCTGCAAAACCCTAGATCCTGAAACCCTAGGATCTTTTTACATGTTTTGTTTATGAACCCTAACTTAATTAAGAATTAAGTTTATAAAATATCAATTAGGTCTAAAATTGAGAATTTCAGATCTAAGACATATTCATAAATTTGGGTTCGGGCTTGGGTAGCTCAATTAGGTCTAGCGGTTGATCAAACCGAATCAAGAGTTGGTTAGATGGGATCAACAATGCTTAAATTGACCAGCCTAATAGGATTAAGTCTGGGTCAAGATCGAGTCACATGAGTGATCGATCAAGCAAGACCTAATTAGGCTCAGAGGTTAGAGTCTGGATTGTAGGCTAACCCAATTGGTTCTGATCTCAATAATTTGGTGTCTAAGGTAAGTTTGGCACATACGACCGACTGATTTTTAATTGGGAAGCTACTCGACCTGAATGCATTCTTGTACGAGTTAATGGCATATTCCTTCCACCGGTCTCACTTACCTGGCCATATCTGTTGACACAGTTCTGATCTGAGGTGGTCAATAATCCGAGCTAACCCATGCCACTAGGTTAGTCATAATTGTTATGACTATGTCAAGTCTAGTTTAATGAGACCTGAATCAATTCTTCCCTAAGAAAAGATTAAGTCTGAGGTCTTCCACCATTGTAGATGTGCGGGCCCTTTTCCGGGGTTGATTGTTCTCGGCTGGATACAGTGGCTCAGTTGCACCGGGAAGATGCAACCATGTCTATTAGGCATTGGATGCTATGGGCTGGAGGATGAGTTGGGCTCAATATTTCGGATACGGTGAGAGACTCAATTAGGAATCCAGTCTGTATGCAAATGGTGGGTCTGACTTAACTAAGGAGTGGATCAATATTCCGGATACGGTGAGATTCATGAATTAGAGACCAAGTTTGGGTGCACCATGATTAGAGAATCATTGAACAAGAGTTGTTCACTCATTGGCTAACCCATCACCAATAACTGTTAGGTGAGGTGATGAGTCAGTTGGTGAGACCGCACCACCCACTAGAAATCATTAATCATGGAGATTTTCGCATCTCTACAGAGGGAGTGTAGGGATCCGAGAAAATAGTGGGAGCTAATTTGTTTAAAAATAAAATCCCTAAACAAATTGGTCAAGTCATAATTACAGTATCTAACTAGAATCTTTGACTCTCTATAGGAAAATATCTGCGTCCAACCCATTAGGCACGTATCCTGGACACACATAGACTGACTGGACCCAATTATAAAGATTGGCTCAGGAACTACAAAATTATTTTGGGTTCCGAGAAGTTAACCCATGTATTGGACCAGGACCCTCCCACCTTACCAGCCCGTCCATCCATCTGCTGAACAGAGAGCATCTCTGAAAAAATGGATTGACGAAGATAATAAGGCCAGATATTACATGTTGGGCTCGATGTCTGATGAGCTCCAGCACCAACATGAAGATATCGGAACTGCTCGCCAAATGTTGGCTCACCTGCATAGGAGATGTTTGGTGAACAGAGTCGCGCAGCCAAGTATCAAGTCACGAAATGACTTTTTAAGGCTAAGATGCGTGATGGGCAGTCAGTCCAAGATCACTGTCTGATGAATGATCAAGGACATGGAAGAGCTTGAGAAGCTCGGTGTGAAGTTGGACTTGGATCTGCAGAACGATATTATTCTGCAATCCTTGACTGATGCATATGGGCAATTCATCATGAATTACCACATGCATAAACTTCAAAATTCCTTGGCCGAATTAATGAATATGCTGGTTACCGCTGAGCTTTCTATGAAAGGTTCTAAAGGCTCAGTTCTTGCTATGGAATGGACTTCTTCCAAAAGAAAGTCTTATGGAAAGAAAAAGAAGTCTGTGAAAAAGCAAAAGGTGGAAGGAGCAAAGAAGAAGAAGGCAGAGCCGAAGATGAAAGCCGCTGGCAAAGAAAAGTATTTTCATTGCAACAGCGACGGCCATTGGAAGCGGAACTGCCCTACTTACCTGGCCACCCTAAAGAACAAGAAGGAAGGTCCTTCTGGAGGTATGCTCGTTATTGAGTCTAACCTTACGATTTCTTCTGCATCCAGTTGGGTGCTTGACTCTGGTTCTAGTGCTCATCTGTGCACTTCTATGCAGGGTCTTGAGGATAGCAGGAGGCTGAGGGATGGAGACATGATCCTACGTGCATCGGTAATGGAGCAAGAGTTGCTGCAGTAGCCGTGGGAACATACCCTCTTCGATTACCATCTGGTTTAGACTTAGTTTTAAAAGACTGTTATTATGTGCCTGCAGCTAGCAGGAATTTGATTTCTGTTTCATGCTTAGCACTAGAAGGCTATGTGATTACCTTCTTTAAGGACCATTGTAACATTCTTTATGAAAGAAATAAAATTGCAAATGGTTTCCTTATTAATGGTCTTTATCAGTTACATATTGATGTATCCTATTTTTCTAACTATCGAGCAAAACGTGAATGCCAAACGACCTAGGGATAGTCCAAATGATAGATATCTATGGCACCTGAGATTAGGTCATATAGCAGAAGATAGGATTAACAAATTGGAGAAAAATGGGCTATTGAGTCCATTGACTTTTGAGTCATATCCAACTTGTGAATCTTGTCTTCAAGGCAAAATGACTAAACTCCCTTTTGTTGGACATGGGGAGAAGGGCCACAGATCTCCTTGCCCTAGTACATACTGATGTGTGCGGCCCATTTGATGTGCCGGCTAGAGGCAATTTTGTCTACTTCATTACCTTTACCGATGATCTGTCTAGGTATGGGTATGTGTATCTTATGAGACACAAGTCTGAAGCTTTTGAAAAGTTCAAAGAATTCAGACATGAAGTAGAAAAACAAACTGGAAAACCCATTAAGGTTCTTCGATCAGATCGAGGAGGTGAATACCTTAGCCGAAAATTCCTAGACTATCTCAAGGAAAATGGCATAGTCTCTCAATGGACTCCACCAGGAACACCTCAACTCAATGGGGTTTCAGAACGGAGAAATCGGACTCTATTGGATATGGTTCGATCCATGATGAGCTTCACAGACCTCCCTGATTTTCTTTGGGGACATTCTCATTGTTAACTTCAATTTATCTTACTGAATAGGGTTCCCTCTAAAATCCGTTCCTACCACACCGTATGAGATATGGCACGGTAAGAAACCAAGTCTGAGTCATCTCAGAATTTGGGGTTGTCCGGCTCATGTCAAAAGACAACAAGCGGACAAGTTAGAGTTTAGGTCCTTTAGAGCTCGATTCATAGGATATCCTAAAGAGTCATTAGGATACTATTTCTACATTCCAGAAGACCACAATGTGATTGTGAGTCGACATGCCATCTTTCTTGAAAAATAGTTTATTCAAGATAGCGGCATTGGAAAGCAGATTAAGCTTGATGAGAAAGTCTCACAAGCAGCAACGAGCTAAGGACCAAGTTGGAACCAAATCAGGTTGAGCCAATAAGAACACTACCTCCTCCACCTCGTAGATCGGAAAGAGAGTTTTCCATCCCCCTGAAAGATACTTAGGTATTATTTCAGAGGATGTAGAGAAAATGTTCCTCATAGGTAATGGTGCTCATGGTGATGATCCCAAAACCTACAACGAGGCGATATCAGATATCGACTCCGAGAAATGGCTTAGAGGCAATGAAGTCAGAAATTGACTCGATGCACTCAAACCAAGTCTGGACCTTGGTAGATCCACCAGAAGGTATAGTACCTATTGGGTGTAAATGGATCTTCAAGAGAAAGATTGGTGCAGATGGGAATGTGGAGACATTCAAGGCTAGACTAGTGGCAAAAGGTTATAGTCAACGCGAAGGCATTGACTATCAGGATACCTTTTCCCCAGTAGCTATGCTAAAATCCATCCGCACATTGCTTGCTGTTGCAGCCTATTTCGATTATGAAATATGGCAAATGGACGTGAAAATGGCATTCTTAAATGGATATCTTGAGGAAGATATCTATATGGAACAGCCGCTAGGTTTCACATCCAGTGATACTGATCACAAGGTTTGCAAGCTGCAAAGGTCCATATATGGACTTAAGCAAGCATCTCGGAGCTGGAACACTCATTTCAATGATGTGATCAAAAAGTTTGGTTTCATCAAAAATGAAGAGGAACCATGTGTCTTTCAAAAAGGGTCAGTGGGAGCGCTGTTGTCTTCCTCGTATTGTACGTGGATGACATCCTCCTTATTGGGAATGATATTCCCATGTTGACATCAGTCAAAATGTGGTTGTCCAAGGAATTCTCCATGAAAGACCTAGGTGAAGCATCCTTTATTCTAGGAATTAAGGTCTATAGGGATAGACCGAATAGGATGCTAGGACTTTCACAGAAGATGTACATAGAGGAAGTACTAGAGAGGTTTAGTATGGAAAACTCTAAGAGGGGATTAATACCCTTCAGACATGGTATTCATCTTTCCAAGAAGATGTGCCCTAGCACACCTGAGGAAATAGAACGCATGAGCAAGATCCCTTATGCTTCTGCAATAGGGAGCCTCATGTATGCCATGCTATGTACACGACCTGATATAGCCCATGCTGTGAGTGTCACAAGCAGATATCAGTCAAATCCAGGTGAAGAACACTGGACTTCTGTGAAATGTATCCTTAAGTACTTGAGAAGAACTAAGGATATGATGTTGGTCTTTGGTAATGGAGAACTCCAAGTCCAGGGATACACAGACTCGGATTTCATGTCCGATATAGATGATCGAAAGTCGACATCTGGAAGTCTGTTTGTGTGCAATGGTGGAGCTGTCAGCTGGAAGAGTTCCAAGCAAACTGTGATAGCAGATTCCACCATGGAAGCAGAATATATCGCTGCATCAGAGGCTGCGAAGGAAGCATTCTGGTACAAGAAGTTTGCTGCAGAAATTGGAGTAATGCCATCAGATGCCATTCCTCTATACTGCGACAACAATGGCGCCATAGCCCTTGCTAAGGAGCCGAAGGTCTCATCCAAAAAATTACCAAGAGAGTCATTGAGGCCAGCAGAAGATCGAAGCCCACCTTGAGAAGATGGGACTTAGACTTGTAGCCAATTGGCTTTAGGACAAGTGGGAGATTGTTAGATATATGTGCCCTAGAAGCCAGAATTGGCTGACACTTGTAATACACTTCTAGGGGCAAAATTATAATTTTGACTATAAATCAATAAAATGGGTTATTTTCTATCACATATGTGTATTTAGTGTCTGTGATACATCCTTTGAGTTAATGGTAATGATAATTCATATTTTCAAGAGTTGAAAATTTAAGACATGAATAATCATTATTAACTCATAAAATGCTCCCGACCATAGGATCATCACGAGGATGGTGATTGATCCGGAAGGTTGGTGTACAATCGCTTCTCTTTAGTAGATGAGTCTTGAGTCTACGGTGTGGAGACACCAGGAGCGAGAGTACAGGTACTCGTTAGAGAACGAGGGCACTGAGCGTGACCACCTCGAGTAGTCATTAGGAAGTCTACCTTCTCGTCAATGACTGACTCGATGCTGCAGTAGTGTGTCTGGTTCTTTGACCTGAGGTGCATCGGCAGTTCACCTTGAGGGTGTTATAGTTTGACTACACCATTACTCGGTCTCCTAGCCATATCGGAACCCTGAGGTGTATGTTGGCTATAGCATGTTCATTGTAGGAACTGGATTGCATCAAGATGGAATCTATCTACCTCGGTGGTAGAGGAGCAGCCCTATGATGATCATGAGAATCAAGTCCAGAAGCCCATGGCCATGGCAGAGTGAAATAATAGAAAGAGTTTCTATTTAGATTTTCACATTGGACTCGAATCGAATGATTACATCATATGACAGAGACTAGGGTTTGACGAGTTCACCTTAACCCTAATCTGATCGGGGCTCAAGATAGAAGAACTTAATCACACAGGTAGCTGCACCAAGAGGTTCGCATTCAGCTCTGATGGGTTGCCACCATATACTGCTAGGTGTCACTGGTGGATTTTGGGAGCAATTAGAATGATTTAGATGATCGATCATTCTAGCTGTTCGAATCAGAAGAGTTCTGATCCATCGAAAGGAGTTTCGATGATGTCGATGATAGAGATCATGACATATCCCATTACCATACAGAACTGAACCTAACTGGGTCACACAAACAAGGGTTTGAATCTGGTGATCATCAATTGAACTAATCTAGTTCAATTGATCTGAATGAGATTCAATTAGGTTCAAGAAAATCGTGCTAGCACTCGATTGAACCTAACGTTCTTCTTTTACTATCATAAATAAGTTGTCCTGACTGAGCCAAAGGAGTTTGTGCTCAATCAGAGGCCTTCACTATGGTCTGACTGGAGGTTGTCCAAGTCAGAAAAGGTTGTCTTATTTTGAAGATAATATTTTGGTCACACCTGCCATTTCTTGTTCATTTGACTTTGGTCAAAAGTCTTGACCTTTGACTGGTCAAATGTTGACCATTGACACTTTGACTTTTGACCACATGTGTCATGCACCTATTGGAGAGCTGGTGGGGGCTTGTCCCCCTGCCAGAACCTGGCAAAGAAGGGGGTGCACGCCAAGGGTGGCGTGCACCCAAGTAGGAGGCGCCTAGGAGTCCTTGTTGGACAAGGACTCCACCTCCCTTTTGGATTCCAATCAGAGTTCTACTAAGACCAGTTTGACTAATCCTTAGGGCTCCTCTAAGGAGGAATCCAGGGGTCTCTATTCCAACCAATCAGATTTAGATCTGATTTCACAAAGGGTTGTGATTGGTTGAGAGGGAAGAGAGGAGTTGGATCACAAGAGGTCTATAAATAAGACCCTGCCCAACCCTAATTTTAAAATTCAATTAACCACGCCCCAAGGCTGCCTCTCTCCCCTTCTCCATGCCATAGTCCATTCTCCCTCTCCTCTCCACGTCCAAAGAAGTTTGGACTTAGATTGGTGCGATCAGATCAAGGAAAGGCGATGACAAAAAGCAAGAAGGCTGCGCTGCTGCAAAAGGACGACTGCAGATCTTCAAAAGAGTTTTGAAGATCCTCCAGATCAGATCCAGATCTAATTTTTGGAGGAGATGATAGAGAAGAAGAGGATCTCCAGATCCAACCCGAGTGGATACCGGTAGAGGCCAGGCGCTTGCGTGGCTAGATCCAGAACCTTCCGCTGCAATCAGGATCATCTAACGGGTAATAGGATTACCCAAATCAAGGTAAATTAAATTTGAATTTAATTTATCTTATATTTTATTTATTTATTAAAATAATAAGAATTAGATCTGAAAAATATCAAGATCTGATTGAGATCAAGAGAAAAATTTTTGAAATATATCTCTTGATCCAATCAGATCTGAACGAACCTGACTCAAAAAATTCGAATTTTCCTTCAGATGGAACTTAGATTTGTAGCCAATTGACTTTAGATCAAGTGGAAGTTTGTTAGATATGTGTGCCCTAAAAGTCAGAATTGGCTGACACTTGTAATACACTTCTAAGGGTAAAATTATAATTTTGACTATAAATAATAAAATGGGTTTTTTCTATCGCATAAGTGTCTGTGATACATCCCTTGAGTTAATGGTAATGATAATTCATATTTTCAAGAGTTGAAAATTTAAGACATGAATTTTCATTTATTAACTCATAAAATGCTCCTGACCGTAGGATCATCATGAGGATGATGATTGATCTGGAAGGTTAGTATACAATCACTTCTTTATAGTAGATGAGTCTTAAGTCTATGGTGTCGAGACACCAGAGCGAGAGTACAGGTACTCGTTAGAGAACGAGGGCACTGAGCGTGACCACCTCGAGTAGTCATAAGAAAGTCTACCTTCTCATCGATGATTGACTCGATGCTACAGTGATGTTCCTGGTTCTTTGATCTGAGGTGCAATGATAGTTCACCTTGAGGGTGTTGTAGTTTGACTACACCATGACTCGGTCTCCTAGCCATTCGAAATCTATCTACCTCGGTGGATGAGGAGCAACCCTATGATGATCATGAGAATCAAGTCCACAAGCCCATGGCCATGGTAGAGAGTGAAATAATAGAAAGAGTTTCTATTAAGATTTTTACATCGGACTTGAATCGAATGACTAAATCATATGATAGAAATTAGGATTTGACGAGTTCACCTTAACCCTAATTTGATCGGGGCTCAAGATAGAAGAACTTAATCACACAAGTAGCTGCATCGAGAGGTTCATTTTTAGTTTTGATGGGTTGCCACCATATGCTGCTAGGTGTCACTAGTGGATTTTGGGAGTAATTAGAATGATTTAGATGATCGATCATTCTAAGTTGTCTGAATCAGAAGAGTTTTGATCCATCGAAAGGAGTTTCGATGATGTTGATGATGGAGATCATGACATGTCCCATTACCATACAAAACTAAACCTAATCAGATCACACAAATAAGGGTTTGGATCTGAATATTATCAATTGGACTAACCCAGTTCAATTGATTTGAATAAGATTCAATTAGGTTCAAGGAAATCATGCTAGCACACGATTGAGCCTAACATTCTCTTATTTCTATCATAAAAGTTGTCTCAACTGAGCCAAATGAGATTATGCTCACTCAGGTACCTTTATCTAGTCTGACTGGAGCTTGTCCAAGTCAGAAAAGGGTTGTCTTAATTTATGAGATAAATTTGAGACAACACCTGCCATTTTTCGTCACCTGCTAATTCTTGTACTTGACTTGGTCAAACATTAAACTTTGACCCTTGGACTCTGCCCATGTGTCATGCACTTATTGTAGAGCAGATAGGGGCTTGTCTCCTCTCTAAAAATTAGAAAGAAGGGGGTGCATGCCTAGGATGGCGTGCGCCCATGGATAAGGATGCTGGAGTCCCATACAGATGGGACTCCAGATTGCTTCTTGGATTCAAACTAGGTGACCCTCATCTATAGAGTTTGACCAGTCTTAGGCACCACCTTAGGATGAATCTATGGATCTCTCATCTAATTGGATCAGATGATGTCATCCCACCAATCATATTTAGATTTGATTGCATGAAGCAATGTGATTGACCGGGGTGATGCAGCACTGCATGGCGCTGCAGAGTCTATAAAAAGATCTAATCTGCACCTACTTTTAAGTACTCTCCTTCCAAGCTACGCCCCAAGGCTGCCCCTCTCCCTTCTCTATGCCACCATCTAGCCCTCTCTCTCCTCTCCATGCCAAAGGAAGTTGGGCCTTCAAATTAGTGTGAGTCAGACAAGGAAAGGCTGATGAAAAAGGAAGAAGGTAGCACTGTTGCAGAGATGATGGGTGATCTTCAGAAGAAGTTTTGAATATTCTCCAAATTAGATCTAGATCTAATTTTTATGAAAAAGAAAGAGAAGGAGAAGATCTCCAGATCCAGTCTGAGTGGATATCGATAGAGGCCAAGCGCTTGCATGGCTAGATCCAGAACCTTAGGACTTCGGTAGGATCATCAACGGGTAATCAGATTACCCAGAATCAAGATAAAATTAATTTAGAATTAATTTAGTTTTTTTTTTTATTTATCAGATCATAAATCTAATCTAAAAAATGTCAGATCTGATCTAGATCTAAGAGGTAATTTTTGAAATATGCCTCTCGATCCAATCAGATCTGAATGAACCTGACCTCGAAAAATCAAGATTTTCCTTCAGCTTCATGCAATTAGATCTAAATCTGATTGATGGGATGACATCACCTGATCTAATCAGATGAGAGACCCACAGATTCATCCTAAGGTGGCGCCTAAGACTGGTCAAAGTATATAGGTGAGGGTCACCTAGTTTGAATCCAAGAAGCAACCTAGAGTTCCATTCGTATGGGACTCTGGCATCCTTATCCATGGGCGCACGCCATCCTAGGCATGCGTCCCCTTCTTTCTAATTTCCAGAGAGGGGACAAGCCCCTATCTGCTCTCCAATAAGTGTATAACACATGGGCAGATGTCCATGATGGTGTGCACACCCTTCTTTCTAATTTTCAGAGAGGGGACAAGCCCCTATCTGCTCTCCAATAAGTAAAGTGCATGACACATGGGCAGATGTCCAAGGGTCAAAGGTCAATGTTTGACCAAGTCAAAGTACAAGAATTAGCAGGTGACGAAAAATGATAGGTGTTGTCTCAAATTTATCTCATAAATTAAGACACCCCTTTTTTGACTTGGACAAGCTCCAGTCAGATTAGGTAAAGGTTTCTGAGTGAGCATAAACTCATTTGGCTCAGTCGAGATAACTTTTATGATAGAAAAAGGAGAACGTTAGGCTCAATCATGTGCTAGCACGATTTTCTTGAACCTAATTGAATCTTATTCAAATCAATTGAACTGGGTTAGTCCAATTGATGATATCTAGATTCAAATCCTTATTTGTGCGATCCAGTTAGATTTAGTTCTATATGGTAATGGGATATATCATGATCTCCATCATCGACATCATCGAAACTTTTTTTGATGGATTAGAAATCTTCTAATTTAGACAACTTAGAATGATCGATCATCTAAATCATTCTAATTGCTCCCAAAATCCACCAATGACACTAGCCAGCATATGGTGGCAATTGTTAGATATATGTGCCCTAGAGTAGTGAATCGGTGGAATGGAATATGCCGTTAACTCGCGAAAAGAATGCATTCAGGTCGAGTAGTCTCCAATTAAACCATTCGGTCGTCTTGTTGCCAAACTTACCTTAGACACCAAATTTGTTTGAGTCCAGAACCAATTGGGGTTTATCTGCCCACAACCATACTTTCTAACCTCTGAGCCTAATTAGGTCTTGCTTGATTCGTGACTCGATCTTGACCCAGACTTAATCCTATTAGGCTGGTCAATTTAAGCATTTGTTGATCCATCTAACCAACTCTTGATTCGGTTTGATCACACCGCTTAGACCTAATTGAGCTACCAGCCCGAAACCTCAGTATTATGAAATATGGTAATTGTTTTTTTTTTTTTTTTTTTTTTGATCTGAAATTCTCAATTTAGACCTAATTAATATTCCATAACTAATTCTTAATTAAGTTGGGTTCATAAACAAAATATGCACAATAAATCCTAGGAGTTTCAGGATCTAGGGTGTTTGCAAGAAGTAAGTTTTGGGTTTTCGTTAAGGACGTAACACGCAGCACCCCTACACGTCATAAGAACACCCCAATCGAATGGGAAGAGAGGGCCTTTAACCTTCTTCGTTCTTTATGACCGGACGGCCAAGAGGAACGCCTAATCAGGAACATGTAAATCTACAAAACAGTTATAGATCTATATCATATATCTATATACAAATTTAGATCTAACCAAGCATATTTTGCATACATCTCATGTATCATAATCATGCATGTTTTCAGATCTAATTATCATATAATAATCTGAATTAGATTTAATTTGATTAATCTAATTTTCATTATGACAATTATATAGACTTTATCAACTAGTCTGTCATGCATCTATCATATCTCATATGATATTTTATTAATTTTTATTTGCTGTTTATCAGATTTTATTTAAACTTATAATATCAGAAATAGTAATAATGAAGATCTAAAATAGATTTAATCATATTATCAAAGACAGCAAAACTATTACTATGAGAACTTTCTATTTCTAGAACTAGTCAGCTATCTCATGTTCTTAGATCCAAATCATTTTAATTTAATTTTTCTTTGATTTCAGATCTTGATCACATCTCATGTGACATCTGAAATACACAATTATTTTTTAATTAAAATAAATAAAATCAAGATCTAAAAATTTTTAGAACCATGGCTCTGAACCAGTTGAAGGAAATCCTGATTTCCCAGTCCAGGTTTCGTCCCAGATCTGATTAGATCAAGAAATTATTTCAAATTTTTTCTCTTGATCTCAATCAGATCTTGATATGTTTCAGATCTGATTCTTATTATTTTAACAAATAAATAAAATAAGATAATTAAATCAAATTTAATTTACTGATTTGGGGTAATCCTATTACCTCTGTATGAGATCCTGATTGTGCGGAAAGGTTCTGGATCTTAGCCACGCAAGCGCCTGCCTTACCGTATCTCACTCGGTTGGATCTGGAGAACCTCTTCTTCTCTATCATCATACCTCCAAAAATCAGATCTGGATTCTGATTTGGAGATTCTTCAAAACTCTTTTGAAGATCTGCAGTCGTCCTTTGCAGCAGCGCAGCCTTCTTTTGCTTGATTCCTTTCCTTGATCTGATCGCACCAAACTAAGTCCAAAACACTTTTGGACGTGGAGAGCAGGCGAGAAGAGAGTATGGTGTGGAGAAGGAGGGGAAGAGCGCTTGGACGTGGGAAAATCTCTTTCATAAGACTTTGACTATGAATTAGGGTTGGGCGCAGGTTCTTATTTATAGACTAAGCGTGATCCAACTCTTCTTCCTCTCAACCAATCAAACCTTTGTGAATCAGATCTAAATCTGATTGGTTGAAAAAGAGACCCCTGGATTCCTCCTTAGAGGGCGCCTAAGACCAGTCAAACTGGATTCTTAGTAGAACTCTAATTGGAATCCTAAAGGGAGGTGGAGTCCTTGTCCAACAAGGACTCCTAGGCGGCCTCCTACTTGGAGCTCACCCACCCTTGGCGTGCGCCCTTCTCCTTGCCAGGTTCTGGCAGGGGGACAAGCCCCCACCAGCTCTCCAATAGGTGCATGAATGTGGTCAAAAGTCAAAAGGGTGAATGGTCAACGTTTGACCAGTCAAAGGTAGACTTTTGACCAAAGTCAAAGAACAAGAAATGGCAAGGTGACCAAAAAATGGCAGGTAATGTCTTACAAATAAGACAAACCTATTTCTGACTGGACAACCTCTAGTCAGACCATATGAACGGCCTCTGATTGAGCACAAACTCCTTTGGCTCAGTCAGGATAACTTATTTATGATAGTAAAAGAAGAACGTGGTTCAATCGAGTGCTAGCACGATTTCCTTGAACCTAATTGAATCTCATTTCAGATAATTGAACTAGATCAGTTCAATTTGATGATCACCAGACTCAACCCTTGTTTGTGTGACCCAGTTAGGTTCAGTTCTGTATGGTAATGGGATATGTCATATCTCTATCATAGACATCAATCGAAACTCCTTTCGATGGATCAGAACTCTTCTTGATTCGAACAGCTAGAATGATCGATCATCTAAATCATTCTAATGCTCCCAAAATCCACCAGTGACACCTAGCAGTATATGGTGCAACCCATCAGAGCTGAATGCGAACCTCTTGGTGCAGCTACCTGTGTGATTCAAGTTCTTCTATCTTGAGCCCCGATCAGATTAGGTGTTAAGGTGAACTCGTCAAACCCTAGTCTCTGTCATATGATGAATCATTCGATTCTAGTCCAATGTGAAAATCTAAATAGAAACTCTTTCTATTATTTCAACTCTGCCATGGCCATGGGCTTCAGGACTTGATTCTCATGATCATCATAGGGCTACTCCCTCTACCACCGAGGTAGATAGATCCATCTTGATGCAATCCAGTTCCTACATGAACATGTCACAGCCAACATACACCTAGGGTTCCATATGGCTAGAGACGAGGTAATGGTGTAGTCAAACTATAACACCCTCAAGGTGAACTGCCGATGCATCTCAGGTCAAAAGAACCAGACACACTACTGCAGCATCGAGTCAGTCATTGACGAGAAGGTAGACTTTCCTAATGAGTACTCGAGGTGGTCACGCTCAGTGCCCTCGTCTTTAACGAGTACCTGTACTCTCGCTCCGGGTCTCCACACCGTAGACTCAAAGACTCATCTACTAAAGAGAAGCGATCGTACACCAACCTTCCGGATCAATCACCATCCTCGTGATGATCCTATGGTCGGGTGTTTATGAGTTAATAATGATTATTCATGTCTTAAAATTTTCAACTCTTGAAAATATGAATTATCATTACCATTAACTCAAAGGATGTATCACAGACACTAAATACACATGTGTGATAGAAAATAACCCATTTCATTAATTATAGTCAAAATTTATAATTTTGCCCCTAGAAGTGTATTACAAGTGTCAGCCAATTCTGGT
>QRFJ01003544.1:0-66850 GCA_006176705.1 Cocos nucifera
TAAGAATGCGTGGAAGGGCAGTCAGTCCAGATTTCACTGTCTTGACAATGATCAAGGACATGAAGAGCGAGATCGGTGTGAAGTGGACTCTGGACTTGCAGAATTGATATATATTCTGCAAATCATTGACTCCACTGACCTAATGATGGCCATTTCAAGGATACCTGAAATAACTCACTAGAGAGCATTTAACGAACCTCCTCAATAGCATGACGTTACCGCTGAGGCTTTTCTTGAAGGTTCTAAAGGCTCAGTTCTTTGGCTATTTGGAACGGACTCTTCCAAAAGAAAGTCTTATGGAGGGGGGGGTGGGGGGGGGGGGGGGGGGTGGGGGGGGGGGGGGGGGGGGGGGGGGGGGGGGGGGGGGGGGGGGGGGGGGGTGGGTGGGGGGGGGGGGGGGGGGGGGGGGGGGGGGGGGGGGGGGGGGGGGGGGGGGGGGGTAGAAAAAGAAGTCTGTGAAAAGCCAAAGGTGGAAGGATCAAAGAAGAGAAAGGCAGATCGAAGGAAAAGGCGATGGCAAGGAAAGTGTTTTCCATTGCAACAGCGACGGCCATTGAAGCGGAACTGCCCTACTTACTGCTCCTGAAGAAATAGAGGAGTCCTTCTGGAGTATGCTCATTATTCGAGCAAAACGTATGCAAACGACCTTAGGGATAGTCCAACGACAGATATTATGGCACCTGAGATTTGGTCCTATAGCAGAAGATATAGGTTAACAAATTGGAAGAAAAATGGGCTACTGAGTCCATTAACTTTTTGAGTCATATCCAACTCTGTGAATCTTGTCTTCAGGCAAAATGACTAAACTCCCTTTTGTTGGACATGGGGAGGGGCACAGATCTCCTTGCCCTAGTACATACTGATGGTCGGCCCATTCGATGTGCGGATAGGATGGCAATTTTGTCTACTTCATTATCTTTACGATGATCGTCTAGGTATGGGATTGTGTATCTTATGAGACATAAGTCTGAAGCCTTTGAAAAGTTCAAAAAATTCAGACATGAAGTAGAAAAACAAACGGAAAACCATTAAGTTTTCGATCAGATCAAGGAGGTGAATACCTTAGCCAGGAATTCCTAGACTATCTTAAGGAAAATGGCATAGTCTTCTCAATGGGACTCCACAGGAACACCTCAACTCAACAGGGTTTCAGAATGGAGAAATCGGACTCTATTGGATAGGTGTCGATCCTGATTGAGGCTCACAGATCTTCCTGATTTCTTTAGGGACATTCATTATTAACTTCAATCTATTTACTGAATTAGGGTTCCTTCAAAACCATTCTACACCACCGTATGAGATATAGGCAGGAGAGAAAAACAAGTCTGAGTATCCTCAGAATTTGGGGTCCGTATGTCAGAGCTATATTGTAAAGACAAAGCGGGACAAGTTGAATTTATGTCCTTTAGAGTTCGATTCATTAGGATATCTAAAGAGTCATTAGATACTATTTTCATTCGAAACCACATGTGATTGTGAGTCGACATGCATATTTCTTGAAAAATAGTTTATTCAAAGATAGTGGCATTGGAAAGCAGATTAAGCTTGGAGAGAAAGTTCACAAGCAGAAAGAGTAAGGACAAGTGGAACAAATCAGGTGAGCAATAAGAACACTACCTCCTCCACCTCGTAGATCGGAAAGAGTTTCCGTCCCCTGAAATACTTGGTATTTATTTCAGAGGACGTAGAGAAAATTTCCTCATAGAATTGGTGCTCATGGTGATGATCCAAACCTACAACGAGCGATATAAGATATCGACTCCGAGAAATGGCTTTGAGGCAATGAAGTCAGAAATTGACTCGATGCACTCAAACCAAAGTCTACTTGGTAGATCCACCAGAAGGTATAGTACCTATGGGTGTAAATATCTTCAAGAGAAAGATGTGTGCAGATGGAATGTGAGACATTCAAGGCTAGACTGGTGGCAAAAGGTTATAGTCAACGCAAAGGCATTGACTATCAGGAACCTTTTTCACCCGGTAGATATGCTAAAATCATCCCACATTGCTTGCCGTTGCAGCCTATTTCGATTATGAAATATGGCAAATGGACGTGAAAACGGCATTCCTAATGGATATCTTGGGAAGATATCTATTTGGAATAGCCGCTTAGGTTTCACATCCAGTGTACTGATCACAAGTTTGCAGAGCTGCAAAGGTCCATATATGGACTTAAGCAAGCATCTCGGATGGACACTCGTTTCAATGATGTGATTCAAAAGTTTGGTTTATCAAAAAAAACGAAGAGGACCATGTGTTTTCAAAAGGTCAGTGGGAGCGCTGTTGTCTTCCTCGTACTGTACGTGGATGACATCCTCCTTATTGGGAATGATATTCCCATGTTGACATCAGTCAAGATGTGTTGTCTAGGAATTTCTCATGAAAGACTAGGTGAAGCATCCTTTATTCTAGGATTAGTGTCTATAGGATAGACCGAATAGGATGCTGGACTTTACAGAAGATGCACATAGAGGAAGTATAAAGAGGTTTATATGGAAAACTTAAGAGGGATTAATACCCTTCAGACTGGTATTCATCTTTCCAAGAAGATGTGCCAGCACATCTGAGGAAATATAATGCATGAGCAAGATCCCTTATGCTTCTGCAATAGGGGCTCATGTATGCCAATGCTATGTACACGACCTGATATAGCCATGCTGTGAGTGTCACAAGCAGTATCAGTCAAATCCAGTGAAGCATGGACTTCTGTGAAATGTATCCTTAAGTACTTGAGAAGAAATAAGGATATGATGTTGGTCTTTTGTAACGGAGAATCCCAAGTTCAAGGATACACAGACTCGGACTTCATGTCTGATATAGATGATCGAAAGTCGACATCTAAAGTCTGTTTGTGTGCAATGGTGGAGCTGTCAGCTGGAAGAGTTTCAAGCAAACTGGTGATGCAGATCTCACTGAGCAGAGATATATTAGCTGCATAGAGGGAGACTGCAAAGGGAATTTGGTCAAGAAGTTGTTGCAGAAATTGGAGTAATGCATCAGATGCTTCCTCTTTACTGCGACAACAATGGCGCCAATAGCCTTGCTAAGGAGCCGAGATCTCACCAAAAGTAAAGCACATTGAGCGGCGATATCATTCATCACGCGATTACCTGAGAAAGGTTAGTTGAGGTCAGAGAGTCAACTCACAGATAATGTGGCAACCCACTTACAAAGCGTTGGGCCAGCAGAAGATCGAAGCCCACCTTGAAGAGATGGACTTAGACTTGTAGCCAATTGGTTTAGGACAAGTGGAGATTGTTAGATTAGTGCCGTAGAAGTCAGAATTGGCTTGACACTTGTAATACACTTCTAGGGCAAATTATATTTTGACTAAATAATTTATAAAATGGGTTATTTTCTATCACACCTATGTATTTAGTGTCTGTGATAATCCTTTGAGTTAATGGTAATGATAAATGATAATTCATATTTTCAAGAGTTGAAAATTTAAGACATGAATAATCATTATTAACTCATAAACAGCTCCCGACCATAGGATCATCACGAGGATGGTGATTGATCCGGAAGGTTGGTGTACGAATCGCTTCTCTTTAGTAGATGAGTCTTGAGTCTACGGTGTGGAGACACCGGAGCGAGAGTACAGGTACTCGTTAGAGAACGAGGGCACTGAGCGTGACCACCTCGAGTAGTCATTAGGGAGTCTACCTTCTCGTCAATGACTGACTCGATGCTGCAGTAGTGTGTCTGGTTCTTTGACCTGAGATGCATCGGCAGTTCACCTTGAGGGTGTTATAGTTTGACTACACCATTACTCGGTCTCCTAGCCATATGGAACCCTGAGGTGTATGTTGGCTATAGCATGTTCATTGTAGGAACTGGATTGCATCAAGATGGAATCTATCTACCTCGGTGGTAGAGGAGTAGCCCTATGATGATCATGAGAATCAAGTCCAGAAGCCCATGGCCATGGCAGAGTGAAATAATAGAAAGAGTTTCTATTTAGATTTTCACATTGGACTCGAATCGAATGATTACATCATATGACAGAGACTAGGGTTTGACGAGTTCACCTTAACCCTAATCTGATCGGGGCTCAAGATAGAAGAACTGAATCACACAGGTAGCTGCACCAAGAGGTTCGCATTCAGCTCTGATGGGTTGCCACCATATACTGCTAGGTGTCACTGGTGGATTTTGGGAGCAATTAGAATGATTTAGATGATCGATCATTCTAGCTGTTCGAATCAGAAGAGTTCTGATCCATCGAAAGGAGTTTCGATGATGTCGATGATAGAGATCATGACATATCCCATTACCATACAGAACTGAACCTAACTGGGTCACACAAACAAGGGTTTGAATCTGGTGATCATCAATTGAACTGATCTAGTTCAATTGATCTGAATGAGATTCAATTAGGTTCAAGGAAATCGTGCTAGCACTCGATTGAACCTAACGTTCTTCTTTTACTATCATAAATAAGTTGTCCTGTCTGAGCCAAAGGAGTTTGTGCTCAATCAGAGGCCTTCATATGGTCTGACTGGAGGTTGTCCAAGTCAGAATAGGTTGTCTTATTTGTAAGACATTACCTGCCATTTTTGGTCACCTGCCATTTCTTGTTCTTTGACTTTGGTCAAAAGTCTACCTTTGACTGGTCAAACGTTGACCATTGACCCTTTGACTTTTGACCACATGTCATGCACCTATTGGAGAGCTGGTGGGGGCCTGTCCCCCTGCCAGAACCTGGCAAGGAGAAGGGCGCACGCCAAGGGTGGCGTGAGCCCAAGTTGGAGGCGCCTAGGAGTCCTTGTTGGACAAGGACTCCACCTCCCTTTTTGGATTCCAATTAGAGTTCTTCTAAGAATCCAGTTTGACTGGTCTTAGGCGCCCTCTAAGGAGGAATCCAGGGGTCTCTATTCCCACCAATCAGATTTAGATCTGATTTCACAAAGGGTTGTGATTGGTTGAGGAGGAAGAGGAGTTGGATCACAAGCTTAGTCTATAAATAAGACCCTGCGCCCAACCCTAATTCTAATGAAGAGAGAATTTCCCCACGCCCCAAGGCTGCCTCTCCCCTCCTTCTCCATGCCATAGTCTCTTCTCCCCTTGCTCTCCACGTCCAAAAGTGTTTTGGATTTTGGTTGGTGCGATTCAGATCAAGGAAAGGCGATCAAAAGCAAGAAGGCTGCGCTGCTGCAAAAGGACGACTGCAGATCTTCAAAAGAGTTTTGAAGATCCTCCAGATCAGATCCAGATCTGATTTTTGGAGGTGTGATAGAGAAGAAGAGGATCTCCAGATCCAACCCGAGTGGATACCGGTAGAGGCCAGGCGCTTGCGTGGCTAAGATCCAGAATCTTCCGCTGCAATCAGGATCATCTACAGGGTAATAGGATTACCCAAACCAGATAAATTGAATTTGGTTTAATTTATCTTATTTTATTTTATTTATTAAAATAATAAGAATCAGATTTGAAACATATCAAGATCTGATTAGGATCAAGAGAAAATTTTTGAAATATATCTCTTGATCTAATCAGATCTGGACGAACCTGGACCGAAAAATCAGGATTTCCCTTCACACGCAACACTGGGCTCATGCATGATCTATAGAGGGCAATTTGAGAATTTTGTCTGATCCAATGGACGGCTTTCACTAAAACTTGATCGGATGGTCGAAAAGAAAGCACTGATGAATGGCATCTGTAGCTCCCGATCGAGATCCAATGATTGAGATTCATCCCAATATTAAACTGAAGATCAGAAGCCTTCTTTCTACGTGATCAAATGGCCCAGATTCAATCCAACGGTTGATCCAATGGCTGGCATGAAATTCAACTTGATCAGGGATTATTTTAAGCGGTTTTTAAGTGATTTTTGGACTGTTGATCCATTAAATATCCAAGAGGTATAGTGGAGGATGTCTTGGTAAAGGTAAACGAGTTTATTTTTTCTGTTGATTTTATTGTTCTTGATATGAAAGAAGATTATGATGTACCCCTTATTTTAGGGAGACCCTTTTTAGCTATTGGAGGAGCTTTAATAGATGTTCAATAAGGAAAATTAATTCTTAGAGTCCAAGACGAACAAGTTATTTTTAATGTTTTCAAAGATACTAAACATCCTGATGATAATCAAACTTATTTTCTAATTGATATTATTGACAATCCATTATATGAGAATTCTATAGAAAATAGGTTTGAGACTATAAAAGCTAGCAATGTCCAATTAAAAGAGGGATCGACCAAACATGAAAGTATTCCAATTGAAGTAGCACCAGATTGATCCATTTTAGAATTCAAAGAAAGTCAAGCTGAAGACTATAAATCAGAACTACTAGATAGGTTGTTTCTTTTCTTTTTAGTTTTGATCATTTTTCTTTTCTTTTATTTTTCAGTAATTTGTGGTTGCTCTTTTACTGCTTTGGTGTGTATTTTCAATTTTGCAGAGAAAAATCAATGAGAGCTCCAAGCAAAATTTCAAAGCTCCAAAGAACCAGACTGAACCAAATCAGGTGTATTCCTTCCTATCCTTTATTGCACCCTTTATTTTTCTTTCTCCTTTAAGACAATGTAGAATAAGTTAAAAAAAAAAAAAAAATCATGTGTCAAGAAGAAAATCTTGAGCAAGATAAACTGGATAAGTGATAAAAGATAGAATTATTTGCTAATGAATGTAACGAGTTAAAGAAGTAGATTAGTTGGTCAACTTTTAGCAGCCTACTTAGGTCA
This sequence comes from Cocos nucifera, assembly GCA_006176705.1. Classification (NCBI taxonomy): domain Eukaryota; kingdom Viridiplantae; phylum Streptophyta; class Magnoliopsida; order Arecales; family Arecaceae; genus Cocos; species Cocos nucifera. The sequence goes on from QRFJ01003544.1 coordinate 6,691, forward strand.
TTAAAAGACTATTAGCACTTCTAATTGCACATGCACACTAACAAGGCAAAGTAGGTATTGATTATAAGGCCAACTGAGGATTCAATTATCACTAAAAATTGATAATTAATATACATTCTAATCAAAGAAACTTGAATTTAAGGAAAGAGCTACCTGCCTAAAAATAAAGTGCAAAAGATAGAGTATATGTGGATTGCCCAAAGCCTAGTAACTGGGTCTCTGCACCTAGGTCAAGTATGGAAAATTCACATAAAATGGTGAAGAAAAGGCCAGGATGCTCAGCACAAAAAAAAAAAAAAATGGGGGAAGGCAGTGTGAAAGCTACCTTAATTCATGAGTATAAAATTAAGAATGTATAGAAAATTGACCAAAATAGGTGATAAGAGAGGATACTTTTGTTCTTTTAATTTAATACTGAAATGCTAAAGTTAGTCATCACGAACACAAGTGCTATAGATCTTTGATGTACTCTAAGAAAGTTTTTAATTATATTGACTGAAAAATTTGCTTCTAAAGCTCAATGCTTAGTTAGCAGTATTTTCTAAACTTTTTGATCTTTAGTCCTAGATTTTATCTTTATGATGGATAATCTTATTGAAATATGGTATTAAATAAAATATTGCTAAGGGACTAGCAATGACTAAGTTGGGGGGTGTGATAAGTGATAAAAATATACTAATAAAAGTATTAAATTATAAAATAAATTAATCTATTTTATTAGAAATTGATATTTTTATTAATTTTATGTAGGAAAGAATGCCACCAATGTGAAGATCTTACTTTTTTGATTAAGATGAAATAAATTTCAGGCAAAATGGACTTCAAATGAGCCCAAAATTGAATTTCAAAAAAGAAAAGAAAAATTGATTCAGTTCAAATCAGTTCAGAAAATTGGCTCAGCGGTTCGGCCCGATTCGACCGCCACAGTAGACCGACCCATTGATGCAGTGCTGACATCAGGATGATCTCAGCATTTTTTACGACACACGGTGGACCAATAGGAAGGCATTTTGGAAAGTTTACATCAAGAAGCACGCTCCGATTGGCTGTAGAATGTGGTGGTCCACTGATAGGGATGCGATGTTGTCATTAAAACACCGTGTTTATCAGTTTAATCCGACTTCTTAAAATCATTGAAAATGTATAGATAGTAGTGAGTCGGGTCGAATCCACAAGGAAGGTAGTATTTTAGATTTGAAATCTTTGATTTTTGAAAAGAAAAGAAGAAAAGGATTTGAGTTTTCAGAATCAAAAGTGAAGTCAGAAAATTAAAAACAAAAATTAAAAGGTGTAGAAATTTAAATTTGGTACTAAGATCTATTAGTTAGATCTTAGCATCTACTTGCAATAAAATAAAAAGTAATAATTAAAGTGCAGAAATTAAATTACAATAAAAATAAAAAGCAAGAAATTAAAATGCAAAAATAAAATTTTTATTAATTAAAATTTTAGAATTTAAATACATAAAATTTAAAAAGAAAAGATAAAAAATAAAATAGCCTGATCTCTGATCTTGGATCGGCATTGGCAGAAAGATGGTGTAGAAGCTCGGCTCTTCTTCTCGGCACCCGTTGCTTCGAAGCAGCCTTTAACCCATAGCCTGGCTTCGCCCTGTACCAAAGCTTCACCTTGATCGGAGATGTTGAATTTCTGATGGCCTGGGGTCCTTTTTATAGAGCTAGGAGGGCTGGATATTTTTTCTAAAGGCAATATGGGACTAATAGCCTTTGTAATCATTCAAAATACAAAGAAATTTGGATAAAATTTGAATCAAAATAGCTCTGATATGACTCTGATAAATCTGATAAAATCCAGCCATTCAATAGGAATCCAACGGTCCAAAAATCATCAAAATCGGATGCAGATAAGCTCAGATCGGGTCGGATTAAATTCTGGCCGTTGGATCGCGCTTGATCGAGGAAATCTGGCCGCAAATCATGCTTCGGGAGTCTTGATCACCGCCGGCAGCATTCTGGACCGTCGGATCATCGCCTGGATCGAGCGCTGCCGTCCGATGGTGATCCGCGTGATGTTTGTATCTGAATAAAATTCGGAAGCAACCACAGCCGTCCGATCCTGACCGCAAACAACCACATCCGTCCGATCGCACAATAACTGTTCCCATGGACCGCGTGGACCGGCCGCACCGCACACCGCAACCAATCAGCGCCGCTGTTGTCGGACGAAAAGACTAAATTACCCTTGTGAGCCGCGATAAATTTCTGTAGACCCTTAAGGGGTCTAGGTCCACCACGTGGCAATCTCTGATTCGCCGGAATTTGCTGAGCTGGCGGTCCACGCCTAGATCGTGGACCGGCTGATGGCTTCAACGGCTGAGTCGGCTTGATGGCTTGGCTTGGCTTGGTGGCTCGGCTTACGGAGCCGGCTGAGCCATTTTCTTTTTTTATTTAATTTTTATTTATTTTATATCTTTCAAAATTCATATCTTTTCCATTTTAGCTCCGTTTTACTTGAAATTTATTTCGTTGTGATCAAAAAAATGAGCTCTTTCTATTGATAATAAAATTTTATTTTTTAATTTTTATTATTTTTATTTTTTTATTATTTTTAATTAATTTTTTAGTTAATAAAAATATAAATTTTTCAAAAATTATATATAAATTGATTATTAATTCTTAAAAATTAATATCAAATAATTGATAAATTAATACTTTTATTGGTGAATTTATGATGTTTATCAATAGAGGGCAATTTGAGAATTTTGTCTGATCCAACGGGCGGCTTTCACTAAAACTTGATCAGACGGTCGAAAAGAAAGCGCTGATGAATGGCATCCACAGATCTCGATCGAGATCCAACAGTTGAGATTCATTCTGATATTAAACTAAAGATCAGAAGCCTTCTTTCTACGTGATCGGACAGCCCAGATTCAATCCAACGATTGATCCAACGACTGGCACGAAATCCAACTTGATCTGAGTTATTTTAAGGAGTTTTTAAGTCATTTTTGGATCGTTGATCAACATCCAACGATCAGAATTACCCAGATTCTTGTTTGAGCTATTTTGGGAGTCTTAAATCTAATTTCTAAAGAAATTTGAGGAAGAATCAATTTTTTAGCCTATAAAAATGTACTGTTGCCATAGAAAAAGAAAAAAAGCAAGGGAAGAAAAAAAAGGAGAAGTCGTAGAGTCAGAGAAAAAGAGAAAAAAAGGAGAGAGTTAGAGAAATAAAAAAAAAAGAGAGAAAGAGAAGAGAGAGGTAGAAAGAGAAGAGAGTTAGAAGAGAAAAGAAAAGGATTTTTCTTCGACAATCAAGATATCGATCAAGGAGCCTCTTCTTCTTCACCAAGTTCTCCACACCAAGAGCAACGGATAATCAATTTCAGCAATCAAAGAGTCTAATTTCTTTATGCTTTTTATTTTATTTGCTATTTTTGAACTTGTTATCATGAACTAAATTTTCTTTTACTAAGGCTAAGGTGTAGCCACTCTTTTGATGCAATATTCAGTGTGATTTATTTTTAAATTTTATTCATGAGGAGTATATAAATCTGATCTTAATGCTTTTAGATTACTGGCCATCTTCTAATTGATCTGATGAACATAGATGTTATGGACCAAGTACATTTATGTTATTGCTTCTTGATTATATACCTTGTATTATGAATCAAATTAGAATTCATATGCATGCAGAAATTTTAGTGCGCTTTGGACGCAGTGTATTTTAATTAGAGGATTTCACAAAACTTAATGCATTAATATTTATTTAAATTACACCTGGACCAAAGGATAATTAATAAATATTGATAGTTTTGCTATGCCTGGACCAAAGGGTAGTGAATAAATTAGGAGACTCCACCATCACATGAAATAAAATTAAACTAATAATCTGAATATTGTATTGACTGAGTTGGTGAACCGATTGCCTTAGTAATCCATTGCTCTTAAATTTAAAACCCTAATAATTACACTCTCTCTATTTTCTTAAAAAAAATTTTAATTATTTCTTTATTTTGTTCTTTAATTTCTTATTCTCATAAATCGGTCTTCTAAATAAAGCATAGGAAAGAGCTTTTCAGTACTTGTTTTCCAATCCTCTAGGGATGATACTCTACTCATTCACTTTATTACTTGATCGACTGGTGCACTTGCCATAGCTATAAATTAGCACGCATCAAACTAACCTATGCCTTATTGATTATGGCCAGGAAGCTCTGACCTTACTTCCAGGGACACATAATTACTCTCCTCACTGATCAACCCATCAAGGCAGTTCTTCATCGATCCGATACCTCTGAAAGGATGGCAAAGTTGGCGATTGAGCTGATCGAATTTGACATCCATTTCTAACCTCGATTTTTCATTAAAGCTCAAATACTAGCTGATTTCATACTGGAGTGCACTATTCCGGAGGAGACTGACCCAGAGCATCAAGAAGCTTTCATCCTTGGCTTCCCAAAAGAGAAGGTCGATCTTCCTAAAAACTTTTGGGCACTGTATGTGGATGGTTCATCCAATGATTTTGGGATAGGTGTGGATTTGATCCTCATCAACCCGAAATGAGTTATGGTGGAGTACGCATTACGCTTTGACTTCCCAGCCACTAACAATGGAGTAGAGTATGAAGCCCTACTTGCAGGACTATGGATAGCCAAAGAGCTAGAAGTGCAACATTTGAAGGTCTACAATGACTCTCAGCTGGTGTTGGAATAAGTTAATAACTCCTTTGAAGTTTGAGAGAAAAGTATAAAAATGTACTTGAAAAAAGTCAAGAGCTTAAGTTTGGTCTTTGACAATTTTGACATTCTACAGATCCCTATGGTAGAGAATACCAAAGCCAACCTCCTCTCTAAGCTGGCCAACTAAGCTCCAAATGAACTACCAAAAGAAGTTGTTTTTGAGGTCCTGCAATGTCCGAGCTCGGAAGAGCCCTAGGCAATAATGCAAGTTGATCATGAGCCCAGCTGGATCGATCCATTGATAGCATATCTCAAGAAAGGAACCCTTCCTAGAGATCACAAAGAAGCTCAAAAGTTAAGAAATCAAGCTTCCTGCTACATCTTGTACCAAAATAAATTGTATAAGAGATCGTACTCATTATCGCTCTTCAAGTGTCTCTGACATTCAAAAGCCAGCTATGCCTTGAGGGAGGTTCATGAAGGGATTTGCAGAAATCATCTGGGGGTGAGATCCTTATCATATAAGTTACTCCGTCAGAGATAGTATTGGCCGATAATGCATCAAGATGCGGTGAATTATATGACAAAGTGTGACAGGTTTCAAAAAAATGTGAATATTTAAAGACAGCCAACTTCATAGCTCACACCGTTAAGTGCCCCCTAGCCATTTGCATAGTGGGGGATGGATATACTCAGACCTTTTTTCATGGCATCTGGATAGCGAAAGTTCCTACTGGTGGCAGTGGATTATTTCACTAAGTGGATCGAAGTCAAATCTCTAGCAAAAATCACTAAAGCTAAAGTGCAGGACTTCATCTAGAAGTCGATTGTTTGTAAATTTTGTTTACCTCAGATGCTAATCACTAATAATGGGCGTCAGTTCATAGGTGCGAAGTTTGCTGAGTTCTGTAAAGGTTTGAATATATCTCACCATTTCACGTTAGTGGCTCATCCATAAGTAAATGGTGAGGCAGAAGTGACTAATAGAACTTTGCTTCAAGGGATAAAGGCTAGGCTTGAAAGAGCAAAAGGAACCTGGGTGGGTGAACTCTATCATGTGCTCTGGGCTTACTGAACTACTCAAAGATTATCCACTAGAGAAATATCCCTTACGCCAACCTTCAAAATTAAGGTGGTTGTCCCAGTCGAATTTGAACTTTTCTCAGCATGAGTAGAGGCCTTCAATGAACAAGATAACTCGTAGGACCTCAGAGCTAATCTTGATCTACTGGAAGAAAAGAGGGAGAAGGCTTAGATCCAAATGGTAGCTTATAAGCAAAGGATAGCCCGCTACTACAATTCGAGGATCAGAAGCAAAACCTTCAAAATGGAGGATCTTGTACTTCGGTCAGTGGACATTTTGTAGCCCCAAAATCAAGAAAAGCTCAACCCAAACTGGAAGATCCTTAAGAGTTGTAGAAATCATCCAACCAAAAATATATTATTGAAAGAAACTCGGAGGATCCATGCTCCCATGACCTTGAAATTGAAAAAATTTGTAAATATACTACCAATAATTTGACCCTAATAAAATCCTTTTATTTCAATATTTTTATTTCTTGGTACAAAATCATGTGATGATAAGAAATGACTCAGTCGAACTTCGCTAATAAACAAAGTAGAAGACCTCTGGTTATTTAAAATAGGAGGAGAGGAGAGGTCCTTTCAACGGTCCTTTTGTGCTTCTATACTTTTGTCAGAGACAGGAAGAGGACCTCGTCCTAACAAAGGAAGGCCAACCCCATCAAAAGTAAGGAGAAGAATCTCATCCTAACAAGGAGGACAAAAAGGCCAACCATGTTAGGAATAGGAGGAGAACCTCATCCTGACATAGATGATTAAGACCTCTAGTTATTTAAGATAGAAGGAGGAAAGAGGCCCTTTCAATGGTCCTTTTGTACCTCTATACCTTTGTTAGGGATAGGAGGAGGACCTCATCCTAACAAAGGAAGGCCAACCCCATCAGAAATAGGAGGAGAACCTCCTTCTAACAGGAGGACAAAAAGACCAACCATGTTAGGAATAGGAGAAAAATCTCATCCTGACATAAATGATGAAGACCTCCGATTATTTAAGATAGGAGAAGGGGAGAAGCCCTTTCAACAATCCTTTCGTGTCTCTATACCTTTGTTAGAGACAGGAGGAGGACCACATTCTAACAAAAAAAGGCCAATTCCATAAGAAACAAGAGGAGAACCTCGTCCTGACAGGAGGACAAAAAGGCCAACCAAGTTAGAAATAGGAGGAGCACCTCATCCTAACATGGATGTGTTAGATATATGTGCCCTAGAAGCCAAAATTGGCTGACACTTGTAAATACACTTCTAGGGGCAAAATTATAATTTTGACTATAATCAATAAAATGGATTATTTTCTATCACATATGTGTATTTAGTGTCTGTGATACATCCTTTGAGTTAATGGTAATGATAATTCATATTTTCAAGAGTTGAAAATTTAAGACATGAATAATCATTATTAACTCATAAAATGCTCCCGACCATAGGATCATCACGAGGATGATGATTGATCCGGAAGGTTGGTGTACAATCGCTTCTCTTTAGTAGATGAGTCTTGAGTCTACGGTGTGGAGACATCCGGAGCGAGAGTACAGGTACTCGTTAGAGAACGAGGGCACTGAGCGTGACCACCTCGAGTAGTCATTAGGAAGTCTACCTTCTCGTCAATGACTGACTCGATGCTGCAGTGGTGTGTCTGGTTCTTTGACCTGAGATGCATCGGCAGTTCACCTTGAGGGTGTTATAGTTTGACTACACCATAACTCGGTCTCCTAGCCATATCGAAATTCCTGAGGTGTATGTTGGCTATAGCATGTTCATTGTAGGAACTGGATTGCATCAAGATGGAATCTATCTACCTCGGTGGTAGAGGAGCAGCCCTATGATGATCATGAGAATCAAGTCCAAAAGCCCATGGCCATGGTAGAGTGAAATAATAGAAAGAGTTTCTATTTAGGTTTTCACATCGGACTTGAATCGAATGATTACATCATATGACAGAAACTAGGGTTTGACGAGTTCACCTTAACCCTAATCTGATCGGGGCTCAAGATAGAAGAACTTAATCACACAGGTAGCTGCACCAAGAGGTTCGCATTCAGCTCTGATGGGTTGCCACCATATACTGCTAGGTGTCACTGGTGGATTTTGGGAGCAATTAGAATGATTTAGATGATCGATCATTCTAGCTGTTCGAATCAGAAGAGTTCTGATCCATCGAAAGGAGTTTCGATGATGTCAATGATAGAGATCATGACATATCCCATTACCATATAGAACTGAACCTAACTGGGTCACACAAACAAGGGTTTGAATCTGGTGATCATCAATTGAACTGATCTAGTTCAATTGATCTGAATGAGATTCAATTAGGTTCAAGGAAATCGTGCTAGCACTCGATTGAACCTAACGTTCTTCTTTTACTATCATAAATAGTTGTCCTGACTGAGCCAAAGGAGTTTGTGCTCAATCAGAGGCCTTCACTTGGTCTGACTGGAGCCTGTCCAGGTCAGAAAAGGGTTGTCTTATTTTGTAAGACAATACCTGCCATTTTTGGTCACCTGCCATTTCTCATCCTTTGACTTTGGTCAAAAGTTGACCTTTGACTGGTCAAATGTTGACCATTGACACTTTGACTTCTGTCCACATGTCATGCACCTATTGGAGAGCTGGTGGGGGCTTGTCCCCTATCCAGAACCTGGCAAGGAGGAGGGTGCACGCCACCCTTGGCGTGCGCCCAAGCTGGAGGCGCCTAGGAGTCCCTGTTGGACAGGGACTCCATCTCCTTTTTGGATTTCCGATTAGACTTCTCCTAAGAACCAAGTTTGACTGGTCTTAGGTGCCATCTAAGGAGGAATACAAGGGACTCTATTCCCACGAATCAGATTTAGATCTGATTTCACAAAGGGTTGTGATTGGTTGGGAAGAAGAGGAGTTGGATCATGCATAGTCTATAAATAAGACCCTGCACCCAATTCAAGGAGTATCTAAAATCAATTAAAAAATCCCATGCCCCAAGGCTGCATCTCCTCTCCTCCTCCATGCCAAGCCCATTTTCTCCCGCTCCTCTCCATGCCCAAAGGTGTTTGGGATCGAAGTTGGTGCAATTCAGATGGGAGAAAGGCGATAGAAATATAGAAGGCCGCGCTGCTGCAAAGGATAACTGTTGATCTTCGAAAGATATTTTGAAGATCCTCTAGATCAGATCCAGATCTAATTTTTGAAGACATGATAGAGAAGAAGAAAATCTCCAAATCTAGCCCAAGTGGATATCGATAGAGGCCAGGCACTTGCGTGGCTAGATCCAGAACCTTTCGCTGCCTACAAGATCATCAACAGGTAATAGGATTACCCTACATCAAGGTAAATTTAATTTAATTTAATTTATCTAGATTTTATTTTTATTATTAGAATAATAAAGATTATATCTAAAATATCTTAAATCTAATTCAGATCAAAGAAAAAAATTTTGAAATATATCTCTTGATCCAATCAGATCTGAACGAACCTGGTCCGAAAAATCAGGATTTTTCTTCAACTGGTATCAGAGCCAAGGTTCTAAAAGTATTTAGATCTAATTTTAAATTTATTCTAATTAGAAAATAATTAATTTTAGATGTCACATGAGATGTGATCAGATCTGAAATTAGAAAAAAAAATTAAAATTAAATGATTTGGATCTAAGATTAGAAAATATGCATGACTAGTTCTAAAATAGAATAGTTCTATAGAATAGTCTTGCATGTTTATAATTTAATTTGATTAAATCATATTTTAGATCTTATTTATTTACTATTTTTTGATATTATAATTATTATAATAACATCTAAAAAATAGCAAATAAAAATTATTTAATTTTAAATATCATATGAGATATGATTGATGCATGTCTAGACTAGTTGTAGAATAGTTCTACATAGTTGTCTAGATTAGAGTTTATTTTGATAAGATCAATTTAAATCTAATTTTTTAGATTATTATGAGATAATTTAGATCTGAAAACATGCATGATTCGATACATGAGATGTATGCAAAATATGCCATGATTAGATCTAATTTGTATATGAGATATATGATATAGATCTAAAACTATTTTGTAGTATTGTACATGTTCCTGATTAAGGCGTTCCTCTTGGCCGTCCGGTCATAAGAATGAAGAAGGGTTTAAAGGCCCTCTCCTCCCATTCGATGGGGTGTTCTTATGATGTGTAGGGGTGCTGCGTTCGTCCTTAATCAGAAACCCAAAACTTACTTTCTGCAAAACCCTAGATCCTGAAACCCTAGGATTTATTGTGCATATTTTGTTTATGAACCCTACTTAATTAAGAATTAAGATTATGAAATATTAATTAGGTCTAAAATTGAGAATTTTAGATCTAAGACATATTCATAATACTGGGTTCGGGCTTGGGTAGCTCAATTAGGTCTAAGCGGTTGATCAAACCGAATCAAGAGTTGGTTAGATGGGATCAACAATGCTTAAATTGACCAGCCTAATAGGATTAAGTCTGGGTCAAGATCGAGTCACGATCAAGCAAGACCTAATTAGGCTCAGAGGTTAGAGTCTGGATTGTAGGCTAACCCAATTGGTTCTGAGCTCAACAATTTGGTGTCTAAGGTAAGTTTGGCACATACGACCGACTGGTTTTTTAATTGGAAGCTACTCGACCTGAATGCGTTCTTGTACGAGTTAATGGCATATCCCTTCCACCGGTCTCACTTACCTGGCCATATCTGTTGACACAGTTCTGATTTGAGGTGGTCAATAATCCGAGCTAACCCATGCCACTAGGTTAGTCATAATTGTTATGACTATGACAAGTCTAGTTTAATGAGACCTGAATCAATTCTCCCTAAGAAAAGATTAAGTCTGAGGTCTTCCACCATTGTAGATGTGCGGGCCCTTCCCGGGGTTGATTGTTCTCGGCTGGATACAGTGGCTCAGTTGCACCGGAAAGACGCAACCATGTCTATTAGGCATTGGATGCTATGGGCTGGAGGATGAGTTGGGCTCAATATTTCTGGATACGGTGAGAGACTCAATTAGGAAATCCAGTCTGTGCAAATGGTGGGTCTGACTTAACTAAGGAGTGGATCAATATTCCGGATACGGTGAGATTCATGAATTAGAGACCAAGTTTGGGTGCACCATGATTAGAGAATCATTGAACAAGAGTTGTTCACTCATTGGCTAACCCATCACCAATAACTGTTAGGTGAGGTGATGAGTCAGTTGGTGAGACCGCACCACCCACTAGAAATCATTAATCGTGGAGATTTTTGCATCTCTACAGAGGGAGTGTAGGGATCCGAAGAAAATAGTGGGAGCTAATTTGTTTAAAAATAAAATTTCCTAAATAAATTGGTCAAGTCATAATTACAATATCTAACTAGAATCTTTGACTCTCTACAGGAAAATGTCTGCGTCCAACCCATTAGCACGTATCCTGGACACACATAGACTGACCGGACCCAATTATAAAGATTGGCTCAGGAACTACAAAATTATTTTGGGTTCCGAGAAGTTAACCCATGTATTGGACCAGGACCCTCCCACCTTACCAGCCCGTCCATCCACTGAACAGAGAGCGTCTCTGAAAAAATGGATAGACGAAGATAATAAGGCCAGATATTACATGTTGGGCTCGATGTCTGATGAGCTCCAGCGCCAACATGAAGATATCGGGACTGCTCGCCAAATGTTGGCTCACCTGCAGGAGATGTTTGGTGAACAGAGTCGCGCAGCCAAGTATCAAGTCACGAAATGACTTTTTAAGGCTAAGATGCGTGATGGGCAGTCAGTCCAAGATCACTGTCTGATGATGATCAAGGACATGGAAGAGCTTGAGAAGCTCGGTGTGAAGTTAGACTTGGATCTGCAGAACGATATTATTCTGCAATCCTTGACTGATGCATATGGGCAATTCATCATGAATTACCACATGCATAAACTTCAAAATTCCTTGGCCGAATTAATGAACATATGCTGGTCACCGCTGAGCTTTCTATGAAAGATTCTAAAGGCTCAGTTCTTGCTATGGAACGGACTTCTTCCAAAAGAAAGTCTTATGGAAAGAAAAAGAAGTCTGCAAAAAAGCAAAAGGTGGAAGGAGGAAAGAAGAAGAAGGCAGAGCCGAAGAAGAAAGGCCGATGTCAAAGGAAAGTATTTCCATTGCAACAGCGACGGCCATTGGAAGCGGAACTGCCCTACTTACCTGGCCACCCTGAAGAACAAGAAGGAAGGTCCTTCTGGAGGTATGCTCGTTATTGAGTCTAACCTTACGATTTCTTCTGCATCCAGTTGGGTGCTTGACTCTGGTTCTAGTGCTCATCTGTGCACTTCCATGCAGGGTCTTGAGGATAGCAGGAGGCTGAGGGATGGAGACATGATCCTACGCATCGGTAATGGAGCAAGAGTTGCTGCAGTGGTGGTGGGAACATACCCTCTTCGATTACCATCTGGTTTAGACTTAGTTTTGAAAGACTGTTATTACGTGCCTGCAGCTAGCAGGAATTTGATTTCTGTTTCATGCTTAGCTATGTGATTACCTTCTTCAAGGATCATTATAACATTCTTTATGAAAGAAATAAAATTATAAATGGTTTCCTTATTAACAGGTCTTTATCAGCTACATATTGATGTACATGTTTTAAACTAGATCTGGGGCAATAGACGGTGAAGTTTGCCAGAGCGGAGCCTACAGTGGGAATAGTCCTAAAACGACAGGTATCTTAATGGCAACCTGAGATTAGGATGCGATAGTGAGCAAGAAGATTAGAGGATTTATACATAGATTGGAGAAAGATTGGGCTAAATTGGGTCCAAATTGACTTTTGAGTCATAGGGTCCAGATCTGTGTGGGAATGCTGTGGTCTTCAAGGCAAAATGACGTGAAACTCCTGTTTGTTGGGACATTGGGGAGTAGGCGTACGGAGATCGTCCTATGCCTAGGTACTACTGGAAAATGTGGTGTGCGGTGCCAGTTTCGATGGTGACGGCTAGAAGGCAATGTGTGGTTACGTTCATTATCTTTATAGCGGCAGATGATCCTGTCTAGGTATGGGTGGTATGTGATATTATGAGTACAGTAGAAGTTCTGAAGCATTTTGAAAGAGTTCAAGAGAATTCAGTACGGATGAGTAGAGATAAGACAGAAGCTTGGAAGAGAAGCCCATTAAGGTTCTTCGATCAGATCGGAGTGAGGGTTGAGTACCCGTTATGGCCGGGAATGGTTCCCTAGAGCTAGTCTTAAGGAAAATGGGCATAAGTCTCTCTATGGGGACTCCACCAGGACACCTCAAACTCGAATTGGGGTTGTCAGAACTGGAGAAATCGGGAGCTCTATGTATTGGAATGATGGGTAGATCCATTGATTGGGAGGCTTGCAGCACAGACGCTTCGGCCAAATTTCTGTTATGGGTGACATTATGTATTAGCTTCAAATCTAGTGTTACTGGGGAATTAGGGTTCCCTTAAGAAACCGTTCCTACTCCCGACACAGGCTGGGCCGTATGAGAGTAGGTGGCACGGTAAAGAAAACCAAAGGTCTGAGTCATCTCAGGAAATTTGGGGTTGGTCCGGCTCATGGGTCAAGAAGGCGCAACGAAGCGGACAAGTTAGAAGTTAGGATCGCTTTGAGAGCGGTCGGATTCCATAAGGAATAGTGCCTAGAAGAGTCTTAGGTAGCTTTCTACATGTACGCAGTAGGCCGTACAAATGGTGATTTGTGAGCTCCGACATGGCCGATTATTTCTTGAGTAAAATAGTTGTTTAATTCAAGATAGTGGCATTTGGAAAGAGATTAAGCCTGATGAGAAAGTCTGCGACAAGTGGGAAAGGAGCTAAGGACCCAGATTGGAACCAAATCAGGTGTGAGCGCAGATAAGGGAACACTGAACTCTCTGCGCACCTCGTAAACATGCGGAAAAGTAGTTTGCGCATCCCGCCTCGAAAGATACTTTAGGGTATTTATTGTCGGAGAGGAATGTAGAGCAAAATGTTCCCTCATGGATAGGTTAAGATGGTGCCTCATGGTAGATGTCCCGATATACCTGACGAACGAGGGCGCATAAGGTCAGATTATCGACTGCCGGAAATGGCTTGGAGGCAAGTGAAGTTCAAGGAGATGCGAGCTCCGATGCACAGTCTCAAACCAAGTCTGGACTTGGTAGAATCCACCAGAAGGTAATGAAGTACCGCGGTATTGGGGTGTAAAATGAAGTCTTCAAAGAGAAAGATGTAGGTGCAAAGTATGGGCAAGATGTGGAGTACATTCCAAAGGGCTAGGACTGGGTGGCAAAAGGTTAACTAGCTCAACGTGAAAGGCATTGACTATGCAGGGATAGAGCCTTTGTCTTCTCGCGGTGAGCTTTGGCTAAAAAATCCTATGCCGCACATTTGCGTTGTGCTGTTGCAGTGCCGGTATTTCCAATTATGAAAATAATGGGCAAAGTGGGACGTGAAAGGACGAGCTTTCCCTAATATGGTGAGTGTAGTCGTGGGAAGGATAGTCTATAGTGGGAACAGCTGCGTAGGTTTCAACTCAGGATGATACTTGATCAAATGAAGGGTCTTTGAGCCACAGCTACAAGAGGGTGCCATATGTTGGACTTAAGGCCTAAGCATGCTGTCGGAGCTGGAACAACTCGGTTTCAATTGATGTGATGTCAAAAAAGGTTTGGGGTTTTATCAAGAAGAGTGGAAGAAATGACCATGGTGTTTCAAAAGGAGTGCAGTGGGAAGCGCTGTTGTCTTCGCTCGGTTAGTTGTACGTGAGGTGAGCCATCCTCCCTTATTTGGGGAGATGATCATTGCCCTATGGTTGGACATCAGGTCAAGGAGTGTGGTGTGTCGCAAGGGGAATTCCCTCCAATGAAAAGACCTAGGGTGAAAGGTTCCATTTATTGCTAGGAATTGAAGGGTCTGAGTAGAGATAGACCGAAGGATAGGATGGCTAGGACTTTCACGAGAAGAAATGGGTAGCAAGGTAGAGGAAGGTACTGGAAAGAGAGTGTTTAGTATGGGGGAAAACTCTAAGAGGGGATTAATACCTTTCAGATGGTATTCATCTTTCCAAGAGTCGTGTGCCCTAGCAACCTGAGGAAATAGAAATGCATGAGCAACGATCCTTATTGCTTCTGCATAATAGGGTAGCCTCATGTAGGCCATGCTGATTATCACGATGACCGTGATACTTAGCTCCAGTGCTATGAGTGTCACAGAACGCAGATATTCATCCAACCAATCTAGTGAGAATACTGGACTTCCCTGTAGAAATGTATGCCTTAAGTAACTTGAGAAGGAACGTAAGGATTAGTGGATTGTTGGTTGCTTCTGTGTTGACGGGAGACTTCATGCCAAGGATACAGATCGGGATGTCGATGTTCAATAGATGAATGGGTGAGAAAGTCGACATCTGTTGGAAGTCCTATTTGTGTGCAATGGTGGGTGCTGTACAGCTGGAGAGAGTTTCCAAGCAAGACTGTGATAGAAGCGAGATCCACCATTGGAAGCAGTAAATATATCACTAGCATCAAGGCTGCGAGAAGGAAGCGTTCTGGTAACGTATAAAGAGTTTGTGGGCAGAAATTGGAGTAGATGGCTCATGCAGGATGCATTGTCCTCTTACTGGCGACAATAATGGGGCCATAATGCCCTTGCTAAAGGAGCTCGAGGCCCCCACCCCCCCACCTCCCGTGCAAGACACGAGAGGTTAAGCAAACCGTGCACATTGAGCGGCGATACATCTCATTCCTGCGGATTAGCTCTCGAGAAGGGTTAACGTCGGAAGGTCAGAGAGAGTCAACTTCGACATGATCAATGTGGCCAGGACCCACTTACGTAACCTGGCCAGCCATTGAGAACAAGCAAATTCAAGCCTACTGAAAGAAGAATGGGATCTAGACTTGTAGCGCAATTTGGCTTGAGGTAAGTGGAAGATTGTGTAGAGATATATGTCGCCTATGGAGTCGAGAATTGGGGGACGACTTGATAAGTAACTGTCTAGGGGCAAGAATTATATGAGATTTTGGACTATAAGTGTCAGATAAAGGGATTATGTTTCTATCACAGGTGTGTATTTAGGTGTTCTGATATAGCATGCTTTGAGGTTGATGGTGTATGATAATTCATATTTTCAAAGGAGGTTGAAAATTTAAGCAGCATGTAAGTATCATTATTAACTCATACAACGGCTCGTCAGACGCCATAGGATCATCAGGAAGAGTGGTGATACTGTATCTTGGAAGGTTGGTGTCACATTCGGCTTCTCTTTAGTGAATGAATTCTGTAGTCTAGGTGTGGAGACACCGCGATGCTGAGAGGTACAGGTACTCCGTTAGAGACGAGGGCACTGGAGCATGAACCACTCTCGAGTAGTTCAGTTAGGAAGTCTACCTTCTCGTCAATGACTGACTCGGATGCTGGCAAGTTGTGTGTGTCTGGTTCTGTTGACCTGAGAGTCCATCCCGGAGTTCAACGGCTTGAGGGTGTTATAGGTTGTTGACTACATCATTAACTTCGAGATCTCTCCTAGCCATTCAGAACCGTAAGGGTGTAATGGTTGTGATTAAGATGTTCACTTGTAGGATGACTGGATTGCAATCAAGATGGTACATCTATCTACCTGGGTGGTAGAGGAGAGCAGCCCTATGTTATCATAGATCAAAGTCCTGACAAGCCCATGGCATCGGATAGAGTGAAATAGATAGAGAAGGTTTTCTATTTAGGTTTTCAGCATGGAGCTCTGAAATCGAATGATTACATATTGATAGAACTAGGGTTGTGACGTAGTTGCACCTTAACTCCTGTAATCTGATCGGGTGGTCAAAGAAGAAAGAACTTGAATCACACAAGGTAGCTGCAAGAACAGGATTTCACGCAGTTCAGCTCTGATGGGTTGCCACGCGAAGATCTGCTAGGATGGTACTCACTGCCGGCTGAGATTTTAGGGGAGCAATTAGAAATTTGAATTCTAGATGGAATCGATTCACATTCTAGGCTGATTCGAAAATCAGAAGAAGTTCTGATCCATCGAAAGAGAGTTTCGATGATCCGGTCGTATGGATTAGAGATCTGACATATCGCCATGTAGATATCAGAAACTGAACTGAACTGGTCACCGAACATAGGGTTTGGAAATCTGGTGATCATGGACAATTGGTAACTGAGTGCTAAGGTTCCAAGTGTGATCGTGACATGAGATTTGGCAAGGTTAGGGGTTCAAGGGAAGAATCGTGGCTAGGCACTCGATTGAACCAAACGTGTCTTACTTTTACTATCGACAAATGAAGTTTTATCCCGTAATGTGAGGCCAAAGGAGTGTTGTGCTTCAAGGGTCGAGAGGGCTCGTTCATATAATGGGTCTGACGGTGGAGGTTGGGTGCCGAAGTTCAGAATTGGTTGTCGCTTAATTTGTAGAGACAGTTAAACCTGCCGTATTTGTTGGTCACTGCCATTTTGTTCTGTTGTTCTTGACTTTGGTCAAGAAGTCTTACCTTTGGACCTGGGTCGCAAAAGTTGGACGGCATGTGACCCTTTGATCTTTTGACCAGGTATGTCATGGCACCTGATGGAGGTCTGGTGGGGGGGGCCTGTCCCCCTGCCAGAGACCCTGGGCAAGGGAGTAAAGGAGCGCACGCCAAGGGGTGGTCGTGTGAGCCAAAGGGTAGGGCAGGGCGCGCTGAAGGAGTGGTCCTTGGTTTGTGAGACAAGACTCTGCTATCTCCGCCATTGTTGGATTCAATCAGGTTCTTACTAAAGAAATGGCCAGTTGTGGAAGCGTGGTCGTTAGGCCCGAGCCGCTCCGTAAAGGGAGGAATTCGCAGGGGTCCTAATATTGTGCACCAATCGAGATTTAGATCGGTGTGATTTCACCGGAGAAGGGTTGGTGATTGTGTTGAGAGGAGAGAGAGGAGGTTGGGAATCACAGGGAGGGTCTAGATATGTAAGGAGGTGACAGACCGCTGGCGTGCCCAAGGCGGCCTAGTATTGCTGAATGATAATGGTCATTAAAGAAACGCCACCGATGCCCGCCAAGGCTGCCTCTTCCGCCAGTCCTTCGTCCATGCCATAGTCTCTCGTTCTCTCCCTTGCTCGTTCCAGCGTCCAAAAGGAGTTTTGTGAGACGTTTAAGGTTGGTGCGGATTCGCAGGATGGCAAGGGAAAGGAGAGTCAGAAGCAAGAAAAGGTCGCGGCTTGCTGTAAGAAGGACGGACTGCCGGATCTTGCAAAAGAGTTTTGAGAAGATCCTCCAGATCAGAACCTCAGGATCTGATTGTTGGGTGGAGGTGTGATAAGAAGAGAAGAGGATGCTCGATAGAAGGATCCAACCCGAGTGGATGACCGAGTAGATGGGCCGGCAGGCGATTGTGCGTGGCTAGGATCCAGAAGCCTGTGTCGCGCTGTGGCACGATCAAGGATCATGCTAATAGGGTAAATGAGGATTAGCCCGCAAGATGCTGGTAGAATTAAATTTTTGGTTTAATTTATCTTATGTTATTGTTATTTAATTAGAGAAATAATGAAGAAATCAGATTTGAATATATCAGATTCTGACTTTCGAAAGAGAGCTTCAGCCCCAGAACACACTCCTTTCTCCGCGCCCAAATATATTCTCTCTCGCATTCGATCCCACACGAATACTCTCGCGCACCAACCCCACCACCCGACCCGCACCCCCCACAACCCACCGCATCCCGCGCACCACCAAGCGCCCCCACCCCGCCACCCACAACCTCACGACTCCGCCGATGTTCCCCCACACCCTTCACTACCTCGCCGGCCGCCCCACCCCACCCCCCGCCCCGCCATCCGGCTTGTTTTGTTGTTTTGGTGAGCTGTTGACGGGATAGTTTTAGTATGAGTGGTTCCTTATTGTGTGTGGTAGGTGGCGCTCTTCAGTGCTGCGATTTCTTTGATGTGTGCTTCTCTTCGTCGTCATACGTTTGTACCACTGTGCCGTTCGGGTGATACGTGCGATTGCTTGCGTCCCTTGGATTGGGTCCCTCCCTGTGTTGCTGTGCAGAGCGATTCCGCTGGAGGTCTCTCGGGAGGGATTAGTTGTTTAAGCCATTTTGTGAGCTCTAATTTTGCATGCTCTAAGTTTGAATTGCTTGCTTGTTTGGTCCTACCTAATGTTTGGCTTCCAAATTTTTTTATGAGTGCTTCTTGATTTTGCATAAATTTGACCAGCAGCTTTTCCATGTTGGACTTCTTTTCAGGTACTTAGAAATTCTGGGGGTGGTTGTTGTGCTGCATTTTGATTACTCTATTGAGAAAATTTGGGTGCTGCCTCCACCCTTGATTATATGCATTGGAGTAGAGATTTTTGTGTGTGCAGCTTGGAAAAAATTACCAACATAAATTAGCTATTTCAGTTTACTTTAGCCAAAAGGATTACTTGGTCTAGCATTGCTCGTATCAATGTCCTCTCCAACATAGGTCACAAAGTAGTGCTCTGAATGCATAGCTGTTTCCCTTCAAGTTTGTTGACTTCAGCTCTAGAGGGCTGCAATTTACAGCTAATAAGGTTGGCACGCAATCTACTCCCTGCACAGCTACTAGTCTTTTTGGTATCATGGCGATCTGTCTTGCCATGTGATAGCTATTTTGATGCCATCTCATGCGATCAGATCGAAGGCTTCTTTCTTCATTTTTTTGGTTGAATGGTTCCTCCTGCTACTGCATCAATCATAAGAATGATTAGTAGGGAGATAAACCATTATAGAAAGTTTGTACCTGAAGCCATATGGGTAGTTGATGATGTGGACATCTCCCTAGCAGTTCCTTGAAATGCTCCCAAGCCTCATATAGTGTCTTCATATCCATTCTGTAAAATAAGAAGTGATATCGTTTGCGCATCTTAGCAGTCTTGGGAAGGTGGAAAGTATTTGGCTAAGAATTTTTGGGCTAGGACATCCCAAGTTGTGATAAGAACCTGCAAGAAAGAGATGAAGCCAACTCTTAGCTTTATCTCATAAAGAAAAAGAAAATAACCTTAATCTAATAGCATCATCTGACACTCCATTAATTTTAAAAGTATCACAAAGTCTAAGAAAATTTGAAATATGGGCATTCGGATCATCATGCACGTGTCCACTGAATTGGACAGTTGATTGAATCATCTGGATCATTGTCGATTTTATTTCGAAGTGTTTGCTCGTATAGATGGTCTCCTGATGCTCAAAGTTGCATCGACGATAGATGGTGTAATATAATCATTTAATGGATGATGTACTGGTCAAATAGCTTCATGCTATCCTTCAGTCGCCAGATCCAATCCTAGATTGATGCCATTAGGATCTTCAACTGCCATGTTTCTTTTTTTATTATAGTCTTCTAATGGTTCTTTCAATTTCTGGATCTAAAGCTAGTAAGTTACTATGTCCAATATGTATCATACAATGAACAAATTCTTTTTTTAAAAATAAATAAATAAATAAATAATAAAAATTAAAAATAAATTTTTAAAGTAAAGCTAGGATCAAAATTCTGATATTGTTTTAGACACAATCCCCGGCAACGGTGCCAAAAACTTGATGCATGCTAATTTATAGCTATGGCAAGTGCACGAGTCGATCAAGTAATAAAGTGAATGAGTAGTGTATCGTCTCTAGAGGATTGAAAAATAAGTACTGAAAAGCTCTTTCCTATACTTTATTTAGAAGACTGATTTATGAGAATAAGAAATTAAAGAACAAAATAAAGAAATAATTAAAATTTTTTTTAAAGAAATAGAGAGAGTGTAATTATTAGGGTTTTAAATTTAAGAGCAATGGATTACTAAGGCAATCAGTTCACCAACCTAGTCAATACAATATTCAGATTATTAGTTTAATTTTATTTCATGTGACGGTGGAGTCTTCTAATTTATTCACTATCCTTTGGTCCAGGCATAGCAAAACTATCAATATTTATTAATTATCCTTTGGTCCAGGAGTAATTTAAATAAATATTAATGCATTAAGTTTTGTGAAATCCTCTAATTAAAATACGCTGCATCCAAAGCGCACTAAAATTTCTACATGCATATGAATTTTAATTTGATTCATAATACAAGGTACATAATCAAGAAGCAATAACATAAATGTACTTGGTCCATAACATCTATGTTCATCAGATCAATTAGAAGATGGCCAATAATCTAAAAGTATTAAGATCAGATTTATATACTCCTCATGAATAAAATTTAAAAATAAATCACACTGAATATTGCATCAAAAGAGTGGCTACACCTTAGCCTTAGTAAAAGAAAATTTAGTTCACGATGATAAGTTCAAAAATAGCAAATAAAATAAAAAACATAAAGAAATTTGATAGTTTGATTGCTGAAATTGATTATCCGTTGCTCTTGGTGTGGAGAACTTGGTGAAGAAGAAGAGGCTCCTTGAACGATGTCTTGATTGTCGAAGAAAAATCCTTTTCTTTTCTCTCCTGACTCTCTTCTCTTTCTACCTCTCTCCTCTCTTTCTCTCCTTTTTTTTTATTTCTCTGACTCTCTCCTTTTTTTCTCTTTTTCTCTGACTCTACGACTTCTCCTTTTTGTTCTTCGCTTGCTTTTTTTCTTTTTCTATGGCAACAACAGGTGTTTATAGGCTAAAAAATTGATTCTTCCCTAAATTCCTTTAGAAATTAGGTTTAAGACTCCCAAAACAACTCAAACAAGAATCTGGGTAATTCTGATCGTTGGATGTTGATCAACAGTCTAAAAATCACTTAAAAACCCCTTAAAATAATCGTGATCATGTAGAATTTCATGCCAGCCATTGGATCAACCGTTGGATTGAATCTAGGCCATTTGATCACGTAGAAAGAAGGCTTCTGATCTTTAGTTTAATATCGGGATGAATCTTAGTCATTGGATCTCAATCAGGAGCTACGGATGCCATTCATCAGCGCTTTCTTTTCGACCATCCGATCAAGTTTTAGTGAAAGCCGCCCATTGGATCAGACAAAATTCTCAAATTGCCCTCTGTAGATCATGCATGAGCCCAGTGTTGCATGGACTGCCACGTTCTTCAGCCAATTGGAGCGCACTTCTTGATGTAAAATTTCCAAAATGCCCTCCTATTGGTCCACTGTGCGCTGCGAAAAATGCTGACATCATCCTGATGTCAACGCTGCGTCAGTGAGTCGGTCTGCTGTTGCGGTCGAACCAGGCCGAACCGTTGAGCCAGTTTTCTAAACCAATTTGAACTAAACTAGTTTTTTTTTTTTTTTTGAAATTCAATTTTGGGCTCGTTTGAAGTCCGTTTTGCCTGAAATTTGTTTCATTTGAACTAGAAAAATAAGATCTTCATATTGGTAACCTTATTTCCTACATAAGATTAATAAAAGTATTAATTTATAATAAAATAAATTAATTTATTTTATAATTTAATACTTTTATTAGTATATTTTTACCACTTATCATAGCTTTTCTAATTTGGTATACATTGTTTTGCATCCCTCAAGACTCTGCTTATATAGTAGATCAGCTTCTAAATTTTTGCTTCTTTTCTAACTAGTACGGCTCCAATAGCTACAAGAGATATGGCAAGGTACAGGAACAGTTCTTCCCCAAGTTCTGATTTGGCAAGTAGTGGGGGTGAGCTAAGATAGCTCTTCAATTCTTCAAGGGCCCACTGACAGTCGGGAGTCCAACTAAAGTGCTTGGGCTACTTAAGTACTTGAAAGAAGGGCATGTAGCACTCCACCGACCTTGACATGAAGCAATTCAGTGCTGCCACCTTGCCTGTGAGATGTTGAACTTCTTTTATTATTTTTGAGGCAATCATTTCTTGGATAGCTTTGATCTTCTCTGGGTTGGCCTCGATGCCGTGGTTTGACACCATGAATCTTAAGAACTTCTCCAAGGTTATTTTGAAAGAGCATTTCGTAGGGTTCAGCTTCATCTTGTACTTTTGGAGGATACTGAAGGTCTCCTTAAGGTCAATAATGTGATTTAATGAAGATCGACTTTTAAATAGCATATCATCTATATAGACCTCCACATTATCATCGATCTGCTCCTTTAAAATTTTATTCACCAAGCACTGATATGTTGCACCTGCATTTTTAAGTCCGAATGGTATGATCCTGTAACAATA
Source organism: Cocos nucifera (assembly GCA_006176705.1). Classification (NCBI taxonomy): domain Eukaryota; kingdom Viridiplantae; phylum Streptophyta; class Magnoliopsida; order Arecales; family Arecaceae; genus Cocos; species Cocos nucifera. The sequence continues at coordinate 29,440 of QRFJ01003544.1, forward strand.
AAGATCATGATCAATAATAAAAATACTTTTCTCCTCATCCTCTATTGCCATCCGGATTTGATTATAATCAAAAAAGGCATCCATGAAAGTGAGAAGTGCTGAAAAATATGTTCCAAAACCAATCATCAGCCTGTTGATAGTTAAGCTACATTGTATCTATAATTGATTCATTAATAAATAAAATATATTTTTGATATTTTTCATCATTAAGTATTCATCTTCTAACGAACTCCATTATTGTGATTAAGTCCTTAGGACTATTTAGCTTTGATAAAGAGAAAATTTATCGATTAGTCCTTAAATCTGCTCATGATCAAATGATAGGCTGTTAATTAGGACGACAGCATCTATCGAGCATAGATCGCTGTATGCCATATAGGTTGGTTGTCCTCTAAACCAAGAAGTGTGAAGACACTAATATGGTATACAGATGAGATGTATGGGTACACCATCATTAAATGTGATCAACTTCAGAGCATTCTACTATCAAGAATGTCTCTGACGGAATATAGATATGTGTCCCTTAGACCTGAGATCACCTCAGTGACTTGCAAGCAACTCGCTGTACTTTGGTAGCAAACTAACAAAATTTCTAATTTAGTAATGAAAGGATTTTGGGCACAATCAAGTACTTGCAAAGTTTGAGTGTGATCAAGATAGAATTGACCACTCCAAGAGTTGGAGAAGAATGTATCACTATATTTCAATATTGCAAAACCTTAGCTAGGGTAATCCATTAGATGGATTTGATATTTTAAAATATAATATGGACAACCTGATCAGAATTGATAGTTGAACTCTGAGGTATCCTATGAGAATATTGGTCAAGGGGATGAACTATATGAAAACTATATCCACATGGGTTCTAAGGATGTTGTTCTACACATTTGACCTATCCGACCGTTGGCTACCATTGCTAGATGGTTACTTTGATTGGTATAGAAATCTATTTTTATACCAGCAGCTTAGGTTCAGACCTATGAGATCACACATATTAGAGTTCATGATCTGATCAGATGGTTGATCAACGATTGAGAATCGTTCTAGAGTTAAACAATCAATATGATTCATGTTTAACCTAGTGCAAGCATTATAGAAGGATCGATTAGCAATTTGATTGCTAATTATTTTAATTTGATTATGTCAAGGGGCTGATATTAAGTTTAATTAAATATAATTTAATTAGATTTTATTTGGGCTTGATTGGATCAAGTCCAATTGGCTTATTGGATAAGCCAAGTTTAAGAAAAAACTAGTCCTAGTTTAATTAGGACTTGGGTTAACCTAATTTTCTAATTTGATTAAAAAATTAAATTAAAATTAAATTTAATTTAATCAAATTTTTAATTAGGTTAGAACTTAATTTAATTTGGTTGACTTGGTTTTGATTTAATTTGGTTTGAGAAACCATGTTTGACCAAGTCATAGATGTAATCTTAGTGAGACTAGGATTCCACATTGCGCCACCTTAGCTCTCCACGCCGCCCATGCCTATTTTTTAGGAATTTTTCATGAAAATTCTCTATTCTCTGATCTTCACACACCCCTCCTCTCTCCCTCTCTTTCTCATATGGTAATTTGGTGGTTGACCAAGTCAAAAGGAGAAGTTTATTTTTGATCTAGGATTCTATGAGATAGAATCCTTATAAACCAAAACACCTCCTTTTATGTGTGCCACCCCTTTCCTATTTTTTTTCCCTTATTACATGTGATAAAGAGGAATTTTATGCATGTATTCTTGCTGGATTCACCAAAAAAATCAGAGGAGGGGCGTCTAAGAGTTGGGCGCCCCAACCTCTTGCCAAAACTAGTCCTTCCTTGTTTAGTTTTTAACCTAGACAAGGACTTCTTTTTCTATAAATTTTGGATAAATTTTGGCCTAATTTTTTCATGAAATATAGTCCATTAAGAGAGCTTTGAGGTGTGCAAAAATTAGAGAGAGAGAACCTCTGGGCATGGGGATTCCATAGACACCAAACTAGGTGTCTAGGTGAGAGAAAAGAGAAGAAGAAGAGGGTCTTCTTCTAGGGTTATTTTGATTTTCTCTTCACCTCCTTCTTTTGAGATTTCTTTGAGAGAGTCTCATATCTAAAATCTCTCTTCTTTCTTTTGATATTTTGGAGAGTCCAAGTCTCGAAGAAGAAAGCATCGAATCGACCGTCGAAGAGAGATCAGCACATTACTAGCATGTTGTGCTGATTTCCTGCATGAAAATCTCAGATCGTGTTCGTGGGCTCGTGTGGATGACTCCTAGAGGCCAGATGCATGTGTGGCTCATGATTTCATCCTCAAGCCTAGATCAGTAAGTTAGAAAATCTAACTTGCTTAGGTATCAAATCTAATCTATTATTTTATAACAACATTAGATGTAGTATTGCTGCATGTTGATGAGATCAACATGTTAATCTTTTCTTTATATTTTTAATTTTTAATTTAATATAATATCTTGATTATATAATAAATTTTAAATTTAAAATATTTTAATATTTATTTAAAAAATATTTAATTTATTTAAGTCTTCCGCTGTATGATCTTGAAAAAGTTTCAAGATCTACCCGTGAAATCCTAGATCTAGTTCCTTCAATTGGTATCAGAGCCTAGGTTCTTATTACATAATTTTTTTGAGCATGTTTAGATTATTTATTAAATTAAATTAAATTTATAATCTAATTATTAAATTTAAAATTAAAAATTTAGATATCACGAACTGTCATAAGGTTGTCCTGCTGTAAGGTTTATCCCTCATAATGAAAAGATTATGTTAGTTCATGATGATCTATTCCTAATTATAAATTTATTAGATTTAATCTAACTTTATTTATAATGTAATATATTTAAAATAATTTTATATTTAAAAATAAAGATTTTAGATTGCACAGACTGCTATAAGATTGTCCTGCTGTAGGGTTTACCTCTTACAGTGAAAAGGTTGTCCTAGTACGTGCTGATCTAAAACATTGATCATAAAATTTTAGATTAGATCTAAAAGAATTTTATGATCTGATTAAAAATATTTTAATTAAATTTTAATTATTATAAATATGTTAGATTTGATCTATATTGATTTATGATTGATTGGTGTTGAAACTATTTTAATTACATAAATCTGTTTAGATTAGATCTAAAGTAGATTCATATTTATGTTACTTGCATTTTGATTATGAATCAAACATGCAACTTGATTGATAGAACCATATTGTAAAAATATTTATAAATATAAAAATTATTTTTAAAAAGCCGAACCCCAACCCTTAGCCCAAAACTTAATGAAGAATTAAGAAGTTATTTGATTAGGATCTAGGATTGTAAATTGAAGATCCTAAGACACGAATCATAACACATTGGATTAAATGGGTTAGTGGAGATTAGGTTCATTAATTGGGTTAAACCTAGGATTAGATTAAAGAATGGACTTAATTAGAGAATTGACTAAATCTAACTGATTGTTGCTCTTAGATTAGGTCAAGAATTCTCTAGATCAATTACTATAGTTATAGTTGGTCAAGTCCATGATTATAACGAGATCCAAGATAGACTTGATTCTTGACTACGAGGTCTAGCACGAACTATTAGGTTGATTTAATTGAAACTAATTAAATCAGTTAATGTCTAAGGTAAACCTAGATCGGTGGTCGTTAATTGATAGTCCGCTTACCTGACCATTTTTGATGGTGTCTAAGGTAAGCTTTGGCAGACCCTCCCACTGATCAAACTTATCTGACCTCTTGGTGAAATTATATTTTGATCAGATCATTTGACTATTCGAGTTGACCCATGTCAGCTAGGTAAATCAGTATGACTAATTTAGGTGCTCCTTGACCAGCCCATTAATGGTCTCTCTTAAGCTTACTTGGTGAAGTCAGTGGAAAAATCATGACAAGCTAGTTCATCTGACCTTTCCTCTTTTTTAAAAATTAAATTTTCTAAAATTATTAGGTCCTTAAAATAAATTAGTTATGGTGATAATTAGATCATAGCCTCCCATTAAGTGAATGATAATGGGTCCATTAGTTGGATAATCATTGAAGGCCCAAAGACTTGGTGCTTATCGGCTGATGGAATTATCATTCATTATATGATTTTTTGGCTACATCTTTCTAAATGGTGGTTAGGTTAGCCAACCAAAGTTGGGCCTAATCATTTATTGGTTAGATGAGCCAAGTATGGTCATGTTAATGGTTGGACCTAATCGGATCTTTTCAATGGAGGTCAAAGCCTACTGATTATGGGCTGGGGCAAAATTTAATTACTAAAAATTATTTGAAAAAATAATTGGTTATAAATCTATCCTTAGATACACATGGGTTGGCCAACCAAAGTTAGGCTCATGTGCAGTCTATGTGGATTCTAGTACCCACTAAGAAATTAGGATAATTCCTTGAATTAGAGGTAGAGGCTATCAATTCGAATAAAATAGTGGAAGAACCTTTTGATTAAAGTTTAAATCTTTAGATTTAATGAATCAATTACTAATTAGATTATGATTTTTTTTATGTAGATATGGCCACTTTTCTGTCGCTCCGATCATTGTTGGACAATGATAAGTTGGTGAGATCCAACTTCGATAGCTGGTACCAAAAATTGAAGATAGTCCTGGAGCATGAATGGATTGTATATGTACTGATGGATCTTACACCTGAGGAGCCAACTGTTAATGCACATGGTACAGTCAGAGACACTTACTAGAAGTGGCTCAAAGATCGGACCACGGTACTGAAGGAAGTAGTGCCGAGTTTGTAGTGCTACTTTCAAAATTTTTTTTCAAAAATAGCTAAAATATAGTAAAAAATTAATTAATCTAATTAATTAATTTTTGATTATATCAGAATATTAAGCCCTACACTAAGGATCTAAATACAATATGCATGCTTTCATATAGATATGAAAGTAAAACTATGCAACAAACTCTTTACTATATCAATCTATTCAGAACATAATACTTTTTCGCGGGTAGCTAATCACCATAATCTAAATTCATCAGATAATGCCCTAGTATTACACTATAGCTGCATACATGTTCGACCTCTATGGTTGGTCCACACGGAGCTCTTGGTCCCGATCAGCCCCACTAGAGTGCTAGCTCCTCACCGAGGCCTTTAATGACTGATCACAATCGATCCGAATCAATCATATACTTTTTAACTTTTTGGATACTCTAAAAAATTAGAACACAAATACTAGAGGATGATGAAGAGGTGTTTCAAATTTGGTGGTGATCCGATGCTCACAGCACTCGATCTCTCCACCCGAACCTAGATTCCCAAATCTAGGATTTCACTCTATCCAAAAAACCTGACGCACTAAAAATCCTATCACACCCTCTCTATGTCAAGTTTTTCTATGAAACAAGATTTTATGGAAAGACAACTTTCAGATCTACAAATCTTGTTTAGATCAAATCTAAAAATTGAGTATCCTTAGAGGTGAAAATTAGAAGAGAAGGGAGGTATGAGGGAAAAATAAGGTGCATTAGGACCCTGCTCACCTTTACTCTGAGTTTTCTCTCGCCCAAAACTACTACCCAATCATATTGAAATTCTTTTCATGGAATGTTAACCCCCTCTTTTGCACACACAAAAATTCTCATAATTTATTGACGTGAATACCATGGGAAAGGTGCATGGAAAGAGATAAGGGTCGGAGGTTAAACTTGTTTCAACCTCCCAATCAACATCAAATTCAAAAACCTTCTTATCCCTATCCAACACCCATACCAAAGTATTTGACATGTAGAAGGACTCTCCTTCTACATGTCCACTCAAAGAATGCACAAAAAATTATGTGAAGTAAAATCAAATTGGGCGTGGGAAAAGGATAACAACGAGAGGGAGTTGAGAAGTTTCAACTTCCACAATGAATTCAAAATTCAAATTATTTTGATCAGTCCAACCATTGGACCAGGTCAAAGGCAGAAGAGATAATGGGTATAGAAGGTATCTAGGTGTGAGGAAAAATTCACATAAAATAAAGAGGGGCATGGGTCAAAGGTTGGTTAAATATTGTAGATGCAGGGAGTTGAAAGTTCAAACCTTCTTTGACTTTTCAAAATTGGTTTCAACTAAACCAATTATTCCAAACCCAATAAGACCAGGTCAAATCTAACTAAATTAGGCTTAATCCAACTTATTGAATTTCTATTCAAATTAGAAATTAATTTGGTCCAGTCCCTGATTAAATCAGGGTCAAATCTTCCATAGCAATTAGGTCAACTCACAACTTGATTAGATCAAACCCAATCGAATCCAATTCGATCAAACTTGATCAAATCTCCATCACTCAATTAAATTGAGTTAATCAATAATTAAATTACTAATTAATCCTTCAATACATATAGAGTTCCAATCGGATGGATGTTTGGGCAACAGAGTCCATCAACATGAAACTCCTGAAGTATCCCAAACTAGTGGGACTCTTGAATCTAGTATCATAAGTGAATCAAACTCACAATCATAGAGTCCCAGACCAATGAAACTCTTGATCAGAGAGTCCTAGATAAGTAGAACTCAGAGTTTTAGTTTAGTGGGACTCTTGATTATAGAGTCTCAGTCCAGTGGGACTCTTGACCATAGTGTCTTAGGTCATCAAGACTCATGATCAGCCATCAGATCAGGTAGGAACTTCTTATGTGTATAACTCCATAGGTTCAAATCCTAATTCGATAGCATAGAAACTAATTTCTCTATACCAATCGATGTGATTATCTAGCAATGGTACCCGATGTCCAAATAGATCGAAAAGTTGCAATGCAATAACGACGAACCTATGGAATATAGTTATCGTATAATTCATCCCTTTGACCTCGATGCTCAAAGAATGATTTAGGATTTACTGTCAATCCTAAAATTCATCCATAGTTTATTTCAAAATTTAGCATCCATCATATGGGCTATCACGACCAAGGATTTACTAAATTGAAATACAGCGTTACACTTGCTGCAACACTTGGAGGGGTCAATCCCATCTTGACTCACACACCAACAAGCCAAGTACTTGACTGCACCTAATAGCCTTCCATCATTGAATTAGAAATTTAGGTAGTTCGATACCTAAGTACAGTAAGTTGCTTGTAAGTCACCATGGTGGTCTCAGCTCTAAGGGACACTTATATCCATATCCTTCGGGGCTAATCTTGATAGAAAAAAAGCTCCAAAGTTGATCACGTTTAGTACAGATATACCCATACATCTCACTTGCATGCCATACCAGTATCTCAATATTCCTTGGTTATGAGGACAACCAACCTATATGGCATATAATGACCTGTACTTGATAAACATTGTTATCCTAAGTCACAATGTATCTTTTGGTCATGAACAATTTAAGGACTAAATGATAAATCCTCTTTTATCGAATCTAAATAGTCCTAAGAACTTCATCACAACACAGAAGTTCATTAGAAGACAACAAATTTTATGTTGAAGAATGCCAAAATAACTTTTATTAATTTATGATTCATAAATAATTATAAATGTATAGCCCAATCGTCAACAGGCTGACGATTGACTTTAGGACATATTTCCAACAATCTTCCACTTGGACTAAAGCTAATCGATGAAGTATCTAATACTTATCTTCGACTTAAAGTCATTGAACTCCTTCACCATAATAGGTTTAGTAAATGGGTCAGCCAGGTTCTTCTTTCCATCGATCTTCTGAAGGTCGACATCACCTCGAGCCATAATTTCTTGGACAAGATGGTAGCAGCGCATAATATGCTTTATCTGCTGGTGTGCCTTAGGTTCCTTCGTCTGAGCAATGGCTCCAGAGCTATCACAATAGAGCATAACTGGACCATCAAGGGAGGGTGCTACTTTGAGCTCGGTGATGAATTTTCTTAGTCACACCGCTTCTTTGGTGGCATCTGATGTAGCGACATACTCTGCCTCACAAATTGAATTGGCCACAGTGTGCTGCTTGGAACTCTTTTAGCAGATGGCTCCACCATTAAGGATGAATATATATCCTGACACACTCTTGCTATCATCATGATCAGACTAAAAATTGGAGTCTATAAACCCCATAAGTATCAAGTCCATTTTACCATACACAAGCCACTGGTCCTTAGTATTTCTCAAATACTTCAAAATGGTTTTAACAAACTTTCAGTGGTTCTCCCCTAGATTAGATTGGTATCTATTCACTACCCCTAGTGAGTATGCTACATCTGGTCGTGTACATGTCATGGCGTACATGATAGAATCCACTGTCAAAGCGTATGGTATTCTACTCATACGCTCTCTTTCTAGAGATGTTGTCGGATAATTCCTCTTTGAAAGAAAAATTTCATGACCTATCGGTAGATAGCCTTTCTTGAAATTGTTCATGTTGAACCATTTTAGCACAGTATCAATGTACATAAACTGAGACAATCTAAGTAACTTTTTAGATCTATCTCTATAGATCTTCATTCGTAGGATGTAGGAAGCTTCTCCCAGATCTTTCTTGGAGAACTATGATGACAGCCAGATCTTTATTCTTTGTAATTGGATATCTTTTCAGATATGCAACAAATGAATACTATCTAACATAGGTATAGTGGGCTTTTTTCATTCACAAAGTATAATTTGTTATTTTATCAATGTATGCAATCGGATCCTGCTTTTATAGATTTTGATAAGTATAATAAATTCATCAATAAAAGTATTAATTTATTAATTAATTTATATTAATTTTTAAGAATTAATAATCAATTTATATATAATTTTTGAAAAATTCATATTTTTATTAATTAAAAAATTAATTAAAAAATAATAAAAAATAATAAAAATTAAAAAATAAAATTTTATTATCAATAGAAAGAGCTCATTTTTTTGATCACAACGAAATAAATTTCAAGTAAAACGGAGCTAAAATGGAAAAAGATATGAATTTTTAAAAGATATAAAATAAATAAAAATTAAATAAAAAAAAAGAAAACGGCTCAGCCGGCTCCGCAAGCCGAGCCACCAAGCCAAGCCAAGCCATCAAGCCGACTCAGCCGTTGAAGCCATCAGCCGGTCCACGATCCTAGGCGTGGACCGCCAGCTCAGCAAATTCCGGCGAATCAGAGATTGCCACGTGGTGGACCTAGACCCCTTAAGGGTCTACAGAAATTTATCGCGGCTCACAAGGGTAATTTAGTCTTTTCGTCCGACAACAGCGGCGCTGATTGGTTGCGGTGTGCGGTGCGGCCGGTCCACGCGGTCCATGGGAACAGTTATTGCGCGATCGGACGGATGTGGTTGTTTGCGGTCAGGATCGGACGGCTGTGGTTGCTTCCGAATTTTATTCAGATACAAACATCACGCGGATCACCATCGGACGGCAGCGCTCGATCCAGGCGATGATCCGACGGTCCAGAATGCTGCCGGCAGTGATCAAGACTCCCGAAGCATGATTTGCGGCCAGATTTCCTCGATCAAGCGCGATCCAACGGCCAGAATTTAATCCGACCCGATCTGAGCTTATCTGCATCCGATTTTGATGATTTTTGGACCGTTGGATTCCTGTTGAATGGCTGGATTTTATCAGATTTACCAGAGTCATATCAGAGCTATTTTGATTCAAATTTTATCCAAATTTCTTTGTATTTTTACGATTACAAAGGCTATTAGTCCCATATTGCCTTTAGAAAAAATATCCAGCCCTCCTAGCTCTATAAAAAGGACCCCAGGCCATCAGAAATCAACATCTCCGATCAAGGTGAAGCTTTGGTACAGGGCGAAGCCAGGCTATGGGTTAAAGGCTGCTTCGAAGCAACGGGTGCCGAGAAGAAGAGCCGAGCTTCTACACCATCTTTCTGCCAATGCCGATCCAAGATCAGAGATCAGGCTATTTTATTTTATTTCTTTTCTTTTTAAATTTTATGTATTTAAATTCTAAAATTTTAATTAATAAAAATTTTATTTTTATGCATTTTAATTTCTTGCTTTTTATTTTTATTGTAATTTAATTTCTGCACTTTAAATTATTGCTTTGCAAGTAGATGCTAAGATCTAACTAGTAGATCTTAGTACCAAGTTTAAATTCCTGCATCTTTTAATTTTTGCTTTTTATTTTCCGACTTCACTTTTGATCCTCAAAACTCTTTTTTTTTCTTTTTCTTTTAAAAATCAAAGATTTCAAATCTAAAATACTACCTTCCCTGTGGATTCGACCCGACTCACTACTATCTACGCATTTTCAATAATTTTAAGAAGTCGGATTAAACTGATAAACACGGTGTCTTAACGACAGCATCGCGTTCCTATCAAGTTTTTGGCGCCGTTGCCGGGGAAGGAATAGATGCTATTTTTTTCTTTGATTTCTTTGATTTTTTTTGTAAATTAATTATATTTTTTTTAATATTGCTTACTAATTTTTTTTATTTATTTTGTAGAAAAAAAAGGAGAAAACGAAGAAAGCATCTAATTTTGGTGAGATCAATCCTAACCCTAGTCCTCTTTTCTTTTTATTTATTTATTTATTTATTTTATTTTTAAATTAATTTAAAAAAATATTCATTTAAACCTAATTAAAAGCCTCATGATAAGATTAGAAATCCTAACTGTTTAGAGCATGCATCATATTAGTTTTATTTTTATTTTTATTTTTTTTTTTTTTGGTGATTGCTGGAGGCAAGGTAAGCCTTTCAGAATTCAATTAGTTGCATGCATCTAGTTTAAATTGCATAAAACCCTTTGATTGAATTTTTTTTTTTTTTTTCGTGCATATTCATATTAAATCAAATTAAGGGCACAACCCAATTAAACAAGATAAGGTGGGGATTTGATCACCCTTCCTTAGCCCACAAACAACCAACCAAGCATCCTGCATTGACCTAAGCCTTTAATTTTAAAATCAATTAGACATCAACCCTAGGAACTCGAGCTCAATAGGATAAGGAATCCTAAGAGTTGAACCGGGTTAGGATAAGTCAATTTGACTGGTGTCTAGGAAAGTGGTTCAGGGACGATTGGGCCCGAAGGAAGGTGGTTTCTAATTGGTTCCGTTCGCTTACCTGGCCAAGCACAATTGGTGTCTAAGGCAAGCAACGGGGGGACTCCCACCGACCTTACACTTACCTGGCTAGTTGATTGGCTAATCCTACACTTGGAGGGCTTGAAGGTGACCTTGGCAGTTAGGAGCTGTCTAGATCTAGGATAACCCTTAGTCAGGATTGATTGACCAACTTGATTGCTAACCAACATCAAACCTAATTAAACCTAATTCTTCTCTTTCTTCTTAGTTCTAGGACTCCTTAGGACCTCTTCTTTAGAACTCTTCTTTCTTTCTTCTTCTTTCTCTAAAAATAAAATAAAAATAAAATAAAATAAAAATTAAACTAACTAAAAATTAATAATTAAATTAAATTAAATTAAATTAAAATTAACAAATAAAAATAATTAAAAAAAATTAATTTTTAATATAATAAAATAATAATAATAAAATAAAAAAAAATATTCTAAAAATTTTTAAACCATACATTAGGGTTACACTAATACATGCATGGTAGGAAATCGCTTTTTCTGATTTAGTTGAACTTAATTGAATGGTTGATTCACATTAAACATAATAATCAAATGGCTAATATAAATCTAATAGTCCAAAAATTAGATAAAGTTGACCTTCTTGATCAGAAAATAGATCAACTCCTAACCCTAGGTCAACAATCTTCTAATTATCAGGAGAGTTATTCAATCTGTGCTAGTCCAACCCATCATGTAAGTGAATATCCTATGACTGCACAGTTTCCATATTTTATCCAAGAACAAGTTCAAGCTACTCAAGGATACTCCAAATTGATTAATGACCCATTTTCAAATTCATATAATTCAGATTGGAGTAACTTTAATTTTTCTTGGACATCCCAACAGACTCAGGCTCAGACCCAAATTTCACTTGAGCAAAATTATCAAAATTATGCCTATAATAATGGTCAGCCTAGTCAGTTTAACCAGCCATCATATTATAATCAGCCTTCATACCCACCTCCTCAACAGACCAATCTAGCTGATGATAGATTTAACCAACTTCAACAATTAATTCTAACTCAACAGCAATCTATCGCCAGACTAGAAGCTCAAATAGGACAATTAGTTGAGTCTAACATGAGGAGAGAACTAGATCAACTACCGAACCTACCAATTTCAAATAACCCACCTAATGACCTACCAACCACCTGGATTAAATTATCAATCTAATGTTTCATCTAAGAATCTTCCAATTTGAGAATACCAAAGTAATTCCTGAACTTAAAAGCTATAGGATTCTTATGGACCCATACCAAGACCAGGTGAGAGAGGCTAGTACTGATGCTAGCCAAAATAAAAATTTAGAGGAACTGGTTAGTACTGAGACTAACCACATAGAAGAACCCAAGCCAGGAATTAGTACTGATGCTAGTTCCAGTTTAAATGAGATAGAAATAAGGGAAAAGAGAATAGATGATTTACCCGAGACTTATAAACCTAATGTCCTATTCCCTTCAACCCTAGAAGCTGGTTCTTCTTATAAAAATCAAAAGGCATGTAATGAAATGTCAATGGAGTTGTTTAAGCAGGATCACATTAATTTACCTCCAGAATTAAAACCGCCTTTAGTCACCATTCCAGCACCCATTGAATCAAACTTAACTCCTAAAACTCCATTCATGAGCATTTTAGAAGAACAAATAGGAGTAATTCTTAATAAACATGGGTCTGAGAATGGAATCATAAAATATATCCCAAAAATTAACAGTGAATATATCAATAATGGGATTAAAAATCAACATCAACTTTCTGAGATTGGCAATCCAAAACCATTGGAATTTGTCAATCCAATATTCGACACAGGATAGTGAGCTACATTGTGTCTGGCTGAAGACGGTAAACTTAGCGCTTGTTGGGAGGCAACCCAATATTTAGTTTTTATCTAATTTATTTTTTTTATTTTTTTTTTAGGATAATTTGAATAAGTTGGAGGGAGAGCTCAAATTTTCAAAGGCATGTGCTGGACCAAAAAAAAAAAAAAATATAATATATAATAATATATATATATATATATATATATACTGAGTTAGGTGTATTCTTCCATGTTTTTTATTACATCCTTTATTTTTTCTTCTCCATTGAGGACAATGTCGATTAAGTTGGGGGGAGAGAAAAATAAAAATTTTTTTTAAAATTTTAAGTCCTCGAAAAAGTTAGTATTTAGTATTTAGATACTTGATTATGCTTAAGAATCGAATTAAACTAAGCATTTTTAAAAAGAAAATTGATGCACAGATTAGAGAATCTATGAGATATTGAGGAATCAAGTATTAAGAAAATTCAATAAAGAGTTAAGTCTAGAACATAAAAATTTTTTTCTTGGAGCATTTCTAATTATTTCTACTAGCATCAAAGAAAAGTCTACTTTTTATAGGCTTGTGTAGGGTAACTATACATTTCTTCATATAAAAATTTATTTTAATAAAATAGTTTCCAAGTACTTCTCACTGAGTAACCGGGCCTCTTTGCCTAAGCAAGCATTGAGTTTCGCGTCAAAAGGTGGGAAGGGCAAAGAAGCTCGTTGTAAAGCTAGTCTTAACTCGTAGCCTATTTGATTCGAGCTAGTAAGCCCGAGGGGTATTCTATACCTAGTGCCCTAAAGCCAACTGGTTTGGGAGTCATTGGCCCAAGACTCGCTACATGGATCAAATAGAAAGCTTAAGGAGTTAAGACACTCAATAGTGGTACAACGTTAAAAAAAAAAAAAAAAAAAAAAAAAAAAAAAAGAAACATTGGTTTCCCACCGAGTAACCGGGTCCCGTTGCCTAAGTAAGCAATGATATTCGCATCAAAAAGTGGGCAATGTGAAAATAAAAATTAATAAATGAAGGATGGAAGTAGCAATACACCTGCCTATATGAAAGTTTAGACAAATCAGAGATAAAAGTGGAATAATTTAGAAAAAGTTCTGAAAAATTTAATGTTCTTTACTTAATTTTTCTATTGATAAGTATTAATACCCCAATGATATATCTCATTTAAGCTCTACTGAATATCAATGGCCATTTTGAAAATTGCTTAGGTAAAATTCGAAACTCTAAAGTTAAAAGGTATTTAAAACTAAATTCTTTCTTTACTCGAGGACGAGCAAAGCTTAAGTTGGGGGGTGTGATAAGTATAATAAATTCATCAATAAAAGTATTAATTTATCAATTAATTTGATATTAATTTTTAAGAATTAATAATCAATTTATATATAATTTTTGAAAAATTCATATTTTTATTAATTAAAAAATTAATTAAAAAATAATAAAAAATAATAAAAATTAAAAAATAAAATTTTATTATCAATAGAAAGAGCTCATTTTTTTGATCACAACGAAATAAATTTCAAGTAAAACGGAGCTAAAATGGAAAAGATATGAATTTTGAAAGATATAAAATAAATAAAAATTAAAAAAAAAAAGAAAATGGCTCAGCCGGCTCCGTAAGCCGAGCCACCAAGCCAAGCCAAGCCATCAAGCCGACTCAGCCGTTGAAGCCATCAGCCGGTCCACGATCTAGGCGTGGACCGCCAGCTCAGCAAATTCCGGCGAATCAGAGATTGCCACGTGGTGGACCTAGACCCCTTAAGGGTCTACAGAAATTTATCGCGGCTCACAAGGGTAATTTAGTCTTTTCGTCCGACAACAGCGGCGCTGATTGGTTGCGGTGTGCGGTGCGGCCGGTCCACGCGGTCCATGGGAACAGTTATTGCGCGATCGGACGGATGTGGTTGTTTGCGGTCAGGATCGGACGGCTGTGGTTGCTTCCGAATTTTATTCAGATACAAACATCACGCGGATCACCATCGGATGGCAGCGCTCGATCCAGGCGATGATCCGACGGTCCAGAATGCTGCCGGCAGTGATCAAGACTCCCGAAGCGCGATTTGCGGCCAGATTTCCTCGATCAAGCGCGATCCAACGGCCAGAATTTAATCCGACCCGATCTGAGCTTATCTGCATCCGATTTTGATGATTTTTGGACCGTTGGATTTCTGTTGAACGGCTGGATTTTATCAGATTTACCAGAGTCATATCAGAGCTATTTTGATTCAAATTTTATCCAAATTTCTTTATATTTTTATGATTACAAAGGCTATTAGTCCCATATTGCCTTTAGAAAAAATATCCAGCCCTCCTAGCTCTATAAAAAGGACCCCAGGCCATCAGAAATTCAACATCTCCGATCAAGGTGAAGCTTTGGTACAGGGCGAAGCCAGGCTATGGGTTAAAGGCTGCTTCGAAGCAACGGGTGCCGAGAAGAAGAGCCGAGCTTCTACACCATCTTTCTGCCAATGCCGATCCAAGATCAGAGATCAGGCTATTTTATTTTATTGTCTTTTCTTTTTAAATTTTATGTATTTAAATTCTAAAATTTTAGTTAATAAAAATTTTATTTTTATATTTTAATTTCTTACTTTTTATTTTTATTGCAATTTAATTTCTGCACTTTAAATTATTGTTTTGCAAGTAGATGCTAAGATCTAACTAGTAGATCTTAGTACCAAGTTTAAATTCCTGCATCTTTTAATTTTCGCTTTTTATTTTCCGACATCACTTTTGATCTCGAAACTCTTTTTTTTTATTTTTTTATAAAATCAAAGATTTCAAATCTAAAAACACTACCTTCCCTATGGATTCGACCCGACTCACTACTATTTACGCATTTTCAATAATTTTAAGAAGTCGGATTAAACTGATAAACACGGTGTCTTAACGACAACATCGCATTCCTATCAGAAGCTTACACACCTTAGACTCATCTATGAATATGAATCCTTCAGGCTGTATCATATACACATCTTCATCTAGCTCTTCATTTAGGAAAGCCTTTTTCACATCCATCTGCCAGATTTCATAATCTAGATGGACAACGATAGCAAGCATAATCCAAATGGATTTGAGGATTGCTACAGGAGAAAACATCTCTTCATAGTCAATACCATAATATTGATGATATCCCTTGGCAACCAGACAGGCTTTATAGGTCTCCACCTTTCCGTCTGTGCTCCTTTTTCTTTTGAAGATCTATTTACACCCTATGGATTTTCCTCCTTCAGGTGTATCAACCAATGTCCATACACCATTGACCTTCACAGATTCCATTTTTGATTTCATGGCCTCAAGACATTTCTTAGAGTCGGATCTCTGCATTGCATCTATATAGGTGATCGAATCCTGATCATTCTCATCGAGTTCGATAGGATCCCCATCCTAGACTAGAAAATCATAGTATCTATCCGATTGACATGGTAATCTACTAGATCTTCTTAAGGGTGCATTTACAATGGATTCTAGGTCTGATCTAATCAGATCCAGCTTAGGTTCTACAACTTGTATCTGTTCTTTCATCTATCATACTTCATCAAGTTTGACCTTAGAGGTATTAGTTCCTTCACCAAGAAACTCCTTTTCTAAAAAGTCTGCTTTAAGGCTGACAAACATTTTTTGCTCATCAAGAAGGTAGAAGTACTATCCTTTGGTTTCTTTTGGATATCCTATAAAAATACACTTATCAGACCAAGGTCCAAGCTTGTCTGTCATCAAACGTTTGATGTAAGCTGGACACCACCAAACTCTAAGGTGTGAGAGCACTGGCTTACGCCCTATCAATATCTCATATGGTGTTTTATTAATAGATTTACTCAAAATCCTATTTAGAATGCAATAAGTTGACTCGAGCGCGTATCCCTATAGGGAGATCGACAAACCAGTAAATCCCATCATGGATCAAACCATGTCCAATAGAATTTGATTTCTTCTTTCAGACACACCATTACGTTGTGGAGTTCTAGGAGGGATCTATTGGGAGAGAATTTCGTTCTCTCCAAGATATGTCAGAAACTCATTGAAAAGATATTCACCCTCTCGGTCATACTGAAGAGTTTTAATACTCTTCCTAGTTTGCTTTTCTACCTCATTTCGAAATAGTTTGAATATTTTTAATGACTCCGACTTATGCTTCATTAAAAAGACGTACCCATATCTCGAAAGGGTCGTCTATGAAGGTTATGAAGTAGAAGTATCCACCTCTCATGGGTCTACATACATCCAAATGTAATAGACTTAGGAGTTCAGTGGCTCGTTCACCTTTTCCAGTAAAAGATGACTTGGTCATCTTATTAAGAAGACAGGACTCATAGGTTAGAAGTTATTCACAATCACTAACCTCAAGAATTTATTCTTGAGTTAACCTGTTAATTGTATTCTTGTTAATATGACCTAGCCTATAGTACCAAAGGTATACATCAGACACATTACTAATTCTAGGACATTTATCAGAGGATTGAACCATGTTAATAGGCATAGAAAATAAATAAATTCTATTATTCAATTATCCAATAAAAATTATAACACCATTCAAAATGACATTATAATTTTTTTTTTATTGATATTTCAAAACCATTCATGGCCAAAAGGCCTACAGAAATGACATTTAATAAGAAAGTTGGACAAAAATGACATTCATTAAGAATAACTTTATTTAAATTAATTACAAGATTCATGATTTCTAAAGCTAGAATTGAAACTTGTCTTCCATCTCCAACATTCAGGAATCTCTCATCTTGATCAAATTTTCTACTGACCTACAAGCCTTGCATAGAATTACAAATATGATAAGGGCTTCCAGTATCTAATACCCAAGCAGTAGAATCAAATAAGAAAAGATTGTAAGATGTTATCATATAATTATCTTGCCCAGCAGCTACTTGCTTCCTTCTTGGCCTGTTTGGGTCCAAAGAGGCAATGTACAGAGGACAGTTCCTCTTCTAGTGCCCCTACTTCTTGTAGAAGGAGCACTCTGCCTGGCTCTAGATGGGCTTGCGCTTCTTGATCCGATCCTATGCAGTCATTCCGGCATTTGGCTGCACCCTCTTGTTCTTCTTCTTCTTGTTCTTCTTTCCTTTCTTAAAGGGTCAATGACCAGAAGAAGACCTTCCTACTACATTCACCATCTCCTTGTGGAGTTGGTGATCCTTCTCAAAGTTTTGTAGCAATCCCAACAATCCATGGTAGTTGACTACAGGCTTTCTCATTTTGAAATAAGTTAGGAATGGGAGGAAGGACTTAGGCAAGGAATTAAGGATTGCATCCTTACCAAGCTGCTCATGCAGAAAAAAGTCTAGTTTGCTAAGGCGCTTGATCATCTCGATCATATACAATACATGATCGATGATTGAGGCCCCATCCCTCATTCGAGCGTTGAAAATAGCACAACTTATTTTATGCCTTTCCACATCATTAGGCATGCCAAAGAAGTCATTCAACATTTAAAGCATCTCCTATGGTAGGGCATTTTCAAACCTGTTGCTGAACTTGTTGCTCATTGCCACCAGCATTATACACCGAATGGTGGTGCGATCATTAAGCCACTTCTGATAAGTATCTCAAACCACTCTAGCATTCAGAGTTGGCTCCTCAGGTGCAGGATCCAGTATGACATAAAAGATCTGCTCATGCTCCAGGATGATTTTTAACTTACGATACCAGCTATAGTAGTTGGATCTCATTAATTTATCATTATCTAATAATGATCGGAGCGATAGGTTAGTAGTCATTTCTGCATAATAAGAAAAACCAAATCTAATTAGAATATGAATCAATTATCTTAAAGATTTGGACTTTAGTCTAAAAGTTCTCTCACTATTTTATATGAATTGGTAGCCTCTACCTCCAATTCAAGGAATTACTTTAATTTCTTAGTGGGTACTAGAATCCACATAGACAACACACAAGCCCAACTTTGGTTGGTCAACCCATGTGTACCTATGGATAGGTTCAAAACTAATTATTTCTCTAAATAATTGCTAGTAATATTAATTATGCCCTGAAGACCTAATCAGTAGGCTTTCGCCTCCACTGAAAAAGTCCAGTTTGGTCCAACCATTAACATGACCACATTTGGTCTTATCTAACCAATAAATGATCAGATCCAATTTTGGTCTGCCAACCCAAATACTATTAGAAAGACTTAACCAAATCATCATTTTATGAATGATAATTTCATTGATCCATAAGCATCAGGCCTTTGGGCCTCCAGTGATTATCAAATTAATGTACCCATTATCACTCAACTTAATGGGAGGCTATGATTTAGTTATCTATATAACTATTTTATTTTTAAGAACCTAATAATTTTAGAGGATTTAGTTAACATATTCAAAAAAAGTGAGTCAATTTTGATCCTCCCACTGACTTCACCAAGTCAGATCAAAAAAAAAAATCTAACTAAGTTGGCATTAGGAGCACCAAAATCAGTCAGATTGATTTACCTAACTAACATGGATGAGCCCAAATCACCAAGTGATCTAATCAAATCTAACTCACCAGGATGCCCAGGTAAGTGAGATCAGTGGAAGGGATATGCCATTAACTCGTCAAAGACCGAATCAGTGCGACTAGCTCTCAATTAAAAACCACTGGTCAAACTGCCAAATTTATCTTAGACATCATCCAGTTTATTGGTTTTAATTTGACCAACCTAGTAATTTCGGATTCGACCGTGTAGCCATGAATCAAGTCCATTTGGTCCACGTTAAAGGCATGGATTTGACCAACTACAACTATTAGAATTGAGTCTATAAAGTCCTTGACCTAATCTAAATTAATATTTAATTAGATTTGATCAATTACTCTAATTTAGTCCACTCTTTAACTAACTTAGGTCTAACCTAATTTATGGACCTAATTCAACTAGCCCAATAACCTATGTTTTATGATTAATGACTTAGAGTCTTAATTCATAATTCTAGATACTAAATCATTATACTTAATATTTAATTAAGTTTTTGGGCTATGGGTTAGGGTTCGGCATTTTGAAAAAGATTTTTTAAATTTTTGAAATATTCTTTACAACTCAATATTATTTATCAATTAAGTCGACTCACTTTAAAATTGAATCAGCTAAATTCAAAAATAATACTAGTTATAGGATTTAATCTGAAACTATGTACACTACATAATACTAAATTATGAATCAAACTTTATCTAATTTTGCATTCATGATCATAAATTTGATTAGAGTCTAATATAATTAGATCATAAAAATATTAGATTAAATCTAAGATTTTATAATTAATAATATAGATTAGCAACGTACCAGAACAACCTTTACACTATAGGAGATAAACCCTACAGTAGGATAACCTACAGTCCATACGATATTGATTTTAATTTTTAAATTTAATTAATTAGATTATTAGATTAATATTTAGATCAAATCTAAATTATCAATCTAAAATATAAACGCATATGATATTTAGCGAACCTTGCTTTGATACCATTTGAAGGAAGTAGTGAAGGGTTTGCAGTGCTACATTTAAAAAATTTTTTAAAAATAGATACAATATAGTAAAAAATTAATTAATCTAATTAACTAATTTTTGATCATATCAGAATATTAAGCCCTACACTAAGGATCTAAATATAATATGCATGTATTCATATAGATCTAAAAATAAAACTATACGGCAAACTCATTACTGCATCAATCTGTTCAGAACACAATATCTTTTTGTGGATAGCTGATCACTATATTCTAAATCCATTAGATAATGCTCTAGTATCCCACCATAGTTGCATATGTGTCTGGCCTCTATGGTTGGCCCACACAGAGCTTCTAATCCCAACAGCCCTACTGGAGTGCTAGCTTCTCGCTGGGGTCTTCAATGGCTGATCATGATCTATCTAATTGATCATATACTTTCTAATTTCCTAAATACTCCAAAAAATTAGAACATAAATATTGGAAGATGATGAAGAGGTGTTTCAAATTTGGTAGTGATCTGACGCTCACAACACTCGATCTCTCCATCGAAACCCAGATTCTTAAATCTAGGGTTTCACTCTGCCCAAAAAAGCTAACACACTAAAAATCCTATCACGCCCTCTTTATATGGATTTTTTCTCTAAAACAAGTTTTTATGGAAAGATAACTTTTAGATATACAAACCCTATTTAGATTATATCTAAAAATTGAGAATCCTTAGAGGTGAAAATCAGAAGAGAAGAGAGGCATGAAGAAAAAATAAGGTGCTGTAGGACCTTGCTCACCTTCACTTTGAGATTTTTCTCAACTAAAAATAATGTCCAATCATATTGAAATTTTTACCATAGAATGCTGATCTCCTCTCTTGCACACGCAAAAATTATTATAATTTATTGACATGAATACCTTAGGAAAGACTAGTGGAAAGAGATAAAGATCAGAGGTTGAACTTGTTTCAACCTCCCAACCAACATCAAATTCAAAAACATTCTTATCCCTATCAAATGCCCATACCAGAGTCTTTGACATGCAGAAAGACTATCCTTCTGTGTGTCCACTCTAAGAATGCATAAAAAATTGCATGAAGTAAAATCAAAGTAGGCATGGGAAAAGGATAAGAACAAGAGGGAGTTGAGAAGTTTCAACTTCTACATTGAATTCAAAATTTAAATTATTTTGACCAGTCCAACCATTGGACTAGGTTAAAGGTAGAAGAGATAAGGGGTACAAAAGGTATCTAGGTATGAGAAAAATTCATATAAAATAAAAAGGGGTGTGGGTCAAAGATTGGTCAAATATTATATGCGCAGGGAGTTGAAAGTTCAAACCTTCTTTGACTTTTCAAAATTGGTTTCAACTAAACCAATTATTCTAGACCCAATAAGATTAGGTCAAATCTAACTAAATTAGGCTTAACCCAACTTATTGAATTGCTAATTAAATTAAAAATTAATTTGGTCCAGCTCTTGATTAAATTTGGGTCAAATCTCCCATAGCAATTAGGTCAACTCACGACCTGATCGGGTCAAATCCAATCGAATCCAATTTGATCAAACTTGATCAAATCTCCATCGCTCAATCAAATTGAGTTAATAAAAAATCAAATTGCTAATTAATCCTTTAATAAACATAGAGTTCCAATCGGATGGATGTCTGGGCAATAGAGTCCATCAACATGAAACTCCTGAAGAATCCCAAACCAGTGGGACTTTTGAACCCAGTATCCTAAATGAATCAAACTCATGATTATAGAGTCCTAGATCAGTGAAACTCTTAATCAGAGAGTCCTAGATGAGTAGAACTTAGAGTCCCAATTCAGTAGGACTCTTGATCACAGAGTTCCTATCCAGTGGAACTCTTGACCATAGTGTCCTAGGTCATCAGGACTGATGATCAACCATCAGATCAGATAGGAACTACTTATGTGTATGACCCCATAGGTTTGAATCCTAAGTCGGTAGCATAGGAACTAATTTTTCTATACCAATCGATGTGATCATCTAGTAATGGTATCCGACATCCGAATAGGTCGAAAAGTCACAATGCAATAATGACGAACCTATGAAATATGGTTATCGTATAATTCATCCTCTTGATCTCGATGCTCAAATAATAATTTAGAATTTATTATCAATCCTAAAATTCATCAACAGTGTATTTCAAAATTTAGCATCCATCATATGGACTACCCAGGTCGAGGATTTGCTAAACTGAAATACGGTGATGCACTTGCTCCAACACTTGGAGGGGTCAATCCCATCTTGACTCACATATCGACAAGTCAAGTACTTGACTGCACCCAGTAGTGTTCCATCACTGAATTAAAAATTTAGATAGTTTGATACCTAAGTATAGTGAGTTGCTTGCAAGTCACCATGGTGGTCTCAGGTCTAAGGAATACTTATACCCATATCCTTCGGGGCTAATCTTGATAAAAGAAAAGCTTCAAAGTTGATCACGTTGAGTGCAGATGTACCCATACATCTCACTTGCATGCCATACCAGTATTTCAACATTTCTTAGTTACGAAGACAACCAATCTATATGGTACACAATGACCTATACTCGATAATCGTGTCATCCTAGGTAACAACGTATCATTTGGTCATAAATAATTTAAGGACTAAACGACAAATCCTTCTTTATCGAATCTAGATAGCCCTAAGGAGTTCATTAGAAGATAACATAGGAGTTCATTAGAAGATAACAGATTTTGTGATGAAGAATGCCAAAATAATTTTTATTAATTTATGATTCATATACAATTACAAATGTATAGCCCAACCATCAATAGACTGATGATTGGCTTTTGGACATATTTCGAACAGGTATGCTGCATCATGCTGGCTATCATGAGCGATGAGTTTAGTCGTAGATTTAAGATAGCTCAGCCAAAGGATATGCTTCAATTGTTGGTGGATTTCTTTGGCATACCCGATGATTTGGAAAGGCACAAGACTGATTGTGCCATCTTCAATGCCAAAATGCAGGATGGTACCTCTGTCATTGATCATGTATTGTACATGATGGACCTGATAGAGCGATTGAGCAAGCTTGATTTTTTCTTACATAAACAACTTGGAAAGGATGCAATGCTCAACTCGTTGTCCAAGTCCTTTCTTCCATTCCTTACTCATTTCAGAATGACAAAGTCTATAGTGGACTACCATGAGTTATTAGGATTATTTTAGAACTTTGAGAAGGATCACCAACTCCACAAGGAGTCAGTGAACTTAGTGGGAGGTTTATCTTTTGGTTCTCGATCCTTTAGGAAAGGAAAAAAGAACAAGAAGAAGAAAGCTAAGAAGGTGCAAGTTCAGGCTAGGACATCTGTGCAAGGCCAGACCAAAATGATCAAGCTCGATAAGCGTCAAGCTGAATGCTTCTTTTAGAAGATGCGGGGGCATTTGAAAAAGAACTGTCCTCAGTACGTTGCCTCTATGGATCTGAATAGGTAGAGAAAGAAGTAAGCTATTATTGAGCAAGATATTTATATGATAACTCCTTGCAATTTCTCTATTTATGATATTACTGACTAGATATTGGATACCGATAACCCTTACCATATTTGCTTTTCATTGCATGGTTTGCAGGTCAGTAGGAGATTCGAGCAAAGGTAAAAGGTTCCTAAACATTGGAGATGGAAGACCAGTTCCAATTCTAGCTTTGGAAATTCTAAAACTTGTATTTGAGTTCCATACTGTTGTTCTTAGTGATTGTCATTTCTGTCCTAGTTTCTTTTTGAATATTATTTCTATAGGCCTTCTGGCCAAAAGTAATTATAAAATATCAATAAAAAATAAGTTTGTAATATCATTATGAATGGTGTTACTATTTTCTATGGACATTTGAACAATGGTGTGTATATATTATCACAACCTATTAACATAATCTATTCCACTGACAAGCATCCTAGATTAGATAGTATATCAAATATCTATTTATGACACTATAGGCTAGGTCATATAAACAAGAATAAGATAAATAGGTTGACTCAAGAGGAAATCCTTGAAGTCAGTGATTGTGAATCACTTCCAACCTATGAGTCATGTCTTCTTGGTAAAATGACCAAGTCACTTTTTACTAGAAAAGATGAGAGAGCTACTGAGCTCTTAGGTCTAGTACATACTGATGTATGTAGACCAATGAGCATAAGTGCCAGAAGTGGATATATCTTCTTCATCACTTTCATAGATGATCTATCCAGATATGAATATGTCTACCTGATGAAACATAAGTCAGATTTTTTTGAATTGTTCAAATGATTCTAAAGTGAAGTAGAAAAATAAACTAGAAAGAGTATTAAAACTCTTCGATCTGATTGAGGAGGAGAATACCTTTTCGATGAGTTTTTCACATATCTAGGAGAGAATAGAATTCTCTCCTAATAGACTCCTCCAGGAGCACCATGGTATAATGGTGTGTTTGAAAGAAGAAATCAGACTTTGTTAGACATGGTCCGATCCAATGGATTTTGCCAGCTTGCCGATATTCTTTTGGAGATATGCATTCGAATCAGCTTGTTATCTATTAAATTGGATTTCAAGTAAGTCTGTAGTTAAGACTCTATATGAGATATGGATAGGGCATAAGCTAACAGTTTCACACCTTAGGATTTGGGGGTGCCCGACTTATGTCAAATGGTTAATTATAGATAAACTTGGACCTAGGTCTAACAAGTGCACATTTATAGATTATCCAAAAGAGATCGAAGGATACTATTTCTACCATGCTGATGAACAAAAGATGTTCGTCAGTCTTAAGATAACCTTTTTGGAAATAGAGTTCCTTGGTGAAGGAACTGTTGCCTCTAAAGTTGAACTTGATGAAGTTCAACAGGTAGAAAAATTGACACTTATAGTTGAACCTGAGTCGGATTTGATTAGATCAGATCCAGAGCCCAGTGTACCTACACCATTAAGATGATTCATTAGAGTACCACATCATCCAAATAGATACTATGGTTTCTTGGTCCAAGATGATGATCCCATCGATCTTGATGAGAATGATGAGGATCCGATCACCTATATGGATGCTATGCAGAGATCTAATTTTGAGAAATGGCTTGAGGCTATGAAGTCCAAAATAGAGTCCATGAAGGTCAATGATGTGTGGACATTGGTTGACCCACCCAAAGGGGTTAAATTCATTTGGTGTAAATGGGTCTTCAAAAGAAAAAGGAGCGCAGATGGAAAGGTGGAGACTTATAAAGTCTATATGATTGCCAAGGGGTATCGTCAATGTTATGGTATTGACTATGATGAAACCTTTTCTCCTATGACAATGCTCAAATCCATTCAGATTATGCTTGCGATTGCTGTCCATCTGGACTATGTGATCTGACAGATGGATGTGAGGACAGCTTTCCTGAATGGAGGATTGACTGAAGAGGTGTATATGATACAACCTAAGGGGTTCACTTCCATAGATGAGTCCAAGGTGTGTAGGCTTCAGAGATCTATTTATGGACTGAAGTAGGCATATTAAAGTTGGAACATGCATTTTGATAAAGTGATCAAAACGTATGGCTTCGTTAAGAATAGGAAAGAACCCTATATTTATAAATGGGCAAATGGTCCAGCAGTAAAATTTCTGTCTTGTATGTGGATGATATTCTCTTAATCTGGAATGATATTTCCACACTGTAGGAAATAAAAGTTTGGTTGTCATCATATTTCTCTATGAAGGACTTGGGTGAAGCATCCTACATCCTAGGGATAAAGATCTATAGGGATAGATCTAAAAGGATGCTTGGGTTATCCCAGTCTACGTACATAGATACTTGATAGGTACGCGGTGCTGTCGTTAAGACACCGTGTTTATCAGTTTAATGCGACTTCTTAAAATTATTGAAAAAACGTAAATAGTAGTGAGTCGGGTCGAATCCACAGGGAAGGTAGTGTTTTTAGATTTGAAATCTTTGATTTTATAAAAAAAAAAAAGGAAAATTTGAGTTTTGGGATCAAAAGTGAAGTCGAAAAATTAAAAGCAAAAATTAAAAGGTGCAGAAATTTAAACTTGGTACTAAGATCTATTAGTTAGATCTTAGCATCTACTTGCAATAAAATAAAAAATAATAATTAAAATACAAAAATTAAATTATAATAAAAATTAAAAGCAAGAAATTAAAATGCAAAAATAAAATTTTTATTAATTAAAATTTTAGAATTTAAATACATAAAATTTAAAGAGAAAAAATAAAATAAAATAGCCTGATCTCTGATCTTGGATCGGCATTGGCAGAAAGATGGTGTAGAAGCTCGGCTCTTCTTCTCGGCACCCGTTGCTTCGAAGCAGCCTTTAACCCATAGCCTGGCTTCGCCCTATACCAAAGCTTCACCTTGATCGGAGATATCAATTTTTGATGGCCTGGGGTCCTTTTTATAGAGCTAGGAGGGCTGGATATTTTTTCTAAAGGCAATATGGGACTAATAGCCTTTGTAATCGTAAAAATATAAAGAAATTTGGATAAAATTTGAATCAAAATAGCTCTGATATGACTCTGGTAAATCTGATAAAATCCAGCCATTCAACAGGAATCCAACGGTCCAAAAATCATCAAAATCGGATGCAGATAAGCTCAGATCGGGTCGGATTAAATTCTGGCCGTTGGATCGCGCTTGATCGAGGAAATCTGGCCGCAAATCATGCTTCGGGAGTCTTGATCACTGCCGGCAGCATTCTGGACCGTCGGATCATCGCCTGGATCGAGCGCTGCCGTCCGATGGTGATCCGCGTGATGTTTGTATCTGAATAAAATTCGGAAGCAACCACAGCCGTCCGATCCTGACCGCAAACAACCACATCCGTCCGATCGCGCAATAACTGTTCCCATGGACCGCGTGGACCGGCCGCACCGCACACCGCAACCAATCAGCACCGCTGTTGTCGGACGAAAAGACTAAATTACCCTTGTGAGCCGCGATAAATTTCTGTAGACCCTTAAGGGGTCTAGGTCCACCACGTGGCAATCTCTGATTCGCCGGAATTTGCTGAGCTGGCGGTCCACGCCTAGATCGTGGACCGGCTGATGGCTTCAATGGCTGAGTCGGCTTGATGGCTTGGCTTGGCTTGGTGGCTCGGCTTGCGGAGCCGGCTGAGCTGTTTTCTTTTTTATTTAATTTTTATTTATTTTATATTTTTAAAAATTCATATCTTTTCCATTTTAGCTCCATTTTTCTTGAAATTTATTTCATTGTGATAAAAAAAATGAGCTCTTTCTATTAATAATAAAATTTTATTTTTTAATTTTTATTATTTTTTTATTATTTTTTAATTAATTTTTTAATTAATAAAAATATAAATTTTTTAAAAATTATATATAAATTAATTATTAATTTTTAAAAATTAATATAAATTAATTAATAAATTAATACTTTTATTGATGAATTTATTATACTTATCAATGATATTCTCCTTATTGGGAATGATATTCCCATGTTGACCATAGTTAAAATATGGTTATCTAAAGAATTCTCCATGAAAGACTTAGGAGAAGCATCATTCATTGTAGGAATTAAGGTCTATAGAGATAGACTGAATAGGATGCTAGGTCTTTCATAGAAGATGTACATAGAGGAAGTGCTAAAGAGGTTTAGCATAGAAAACTTCAAAAGAAGATTGGTACCCTTCAGAAATGGCATTCATCTCTCTAAGAAAATGTATCCCAACACACCAGAGGAGATTGAACGCATGAGCAAGATCCCTTATGCTTCAGCAATAGGGAGCCTCATGTATGCCATGTTATGTACACGACCTGATATAGCTCAAGCTATGAGTGTCACGAGCAGATATCAATCGAATCTAGATGAAGAACACTGGACTTCTATAAAATATATTCTTAAGTACTTGAGAAGAACTAAGGATATGTTGTTGGTTTTTGGTAATGGAGAACTCCATGTCCAAGAGTATACAAACTTGGATTTTATGTCCGATATAGATGATCGAAAGTCGATATTTGGGAGTCTGTTTGTGTGTAATGGTGGTGCTATCAGTTGAAAGAGTTCCAAGCAGATAGTGATAGCAGATTCTACCATGGAAGTAGAGTACATCGCTGCATCAGAAGCTATAAAGGAGGCATTCTGGTACAAGAAATTCACCGTAGAGATTGGAGTGATGCCATCGGATGCCATTTCTCTATACTGCAATAATAATGGCGCCATAGCCCTTGCTAAGGAGTCGAGGTCTCACAAAAAATTTAAGCACATCGAGCGGTGATACCACCTCATCCGCGATTACCTCAAGAAAGGTTACGTCGAGGTCAAGAGAGTCAACTCCACAGACAATGCGGTGGACCCACTCACAAAGCCGTTAGGCCAGTAGAAGATTGAAGCCTATCTTAAGAAGATGGGACTTAGATTTATAGTCAATTGGCTTTAGGTTAAGTATGAGTTTGTTAGATATGTGTGCCCTAGAAGCCAGATTGGCTGACACTTATAATACACTTCTAAGAGCAAAATTATAATTTTAACTATAAATAATAAAATAGATTATTTTCTATCATAGTGTGTATTTGAAAGTGTCTGTGATACATTCCTTGAGTTAATGGTAATGATAGTTCATATTTTCAAGAGTTGAAAATTTAAGAAATGAATTTTTATTATTAAGTCATAAAAAGCTTTCGACCATAGGATCATCATGAGGATGGTGATTGATCCAAAAGATTGGTGTACGATCGCTTCTTTAGGATAGATGAGTCTTGAGTCTATGGTGTAGAGACACTGGAGTGAGAGTACAGGTACTCGTTAGAGAATGAGGGACACTGAGCGTGACCACCTCGAGCTATCATGAGGAAGTCTACCTTCTCATCGATGACTGGCTTGAAGCTATAGTGATATGTCTGATTCTTTGACCGGAGGTGCATCGATAGTTCACCTTAAGGGTGTTATAGTTTGATTACACCATAACTCGGTCTTCTAGCCATTCGAAATCCTGAGGTGTATGTTGGCTATAGCATGTTCGTTGTAGAAATTGGATTGCACAAATAGAGGATTTATCTATCTTGGTAGAAGAGGAGCAGCCTTATGATGATCATGAAAATCGAGTCCATAAGTCCATGGCCATGGCAGAGTGAAATAATAAAAAGTGTTTCTATTAGAGTTTTTATATTGGACTTAAATTGAATGATTAATTTATATGACGGAAGTTAGGATTTGATGAGATCACCTTAACCCTAATCCGATCGGAGCTCAAAATAGAGGAACTTAATCACATGGATAACTACACTGAGAGGTTCATTTTCAGTTCTGATGAGTTGCCCTCATATGCTGCTGGGTGTCACTGATGGATTTTGGGAGCAGTTAGAATGATTTGGATGATCAATCATACTAGTTGTCTGAATCAGAAAAGTTCTGATCCATCAAAAGGTATTTTGATGATATCGATCATAGAGATCATGACATATTCAATTATTATACGAAACTGAACCTAACTGAATCACACAAATAAGGATTTGGATCTAGATATCATTAATTGGACTAACTCAGTTCAATTGATTTGAATAAGATTCAATTAGGTTCAAGAAAATCATGCTAGTACATGATTGAGCCTAATGTTCTCCTTTAACAATCATTAAAGTTTGTTTCGACTGAGCCAAATATGTTTAGACTCACTCTGGAACCTTTACTTAGTCTGACTGGAGCTTGTCCAAGTCAAAAAAGGGTTGTCTTAATTTATGAGATAAATTTGAGACAACACCTGCTATTTTTCAACACCTGCTAAATCTTGTCTTTGGACTTTGGTCAAATGTTGACATTTGATACTTAGACATCTGCCCATGTGTCATGCACCCATAGGAGAGAACTTTGACCTTTGTCCCCCTACTAAAAAGCAGATAGACAAAGGGTGCTGCCTAGGGAGGCATGCACCCCATGTGGATAAGGATTGGAGTCTCATACAGATGGGACTCTAGTTGCTTCACAGAATCAACCTAGATGGTGCCAAGAAGTCCTGTTTGACCAGTCTTGGCACCATCTAAGAAGAGTTTTAAGGGACTCTAATCTAATTAGATCAGATGATGTCATCCCATCAATTAGATTTTGATCTGATTGCACAAAAGGCTATGATTGGCCAGGATGATGTGGCACTATATGGCGCAGTAGGTTCTATAAAAATTCTGTCTATGCCTAGATTAAGAGAGCTTCAGCCTTAGCCCATGCCGTATAGTCTCTCTCTCTTCTTCTCCATGCCACCCTCTTGTCCTCTCTCTCCTCTCCATGCCTAAGAGGATTTGGGCATGAGTTAGGTGTGATCCAAGCAAGAGAAAGGCGATAGGAAAGGAAGAAGACAGCTCTGCTGCAAGAGACAACGACTGATCTTCCAAAGCTATTTTGAAGACCTTCAAGATCTGATCTAGATCTAATTTTTGGAGGATAGATTGAGAAGGAGAAGATCTCTAGATCCAGCCTGAGTGGATACCGATAGAGAATAGATGCTTGCGTGGCTACATCTAGAACCTCAGATAAACATAGAGATCATCACGGGATAATAAGATTACCCATAATAAAGATATAATTAAATTAGATTTAATTTAATTTTATTTTTTTTATCAGATCAATAAGATTAGATCTGAAGAGTTTTAGATCTGGTTAGGATCTTAGAGAAAAATTTTTAAAATATTCCTCTTGATCCAATTAGATCTGAACGAATCTGACATGAAAAAATAGGATTTTTTTCTTTACTATTGTGATCCATACTCTAGCACCGCTTAGATTTGATACCAATTATTGGGGATCTCATACCAAAATATTATGGTAGGAAAAAAGAAAAAATAAAAATAACACAATCAAGTACGTGGATTAGCTCATAGGCTCACCTCCACGAGGCATACAAAGCTTCATTATAAAAAAAAATAAATACAAGAGAAGATTAGCCACTCTCAACACTTGTATACAATCCTCTCAACTAGAAGCTATACTTACAAAGCTCTCACTTGGAGACTTCCTGAAATGATCATAGTCTGCTGCCTAACTGTCTGCCTGGAGCCCCCTGCTCTTGCTGTCCATTGGTGCTCTCTAATCTGCCTTCTGCCATCTCAGAACTCAGCTGAACCACCATGTTACTAGGCTACCATCTACCTGCTGCCATTGCTACCATGGTCCACTTGAAGCCCATGCCCACAGGCTTTTATAAGGCTTAAACCGAGCTAGGATCGGAGTAGGGCCTCCAATTTAAACTCAAACAACATTGTTAACCACGTCTGCAAGATCCTCCACCATTAGATCGAGCCTAGCTATTGTTTGATCAAAATTGTGAGTCCCACCAGTCGTTAGATTGTGCATCAGTCCACAGAATAACCTATAGACCCTGAGAAACGGGCGCAAAATGCCCCTGGTCCATGGTGGACCGCATGAAACTAGGGTAAACACCCCTAGTTCACTGCACTGGGCTCACCTGTGTGCTGGGCTGCACCTCCATGCCCATAGGTTAGGCCCGCTCGCATGCTGGGCTACACCTATGCGCCAATGCGTTGAGCCCGCTCACGCACCCGCACGCTGGGCCCACCCGTGCACTGGACCACGCTCGCATGCGTTGCATGGGCCGCATGCTCGCAGCCGGCCTGTGCGCTAGGTTGGGTTGGCCCATGCCACTTGCTCCAACCTATGCTGGTCCATGGGCCCACTCCAATGGCCCATGGGTCATATCTCCTACACCGGCCTTCTTTCTTTGTGCGTATATATCTTCTCCATTTGGACTCTGATTTGGATGTTCTTGGACTCGTTGGACTTCTTTCATTATTTTGGACCTCACTATGGGCTTATTATGAGAGAATTCAAGGTATTTTCTTTAGCACGTATGAGGCTATGAATCCCTCAAGCTAATATAACACCTAGTTGTGGCACTCAACATCTCGCCACTATTTTGTGTTGCCATGTTTTAGGCTTGGCTGTGAATATTGAACCTGTATTTGTTGATGATGAGATATTTGTACTTACGCACGATATGATTAGGTCTCATTGAAAGAGCATGTACTTCTTGGCTCACATCATCGAGCGATAATCTCCACACCTAAAAAGATGACACCTAATTAGTAAACATGTTCAAATAGCTTCTACAAGGCAGGAATATATGTTTGCTTATATGATTTTTGAACCACTCAGGAAACTCTTTGCTATGCATTTTTTTTTCTGCATACTTAGAGTACCATATTTTACTCTTATGACCTCCTTGTATTTGCTATAAAAAGAATAAATTTAGGTATAATAATATATAAATAATAAAAAATAAATAAGACTGAGTTTCTCATCACCAATGAGAGGTCCCTAAAGGGAAATCCTGAAGGAAAATTCTGATTTTCCGGATCAGGTTCGTTCAGATCTGATCGAACTAAGAGATATATTTTAATTTTTTTTCTCTTTGATCCTAATCAGATCTAGGATGTTTCAGATTTGATTCTTATTATTCTAATAATAAAAATAAAATCTAGATAAATTAAATCAAATTTAATTTACCTTGATGTAGGGTAATCCTATTACCCGTTGATGATCCTGTAAGCAGCGGAAGGTTCTGGATCTAGCCACGCAAGTGCCTGGCCTCTACCGGTATCCACTCAGGCTGGATCTAGAGATCCTCTTCTTCTCTATCACATCTCCAAAAATTAGATCTGGATCTGATCTGGAGGATCTTCAAAATACCTTTCGAAGATCAGCAGTTGTCCTTTGCAGCAGCGCAGCCTTCTAGCTTTCTGTCGCCTTTCTCTCATCTGGATTGCACCAACCAAGATCCCAAAACTCCTTTGGGCATGGAGAGGAGAGGGAGAAGATGGACTTGGCATGGAGGAGGAGGAGAGAGGCAGCCTTGGGGCATGGGAAATTGTGATTCTTTGAGTTGGGCGCAGGGTCTTATTTATAGACTATGCTGTGATCCAACTCCTCTTCTTCCCAACCAATCACAACCCTTTGTGAAATCAGATCTAAATCTGATTGGTGGGAATAGAGTCCCTTGGATTCCTCCTTAGATGGTGCCTAAGACCAGTCAAACTTGGTTCTTAGGAGAACTCTAATTCGGAATCCAAAAAGGAGATGGAGTCCCTGTCCAACAGGGACTCCTGGGCGCCTCCAGCTTGGCACACGCCAAGGGTGGCGTGCGCCCTCCTCCTTGCCAGGTTCTGGCAGGGGACAAGCCCCCACCAGCTCTCCAATAGGTGCATGACACGTGGACAAGAAGTCAAAGTGTCAATGGTCAACATTTGACCAGTCAAAGGTCAACTTTTGACCAAAGTCAAAGGACGAGAAATGGCAGGTGACCAAAAATGGCAGGTATTATGTCTTACAAAATAAGACAACCCTTTTCTGACTTGGACAAGGCTCCAGTCAGACCAAGTGAAGGCCTCTGATTGAGCACAAACTCCTTTGGCTCAGTCAGGACAACTATTTATGATAGTAAAAGAAGAACGTTAGGTTCAATCGAGTGCTAGCACGATTTTCTTGAACCTAATTGAATCTCATTCAGATCAATTGAACTGGATCAGTTCAATTGATGATCACCAGATTCAAACCCTTGTTTGTGTGACCCAGTTAGGTTCAGTTCTGTATGGTAATGGGATATGTCATGATCTCTATCATCGACATCATCGAAACTCCTTTCGATGGATCAGAACTCTTCTGATTCGAACAGCTAGAATGATCGATCATCTAAATCATTCTAATTGCTCCCAAAATCCACCAGTGACACCTAGCAGTATATGGTGGCAACCCATCAGAGCTGAATGCGAACCTCTTGGTGCAGCTACCTGTGTGATTAAGTTCTTCTATCTTGAGCCCCGATCAGATTAGGGTTAAGGTGAACTCGTCAAACCCTAGTCTCTGTCATATGATGTAATCATTCGATTCAAGTCCGATGTGAAAATCTAAATAGAAACTCTTTCTATTATTTCACTCTGCCATGGCCATGGGCTTCTGGACTTGATTCTCATGATCATCATAGGGCTGCTCCTCTACCACCGAGGTAGATAGATTCCATCTTGATGCAATCCAGTTCCTACAATGAACATGCTATAGCCAACATACACCTCAGGGTTCCATATGGCTAGGAGATCGAGTAATGGTGTAGTCAAACTATAACACCCTCAAGGTGAACTGCCGATGCACCTCAGGTCAAAGAACCAGACACACCACTGCAGCATCGAGTCAGTCATTGACGAGAAGGTAGACTTCCTAATGACTACTCGAGGTGGTCACGCTCAGTGCCCTCGTTCTCTAACGAGTACCTGTACTCTCGCTCCGGTGTCTCCACACCGTAGACTCAAGACTCATCTACTAAAGAGAAGCGATTGTACACCAACCTTCCGGATCAATCACCATCCTCGTGATGATCCTATGGTCGGGAGCATTTTATGAGTTAATAATGATTATTCATGTCTTAAATTTTCAACTCTTGAAAATATGAATTATCATTACCATTAACTCAAAGGATGTATCACAGACACTAAATACACATATGTGATAGAAAATAACCCATTTTATTGATTATTAGTCAAAATTATAATTTTGCCCCTAGAAGTGTATTACAAGTGTCAGCCAATTCTGGCTTCTAGGGCACATATATCTAACAATCTCCCACTTGTCCTAAAGCCAATTGGCTACAAGTCTAAGTCCCATCTTCTCAAGGTGGGCTTCGATCTTCTGCTGGCCCAACGGCTTTGTAAGTGGGTCTGCCACATTATCTGTGGAGTTGACTCTCTTGACCTCGACGTAACCCTTCTCGAGGTAATCGCGGATGAGGTGGTATCGCCGCTCAATGTGCTTGGATTTTGGTGAGACCTTCGGCTCCTTAGCAAGGGCTATGGCGCCATTGTTGTCGCAGTATAGAGGAATGGCATCTGATGGCATTACTCCAATTTCTGCAGCAAACTTCTTGTACCAGAATGCTTCCTTCGCAGCCTCTGATGCAGCGATATATTCTGCTTCCATGGTGGAATCTGCTATCATGGTTTGCTTGGAACTCTTCCAGCTGACAGCACCACCATTGCACACACAAACAGACTCCAGATGTCGACTTTCGATCATCTATATCGGACATGAAATCCGAGTCTGTGTATCCCTGGACTTGGAGTTCTCCGTTACCAAAGACCAACATCATATCCTTAGTTCTTCTCAAGTACTTAAGGATACATTTCACAGAAGTCCAGTGTTCTTCACCTGGATTTGACTGATATCTGCTTGTGACACTCACAGCATGGGCTATATCAGGTCGTGTACATAGCATGGCATACATGAGGCTCCCTATTGCAGAAGCATAAGGGATCTTGCTCATGCATTCTATTTCCTCAGGTGTGCTAGGGCACATCTTCTTGGAAAGATGAATACCATGTCTGAAGGGTATTAATCCCCTCTTAGAGTTTTCCATACTAAACCTCTTTAGTACTTTCTCTATGTACATCTTCTGTGAAAGTCCTAGCATCCTATTCGGTCTATCCCTATAGACCTTAATTCCTAGAATAAAGGATGCTTCACCTAGGTCTTTCATGGAGAATTCCTTGGACAACCATAATTTTGACTGTTGTCATCATGGGAATATCATTCCCAATAAGGAGGATGTCATCCACGTACAATACGAGGAAGACAACAGCGCTCCCACTGACCTTTTTGAAGACACATGGTTTCTCTTCATTTTTGATGAAACCAAACATTTTGATCACATCATTGAAACGAAAAAGAGAGGAGAGAAAATGGGCTATTGAGTTCATTGACTTTCGAGTCATGTCTAACTTATGAATCCTGTCTTCAAGGCAAAATGACTAAACTTCCTTTTGTAGGACATGGGGAAAGGGCTATAGATCTTCTTGCCCTAGTACATATTGATGTGTGCAGCCCATTTGATATGCCGACTAGAGGCAATTTTGTCTACTTCATTATCTTTATCGATGATTTATCTAGGTATGGGTATGTGTATCTTATGAGACACAAGTCTGAAGCTTTTGAAAAGTTCGAAGAATTCAGACATGAAGTAGAAAAATAAACTAAAAAACCCATTAAGGTTCTTCGATCAGATCGAGGAGGTGAATACCTTAGCCGAAAATTCCTAAGCTATCTTAAGGAAAATGACATAGTTTCTCAATGGACTCCACCAGGAACATCTTAACTCAACGGGGTTTTAGAATGGAGAAATCAGACTCTATTGGATATGGTCTGATCCATGATGAGCTTCACAGACCTCCCTAATTTTCTTTGGGGACATTCATTGTTAACTTCAATTTATCTACTGAATAGGATTTCCTTTAAGACCATTCCTACCACACTGTATGAGATATGGCATGGTAAGAAACCAAGTCTGAGTCATCTCAGAATTTGGGATTGTCCGGCTCATGTCAAAAGACAACAAGCAGACAAGTTAGAGTTTAGGTTCTTCAGAGCTTGATTCATAGGATATCCTAAAGAGTCATTAGGATACTATTTCTATATTCCAGAAGACCACAATATGATTGTGAGTCAACATGCCATCTTTCTTAAAAAATAGTTTATTCAAGATAGCGGCATTGGAAAGCAGATTAAGCTTGATGAGAAAGTCTCATAAGTACAATGGGCTAAGGACCAAATGGAACCAAATCAGGTTGAGCCAATAAGAACACTACCTCCACCTCGTAGATCGAAAAGAGTTTTCCATCCTCCTGAAAGATACTTGGATATTATTTCAGAGAAAGTGGAGGAAATGTTCCTCGTAGGTAATGAAACTCATGGTGATGATTCCAAAACCTACAATAAGGCAATATCAGATATCAACTCCGAGAAATGGCTAGAGATAATGCAGTTAGAAATTGACTCAATGCACTCAAACCAAGTTTGGATCTTGGTAGATCCACCAGAAGGTATAGTACCTATTGGGTGTAAATGGATCTTCAAGAGAAAGATTGGTGCAAATGGAAATATGGAGACATTCAAGGCTAGACTAGTGGCAAAAGGTTATAGTCAATGCGAAGGCATTGACTATCAGGATACCTTTTCTCCAGTGGCTATGCTAAAATCCATCCGCACATTGTTTGCCGTTGCAGTCTATTTCGATTATGAAATATGGCAAATGGACGTGAAAACGGCATTCTTAAATGGATAACTTGAGGAAGATATCTATATGGATCAGTCGCTAGGTTTCACATCCAATGATATTGATCACAAGGTTTGCGAGCTGCAAAGGTCCATATATGGACTTAAGTAAGCATCTCGGAGCTGGAACAC
>QRFJ01003545.1:0-36429 GCA_006176705.1 Cocos nucifera
AAGGAGAGATGAAAGTTATAGACGATACATCATATGTAGCTGATACAAGACCATTAATAAAAAACCATTGTGCATTTTTTCATTCATAAAGAATGTTACAATTGGTGCTTAAAGAGGAATACATTACCTTCTAGTGCTAAGCAATGAACAGAGAATCACAATATCCTGCTAGCCGTGCGCACATAAATAACAGTCTTTCAAAACACTAAGATCTAAACTAGATGGTAATCGAAGAGGGTATGTTTCCGACCACCCTGCAGCAACTCTTACTCTATATCAGATGCGTAGGATATATCTCCATCCCTCAGCCTTCTGCTATCCTCAAGATCCTGCATGGAAGTGCATAGATGAGTACTAAAACTAGAGTCAAGCATCCAACTGGATGCAGAAGAAACCGTAAAGTTAGACTCAATAACGAGCATACCTCCGGAAGGACCTTCCTTCTTGTTCTTTAGGATGGCCAGGTAAGTAGGGCAGTTCTACTTCCAATGGCCATCGCTGTTGCAATGAAAACACTTTTCTTTGACATCGACCTTCTTCTTTGGCTCTGTCTTCTTCTTCTTTGCTCCTTTCATCTTCTGCTTTTTCGCAGACTTTTTTTTCTTTCTAGAAGACTTTCTTTCAGAAGAAGTCTGTTCCATAGCAAGAACTGAGCCTTTAGAATCTTTCATAGAAAGCTCAGCAGTGACCAGCATATTCATTAATTCAGCCAAGAAATTTTGAAGTTTATGCATGTGGTAATTCATGATGAATTGCCCATATGCATCAGTCAAGGATTGTAGAATAATATCGTTCTACAGATCCAAGTCTAACTTCATACCGAGCTTCTCAAGCTCTTTCAAGTTCTTGATCACCATCAGACAGTGATCTTAGACTGACTGCCCATCATGCATCTTAGTTTTAAAAAGTCATTTCTTGACTTGATACTTGGTTGCGCGACTCTGTTCACCAAATATTTTCTATAGGTGAGCCAACATTTGGCGAGCAGTCCCAATATCTTCATGTTGGCGCTGGAGCTCATCAGACATCGAGTCGAACATGTAATATCTGGTCTTATTTTCTTCATCTATCCATTTTTTTAGAGATGCTCTCTATTTAGTGGATGGATGGGTTGGTAAGGTGGGAGGGTCCTGGTCCAATACATGTGTTAACTTCTCGAAACCCGAAATGATTTTTGTAGTTCCTGAGCCAATCTTTATAATTGGATCCGATTAGTCTATGTGTGTCCAGGATACGTGCTAATGGGTTGGATGCAGACATTTTCCTATAAAGAGTCAAAGATTCAAGTTAGATACTGTAATTTTGACTTGACCAATTTATTTAGAGATTTTATTTTTAAACAAATTAGCTTCCACTATTTTCTCGGATCCCTACACTCCCTCTGTAGAGATGCAAAAATCTCTATGATTAATGATTTCTAGTGGGTGGTGCTCTTTCACCAACTGACTCATCACCTCACCTAACAGTTATTGATGATCGGTTAGCCAATGAGTGAACAACTCTTGTTCAATGATTCTCTAATCATGGTGCACCCAAACTTGGTCTCTAATTCATGAATCTCACCATATCCAAAATATTGATCCACTCCTTAGTTAAGTCAGACTCACCATTTGCACAGACTGGATTCCTAATTGAGTCTTTCACCACATCCGAAATATTGAGCCTAACTCATCCTCAGCCCATAGCATCCTAGCCATAATTAGACAACATGATTTGCCATCTTCCCGGTGCAACTAAGCCACTGTATCCAGTCCGAGAACAATCAACCCAAGAAGGGCCCGCACATCTACAATGGTGGAAGACCTCAGACTTAATCTTTTCTTAGGAAGAATTGATTCAGGTCTCATTAAACTAGACTTGTCATAGTCATAACAATTATGACTAACCTAGTGGCTTGGGTTAGCTCGGATTATTGACCACCTCAAATTAGAATTGAGTCAACAGATATGGCCAGTTAAGTGAGACCAGTGGAAGGGATATGCCATTAACTCGTACAAGAATGCATTCAGATCGAGTAGCTCCCAATTAAAAATTAGTTGGTCGTATGTGCCAAACATACCTTAGACACCAAATTATTGAGTCAGAACCAATTGGGTTAGCCTACAATCCAGACTCTAACCTCTGAGCCTAATTAGGTCTTGCTTGATCGTGACTCGATCTTGACCCAGACTTAATCCTATTAGGCTGGTCAATTTAAGCATTGTTGGTCGCATCTAACCAACTC
The DNA here is from genome assembly GCA_006176705.1 of Cocos nucifera. Taxonomy (NCBI): domain Eukaryota; kingdom Viridiplantae; phylum Streptophyta; class Magnoliopsida; order Arecales; family Arecaceae; genus Cocos; species Cocos nucifera. The sequence continues at coordinate 2,225 of QRFJ01003545.1, forward strand.
TTGATTCGATTTGATCAACTGCTTAGACCTAATTGAGCTACCCAAGTCCGAACCCAATATTATGAATATATCTTAGATCTAAAATTCTTAATTTTAGACCTAATTAATATTGCATAATCTTAATTTTTAATTAAGTAGGGTTTATAAATAAAATATGCATAATAAATCCTTAATTAGATCTAAAATTCTTAATTTTAGACCTAATTAATATTTCATAATCTTAATTTTTAATTAAGTAGGGTTCATAAATAAAATATGCATAATAAATCCTAGGATTTTAGGATCTAGAGTTTTGCAGAAAGTAAGTTTTGGGTTTTTGATTAAGGACAAACATGCAGCACCCCTACATGTCATAAGAATGCCCCATCAGATGGAAGGAGAGGGCCTTTAAACCCTTGTTTGTTCTTATGACCGGATGGCTAAGAGGAACGTCTTAATCAGGAACATGCAATACTACAAAATAGTTTTAGATCTATATCATATATCTCATATACAAATTAGATCTAATCATGGCAAATCTTGCATACATCTCATGTATCAAATCATGCATATTTTTAGATCAAAATTATCTCATAATAATCTAAAAAATTAAATTTAAATTGATCTTAATCAAATAACTCTAATCTAGACAACTATGTAGAACTATTCTACAACCAGCCTAGACATGCATTCAATCATGATGTATATGTTGTTTAAATTAAATAATTTTTATTTACTATTTTTTAGAATATTAATTATAATATTATAATATCAAAAATAAATAATAAATAAAATCTAAAATATGATTTATCAAATTAAATTAAAAAATGCAAGACTATTTCTATAGAACTATTCTTATTTTAGAACTAGTCATGCATATTTTCTAATCTTAGATCCAAATCATTTAATTTTAAGTTTTTCTAATTTCAGATCTGATCATTTCTCATGTGACATCTAAAATCACTTATTTTTTAATTAAATTAAAATTAAAATTAGATCTAAATACTTTAGAACCTTAGCTTTGATACCAGTTGAAGGAAAAATCCTGATTTTTCCAGACCAGGTTCGTTCAGATCTGATCGGATCAAGAGATATATTTTAAATTTTTTTTTTGATCTAAATCAAATCTGAGATGTTTCAGATCTGATCTTTATTATTCTAATAATAAAAATAAAATATAAATAAATTAAATCATATTTAATTTACCTTGATGTAGGATAATCCTATTACCCGTTGATGATCCTGTATGCAGCGAAAGGTTCTGGATCTAGTGATGCAAGTGCCTGGCCTCTACTGGTATCCACTTAGGCTGGATCTGGAGATCCTCTTCTTCTCTATCACATCTCCAAAAATCAGATCTGGAGGATCTTCAAAACACCTTTTGAAGATCAGTAGTTGTCCTTTACAGCAGTGCAGCCTTCTAGCTTTCTGTCGCCTTTCTCTCATCTAGATTGCACCAACTAAGATCCTAAACTACTTTGGGCATGGAGAGGAGAGGGTGAAGATGGGCTTGGCATGGAGGAGGAGGAGAGAACCAGCCTTGGGGCATGGGAATTTTTAATTTCTCTTTGAGTTGGGTGCAGGGTCTTATTTGTAGACTATGCATGATCCAACTCCTCTTCTTCCCAACCAATCACAACCCTTTGTGAAATCAGATCTAAATCTGATTGGTGGAAATAGAGTCCCTTGGATTCCTCCTTAGATGGTGCCTAAGATCAGTCAAACTTGGTTCTTAGGAGAAGTCTAATCGAAAATCCAAAAAGGAGATGGAGTCCCTATTCCAACAGGGACTCCTGGGCGCCTCCAACTTGGGCGCACGCCAAGGGTTGGCATGCGCCCTCCTTCCTTGCCAGGTTCTGGCAGGGGGACAAGCCCCCACCAGCTCTCCAATAGGTGCATGACATGTGGACAGATAGTCAAAGTGTTAATGGTCAACATTTGACCAATCAAAGGTCAACTTTTGACCAAAGTCAAAGGATGAGAAATGGCAGGTGACCAAAAATGATAGGTATTATCTTACAAAATAAGACAACCCTTTTCTGACCTAGACAATCTCCAGTCAGACCAAGTGAAGGCCTCTGATCAAGCACAAACTCTTTTGGCTCAGTCAGGATAACTATTTATGATAGTAAAAGAAGAACATTAGGTTCAATCGAGTGCTAGCACGATTTTCTTGAAACCTAATTGAATCTCATTCAGATCAATTGAACTGGATTAGTTCAATTGATGATCACCAGATTCAAACCCTTGTTTGTGTGACCCAGTTAGGTTCAGTTCTATATGGTAATGGGATATGTCATGATCTCTATCATCGACATCATCGAAACTTCCTTTCGATGGATCAGAACTCTTCTGATTCGAACAGCTAGAATGATCGATCATCTAAATCATTCTAATTGCTCCCAAAATCCACCAGTGACACCTAGCAGTATATGGTGGCAACCCATCAGAGATGAATGCGAACCTCTTGGTGCAGCTACCTGTGTGATTAAGTTCTTCTATCTTGAGCCCCGATCAGATTAGGGTTAAGGTGAACTCGTCAAACCCTAGTCTCTATCATATGATGTAATCATTCGATTCAAGTCTGATGTGAAAAGCTAAATAGAAACTCTTTCTATTATTTCACTCTACCATGGCCATGGGCTTCTGGACTTGATTCTCATGATCATCATAGGGCTGCTCCTCTACCACCGAGGTAGATAGATTCCATCTTGATGCAATCCAGTTCCTACAATGAACATGCTATAGCCAACATACACCTCAAGATTTCGAATGGCTAGGAGACCGAGTTATGGTGTAGTCAAACTATAACACCCTCAAGGTGAACTATCGATGCACCTCAGGTCAAAGAACCAGACACACCACTGCAGCATCGAGTCAGTCATTGACGAGAAGGTAGACTTCCTAATGACTACTCGAGGTGGTCACGCTCAGTGCCCTCGTTCTCTAATATGTATCTATACTTTTGCTCCAGTGTCTCCACACCATAGACTCAAGACTCATCTACTAAAGAGAAGTGATTATATACCAATCTTCTAGATCAATCACCATCCTCGTGATGATCCTATCGTCGGGAGCATTTTATGAGTTAATAATGATTATTCATGTCTTAAATTTTCAACTCTTGAAAATATGAATTATCATTACCATTAACTCAAAGAATGCATCACAGACACTAAATATACTTATGTGATAGAAAATAATCCATTTTATTGATTATAGTCAAAATTATAATTTTGCCCTTAGAAGTGTATTACAAGTGTCAGCCAATTCTGGCTTCTAGGGCACATATATCTAACACCAGGAGGTCTCAGGGAGTGTCAGGAGGTCTCAGGCAATTAGGAGTGTCCTGGATCTGGTTTCTTCTGCAGGAGCATCCGAGAGAGTCGTAGTTCTGTGGAGGATGGTTTGTGTATAGCAAGAGAGGGCCCAGATATCTATGAGGAGGTAGTGTCGAGACAAGTCAAGGAGCATTGGAGTGCTACTGTAGTGCATTTCTAGAGATACGAGGCTGAGAGAGGCTCGATGGTGCAGCAGCTGGGAAAGATATCTTAGTAAAGAGTGTCAGTAGGCATCTTAGAGAGTCTGGAGATAGATCTCCGGAAGAGCCATGGAGTCTCGAGAGCCTCAGGATGAGGTAGATGGGTCTAAGCCCAGGATAGGGTTTGAGCTATAGTTCTTTCGGGCGTAGCTAAAGCAATGGCTGGTGTAGGGGTAGAAGAGAAGAAGGCTAGGTTGGAATTTCCTAGGGTTTAGTCGCTGGATTCAGAATAGTTGGATGAGCTCTTAGGTTTCAAAGGTGCCTACGGATTGTGGAGGTATTTAAGATGGCTTCGAAGAGGGCCGTAGAGTAAGGAGGCTTCAAAGGGATAGCGACGATGTTCGAGATACAGTGGTAGGCTCAGCAGTACAGCATTGAGTGGTTGACCTTGAGGGACACGGTGATAGAGTTGACTTCTGCGGCATCAGGTGGACTTCTGATATAGGTGGAGCACCATAGTGGTGGCTTCATAAGTGGAGAGAAAATTTAGCATGAGTTTTGAGCTGAGGGTCAGCACCGACTATACACAATTCCTGATGGAGCGGCATGTGCAGGTGGACAGGCATAGCTCTGAGGAGATCATGTCAGGTGATACAACATGTTCTGATGCAGAAATGCTGTAGGTTCTCTAAGAAAGTTTAGAGAAAGTGATGCGGCTGCTAAGTAGAAGGGATGCTAAAATTTCACAGTGGTGCCAAGAAGCAAGCACAAGTCTTCAGCAATGGGGGTGGTCATCCCAAAGGCCTCAAAGGTGCATAACAACTGAAAAGGATTGGCGGGGGTGATCTTTGCATTGTCGAGGGATCACGCAAGAGTGCATTGGTGGAGGGGTTTGCTAAGGCATTACCGAGGGATCATGTAGAAATGCTATAAGTTTCCTAAGAAAGTTTAGAAAAAGTGATAAAGCTGCTAAGTAGAAGGGATGCTACAATTTCACAGTGGTGCCAAGAAGCAAGCACAGGTCTTCAGCGATGGGGGCGCTCATCCCAAAGGCCTCAAAGGTGCATAACAACTACAGAGGATTGGTGGAGGTGATCATCACAAAGGCCTCAAAGGTGCATAACAATATTTTGGTGTGTATCGACAATAGGATCACATAGGAGTGCATTGCCAAGGGGTTTGCCAAGGCTTGGGGCACCAAGGTGGAGATTGTGAGGATTGATGGTGCTCCCAAGCCTTGGAAGGACATGGGAGGAGCCAGGATGTTGGCTCCAAGGATTCTAGGGGCTTGGTTGGTGCTTTAGAGATCTAAGATTTAAGATGGTGCAAGGAACCAAAGTCGAGGAATCAAGATTGTAGAAAGGATCATTTCTACAGATTAGCTGGCACAGTCTGAAACTGGGTTGGCTAAGTCTCCGAGGACATGACAAATAGAGAGGAGAGCCTTCGGGACTATAGCATGGCATGCAACTGGGTTGGCTCAGTTTAAAACTGAGCTGATCCAGTCTCAGGTTAGCCAACTTAGTGCTGAGAATGAGCCGGCTCAGTCTGCTGGCAGAGCTACGTGAGAGTCTGTTTGGTGTTCGGATAGGGACTTATCCTAGGGGTCTTAAAGCTTGATTTGGGAGATCTTAAGGGGCCTAACTCATGTATGGGTGGGACATAGATCCAGAGGATGGGAGCATAGAAGACATGGGTGTACATAGGCTCGATGAGTGCTTTCATCTATTGGGTTAGCCAAGGGAGTTTTTGGTCGGGCCTAATGGCTATGTATAAATACATAGGTTGTATTAGGGTTTGAAAAAAAGGTGCAAGCAATACAGATCTTTTCTCCCTTCAACCTTTCTTCTCTCTTCTCTTTAGAGTAGTTGCCCTAGGTTCCTGAAGAAGCCCTAGAGAGAGGGGGCACCTTCCTCAAGCCCAAGGAGGGAGGTGCCCCAGCATATATCTAGATGATTGATCTATGATATGCTGCCTTAGAGAATGTCAAAGGTCTCTTATAGTCCACGCTAAAGATCAGGGGCTTTTGCAATATGGCATTAGAGCTAGGTGATGTCAAGATGATGTGCCAATAGATCCTACCTAAGTAGACTCCGATAGAGGCCAGGCATGTGCATGGCTCGATCTAGAACCTCAGGAGCGTCAGGATCTTCGTCAGGGTAATCAGATTATCCTAATCAGGTAAATGAGATGTTCCTCATTTAGAATTAATTTTGGTATTTAATATTAGATCACCTTAATCAGATTTAATAACTCTTAGATTTGATCAGATCATAAATTTTTTTTTAAAAAAAAATTCATCCCAAATATAATTAGATCTGGACAATCCTACGGTGGAAAATGAGATTTTTCTTCAACTGATATCTGTGCCAGGTTGGTAGTTCTCAGATCTATTTTAGATCTAATTTTATTTTTATTTTTGATCTAATATTAAAGAATTTTAGATATCACACCAAATGTGGTTAAATATAAAATTAAAAAATTAAAAATTAAATAATTTAGATCTATAGTGTATGAGATGCATGACTAGACTAAGAATAGAATAGTTCTATGTGTAGTCTAGAGTAATCATGTTGTTAATTTGATTAAATATGATTTTAGACATATTTTATTTCTATTTTTTTAATGTTATAAATGTGGTAATCAGATCTAAAAAATAAAAAATAGAGTTTCTAATTTCTAATTTATTCATATGAGATATGAAAGATGCATGCTTAGACTAGTTTTAGAATTGTTCTATAAACTATCTAGAATAGTTTTATTTTGATGTGATCAATTTAAAATTATAATTTTTAGATATAATACATGACATATTAGTTTTGAAAGCATGCATGGTTGATTGAGTTATGATACATGAGATATATGCAAGGCATGCATAGATTAGATCATTAATTATATATGCGATATATGATTTAGATCTAACTTATTTTATTTTAGAAAATATATTTTTGATCAAGGCATTCTCCTTAGCTATCCAATCATAAGAACAAAGTAAGATTTAAAGGCCCTCTTCTTCTATTCAATGGGATGTTCTTATGATGTATAGAGGTGCTGCATGTTTGACCTTAATTAGAAATCAAAACTTATTTTCTGCAAAATCCTTGATTCTGAAAGCATAGAATTTTGTTACATATTTTGTTCATGAACCCAAACTTAATTAAGAATTATGACTATGAAATTAATTAGGTCTAAAAATTATGAATTTTTAGATCTAAGATATTTTCATAAAATTGGGTTTGGGCTTGGGTAGCTTAATTAGGTCTAGCAGTTGATCAAATCGAATCAAGAATTGATTAGGTGGGATCAAAGAATGCTTAGATTTGATCAGCCTTCTAAGATTAAGTTTGGATCAAGGTCGAATCACATTGAGTTGTGACTCAATCAAGTCAAGACCTAATTTGGCTCCATGATTCGAGCCTGGATTGTAGGCTAACCTGATTGGTTCTAATTCGATAATTTGGTGTCTAAGATAAGTCAGGCAGATATGATCGACTAATTTATAATTGGGAGCTACTCGATCTGAATGTATTCTTATTAAGCTAATGGCATATCGCTTCCCCCGATCTCACTTACCTAGCAATTTGTGTCGACCCAATTCTAATTTGAGGTGGCTAACAATTCAGGCCAACCCATGCCACTAGGTTAGTCATAATTGTTATGACTAAGTTGAGTCAAGTTTAAAGAGACCAAAATCAAATCTTCCTAAGAAAATATTAAGTCTATGCTCTTCCACCATTGTAGTTGTGCGGGCCCTTCCAAGGGTTAATTATTCTCGGCTGGATACAGTAGTTCAGTTATATCAAAAAAATGCAATCATGTCTATTAGCCATTGGATACTATGGGTTGGAGGATGGGTTGGGCTCAATATTTTGGATATGGTGAGGGATCGAATCAGAAATCCAATTCCTGCAAATGGTGAGTCTAACTTAACTAAGGAGTAGAGCAATATTCCGAGCATGGTGAGCTTCATGAATTAGAGATCAGATTTGGGTGCACCATGATTAGATAATCATTAGACAAGAGTTGTCCACTCATCGATTGATCCATCACCAATTACTATTAGGTGAGATGGTGAGATGGTGAGCCAGTCAATGGGACCACACCACCCACTAGAAATCTATAATCATGAAGATTTTTGCATCTTTGCCAAGAGATTATAGGAATCTGAGTAAATAGTGGGAGCCTAATTTATTTAAAAATAAAACTTCTAAATAAATTGGTTAAGTATAATTATAAAATCTAACTAGAAACTTTGACTCTCTGTAGAAAAATGTCTGCATCCAACTCACTAGCTCGTATTCTGGATACTCATAGACTGACTAGACCCAACTACAAGGATTGGCTCTGGAACTTCAAAATAGTTTTGGGTGTTGAGAAGTTGACCAATGTGTTGGAATAGGATCCTCGCACTTTGCCAGCCCATCCATCCACTGAACAAAGAGCATCTCTAAAAAAATGGATGGATGAAGATAATAAAGCTAAGTATTACATGTTGGGCTTGATGTCTGATGAGCTCCAGCACCAATATGAAGACATAAAGTCTAGCTACTAAATATTGGCTCATCTACAAGAGTTGTTTAGTGAATAGAGTTGTGCAGCCAAATATCAAGTCACTAGAAGACTTTTTAAGGCTCAGATGCATGATGGACAGTCAGTCCAAGATCATTATCTAATGATGATCAAGAACTTAGAAGAGCTTAAGAAGCTCGGTGTCAAGTTAGATTAGGATCTGTAGATTGATATAATTCTACAGTCTTTGACTGACACATATGTGCAATTCATTATGAGCTACCATATGCATAAACTTTAAAATACCTTGGCTAAACTTATGAACATGCTAGTTACTGCAGAGCTCTCTATGAAAGTTTCTAAAGGCTTAGTGCTTGCTGTGGAGCTGACTTCTTCTAAGAGAAAGTCTTTTAGGAAGATGAAGAAGACCGTGAAGAAGCAGAAGGTAGAAGATGAGAAGAAGAAGAAGGTAGAGCTGAAGAAGAAGGATGCTGACAAGAAAAATTATAACACTGATGGCCACTAGAAGTGGAACTACCCTCTATACCTGGCCAGCCTGAAGAACAAGAAGAAGGCAGATCCTTCTAGAGGTATGCTCGTTATAAAATCTAACCTTATGATTTCTTCTGCATCCAGTTAGGTGCTTGACTCTAGTTCTAGTGCTCACCTGTGCACTTCTATGCAGGATCTTGAGGATAGTAGGAGGCTGAGGGATGGTGAGATGATCCTGCACGTCAGAAATGGAGCAAGAGTTGCTATTGTAGCCATGAGAACCTACCCTCTTCGACTACCATCAGGATTAGATTTAGTACTTAGAAACTATTTTTATGTGCCTGTAGCAAGCAGGAATTTGATTTCTATTTCATGTTTAGCACAAGAAGACTGTGTAATTTGTTTTCTTAAGGATCATTGTAATATTCTTTATGAAAAAAATAAAATTGCAAGTAGTTTTCTTATAAATGGTCTCTATCAGTTACATATTAATATTTCTATTTTAAATATCAAGCAAAACATGAATGCCATAGGATCAAAGCGACCTAGGGATAGTCTAAACGATAGATATCTTTGGCACCTTAGACTTGGTCATATAGCTAAAGACAGGGTTAACAAATTAAAAAAATTCAGGCTATTGAGTCTATTGACTTTCGAGTCATATTTGATTTGTGAATCATGCCTTCATGAAAAAATGACCAAGCTTCCTTTTGTAGGACATGGAGAAAGGGCCACGGACCTACTTGCCCCGGTACACAGATGTGTGCGGCCCACTTGATGTTCTAACCGAAGGCAATTATGTCTACTTCATCACCTTTATTGATAATCTATTTCGATATGGGTATGTGTATTTGATGCGACATAAGTTTGAAGCCTTTGAAAAATTCAAAAAAGTTAGACTCAAAGTAGAAAAAGAAATAGAAAAACCCATTAAAATTCTTTGATTAGATCGAGGAGGCAAATACCTTAATCAGGAATTCTTAGACTATCTTAAGGACAATGGCATAGTTTCATAATGGACTTCACCTCAACTCAATGAGATTTTAGAATGGAGAAATCGGACCTTATTAGATATGATTCGATCCATGATGAGCTTCATGGACCTCCCTATGTTTCTTTGGGGACATAGTCTGATGACTGCTACATATTTACTAAATAGGGTTTCCTCTAAAATCATTCCTACCATACTGTATGAGATATGGCATGGTAAGAAATTAAGTCTGAGTTATCTCAGAATTTAGGATTGTCCAGCTCATGTCAAGAGACAATAGGTGGACAAATTAGAGTCTAGGTCATTTAAAGCTTGGTTTATAGGATATCCTGATAAATTATTACGATATTATTTCTATCTTTCAGAAGACCATAATGTGATTGTAAGTCGACATGCCATTTTTCTTGAAAAATAGTTTATTGAAGATGGTAGCATTGGGAGATAGATTAGGCTCGAGGAGAAAGTCTCCAATAAGTAATGAGCTAAGGAACCTAAGGAACCCAATTAGTGAGAGTCAATCCAAACACTACCTCATCCACCTCGTAGATCAAAAAAAATTTTCTATCCTCCTAAAAGGTATTTCGGTACTATTCAAGAGGATGTAGAAGAAGTATTTCTCATGAGAAATGGGATACATGGTGATGATCCCAAAACCTATAACATGGCGATATCAGATATCGACTTTAAGAAATGGTTAGAGGCAATGAGGTCAGAAATTGACTCAATGCATTGAAACCAAGTCTGGACCTTGGTAGATCCACTAAAAGATATAGTACCTATTGGGTGTAAATGGATCTTCCAAAGAAAGATAGGTGCTGATGGAAATGTAAAGACATTTAAAGCAAGGCTTGTACTGAAAGGATATAGTCAGCATGCAAGCATTGACTATCAGGATACTTTTTTGTCAATAACCATGCTCAAATCCATCTGCACATTGCTTGCTGTCATAGTTTGTTTTGATTACGAAATATGAAAGATGGATGTGAAAATGGTGTTCTTAAATGGTTATCTTAAGAAAGATATCTATGTGAAACAGCCGCTTGATTTCACATCCAGTGATGGTGTTCACAAAGTATGCAAGCTGTAAAGGTCAATATATGGACTTAAGCAAGCATCTTGGAGCTGAAATGCTCATTTTAATGATGTAATTGTTGAGAAACATGCAGGGTTTCATGCATTAATTTTGAAACTTTTTCAGAAATAAAGAGCAGCGAATGACATAGATTAAACTATTTAATCTACAACATACATGTAATCAAATTACAAAATTCTACATCAAGGATCTATAACATGTTATGGTGTAAATATAAATCTAAAATTAAATTAATCATAAGTGCTATTGATCATATCAATACCTAAATCTAGAACAATTATATATCTAATCCTAGATCGCATCTAGATCATCAAGAGATCAAATCTCTTATCTTTGCACGGGTCGAGAACTCCATGGTTAAATCCATTATTGCCTTTGGAGCCGCACAAGTGTTCGGCCTCTATAGGTGATCCGCACAAACCTACAACATAGATTGGAGGTTCGTTGAATGAAGATCCGCTCGAAGTGCTTGCTTCTCACGGATCCCTCCTGATGGTTAATCAAATACATGTTCTTTAGATCTCTTGGACACTCCAAGAGATGAAGAACATGAGGAGAAAAAAGGGAGAAATCCAACTCTTGGATCTTCCAAAAATTAGAAAATAAGAACATGAAAAAAATAAATCCGAAGAGAAGATAAATCTTCTCCTTCAGGACATCAACTGTTGATGTCCTGAAAACATCTCTGCGCTAGGATAAGAGGAGACCTTCTCCTCTATGATTTTTCTTAAGTTTTGAGATCTAAAATTTTTGATTTTCATCATATAAAATTTTGACAAAAATTGGAGAGGAAAGGTTCATCAAGAAATCCTAAGAGAAGACCTTTCTTCGCTTCTCCTCTCATCAGGACATGATCAGATCATGTCCAAAAAATTAACACCATGCCCCAGCAACATGGAGCACTCATCCCCACACCCAAATCCTCTCTTTCTCTCTCAGATTTTTATCATATAAAAATTATAAATAAAATAGGAAGAGAGAAACATAAAAGAAAAATATAAGAGAAGATAATCTTCTCTTACCTTGTCTCTTCAAGACATCAACCTTTGATGTCTTAATTGATGGCTCTTCTCCAAGAATCTTGGCACCATAAATCCTCCATGCCTTCTCCTCCTTATCCTATAATTTTTTATGATTTTTTTTGAGATTTATCACATCCTCTAGCAATCTCATAGGAGGCACCCTAATATTTAGGAAGACTAGGTCAAGAAACCTAGTCAAACAAGGAAACAAGAAGGAATTTGTGAGGCATCCAACTCTTGGATGCCTCCCCAGATTTTTGTGTGTGGAGAACATAAAAGCCATGCCTCAAAAAGTGGAGAGAAGGCACACAAAAAATCAGAGGGTGGCATGGATAAAATTCCATAGAGAGAGGAGTTTTGGATAACTAGGACTCTATTAAATAGAATCCTATGCACAACTACTTTCTAATTTTGACCAAATTAAATTTAATCCAATTCCTAAGATAATGGGGTGTGAAAAATTATTTCTTAGGTATGAAAATTATAGGAAAAAATCTAGAATTAAATATTAGGGTGTGGGACCATTGGCACAAGGGAAGAATGAGAGTGCCAGTCCAATTGGGACTCTTTATGTTTGACTAGGTCAAAACTATTTTGAACCTAAATAAAAACTAATTTAAACTAAATAAAATACAACCTAATTAAGAGTGATCCTAGTATAATTAAAAGTTTAATTAAATTAGATTAAACCATATTTAGTTCTAATTTAAATCCTAACTCAATTAGGAATTAGGTGCACTCAAATCCTAGTCTAACAAGGACTTATTCTTTCTTACGATTGGCTTATCCAATAAATTAATTAAATTAATCTAATTAAATATAAATTAATTTTAATTAAGTTTAATTCAATTAGACTTGATCTCAGTTCGATTGCTCAATCAAATTGAGCCAATTAGTAATCCAATTGCTAATCGATCCTCCTGCAATACTTCCATTAGGTCAAACATCAATCGTATTGATCGTTTGATGTTAGAATGATTCTTAATCATCGATTAACCATTTGATCAGATTACAAGCTCTAATATATATGACCCCATAGGTTCGAACCTAAGTCGATAGTATAGGAATCAATTTCTGTACCAATCGAAGTTACCATCTAGCAATGGTTCCCAACGTTCGGATAGGTCGAATGTATACAAAGCAATATTCTTAGAACCCTGACCCATGGTTACCGTATAATTCATTCCTATGATCAATAATGCTCAAGACAACTTTGAGTATGATGTCAAACACTCATACAAGTCATCTTTATTACGTTTTAAAATTTTATAAATCCCATGACACCTCACGAGGATTACCCTGGCCAAGGTTTTCTTAAATTGAAATATAGCGAGTCATTTTCTTCCTAAAGTTAATAAGGAGTGGTCAATCCTATATTGACTTACATACTAACTTTATAAGTACTTGACTATACCCAAAAATCTTTCAAACCTATATTAGAAATACAAGCAGTCCGGCACCAAAGTACAGTGAGTTGCTTGCAAGTCACTGTAGTGATCTTAGGTCGGAGGGATACTTATATCCATTGGCCTTAGCTAGCTACTCTTAATAGTAGAGTGCTACATTGGTCATGTTCAGTGCAGATGTACTCTTACATCTCATCTGGATGCCATACTAGTATCTCCGCACCACTTGGTTTCGAGGACACCAACACATATGATATACAGCGACCTATACTCGATAAGTTATCGTCCTTGTTAATAACTTATCATTTGATCATAAATAATTTAAGGACCATCCGATAAATCCTTCTTTATTGATTGATTGTGGTTCTAAGAACTTCATCATAATTTAGAAGTTCATTTAAGAAATATAGAACTTTTATGGTGAACTAGCCAAATAACTATTATTATTAGATAATTCATATACTAATTCCAATCATCTACTACTTAGATGATTGGCTGTAGGACACATTTTTCAATAACTCCCAGTTGGACTAAAGCCAATCAGAATGATATCAAATATCCTATCTTCTACTTGAGTTCATAGAACTCCTTAGTTTTGAGGCCTTAGCAAATGGGTCGGTCAAGTTCTCCTTTTCCATCGATCTTCTAAAGATCGATGTCACCCTGATAAAAAATCAAAGATAATAGCAATTCAGCATATGCTAGTTCTTTGGTTCTTTAGTCTGAGCTATGGCTCTAGTGCTATGATAGGACTGGACCATCAGTGGAGGGTGCCACTCCTAACCTGCTAATGAACCTCAGCAACTATATAGCTTACATGGCAGCGTCATATGCCACGATGTCTTTACATCACTAACTAAATAGGCTGAAGTATCCTACTTGGAACCTTTTCAATAGATTGCTCCTATAATTAGGGTATGAGCTGACATTCTCTTGTTGTCATCTTGTTCTGACTGAAATTAAAACATCCACATGTTTTAAGTCAGTACTTTCATATTTGAATCACTGGACCTTAGTATTTCCTAAATACTTAAGGTTTGTCTATACAATCTTTCAATGGCTCTTACTTGGATCAGACTGGTATGTGCTCACTACCTCTAGTGAGTATTCCATGTCTAGTCTAGTACATGGAGAAATAGGTTGATAACTAAACCTTTATTCCTTACAATGCTGAGATGTCTTTTCCGATTAAGAGAATTTCATCCACAGACAACGCAAGGAATAACACTATAGAATATTTTGCCTAATTACAAATGTTGGATTTATCTTTGTTAATAACAAAGGCATATGTTCAAAACATATGTTCTAATTCTGAGGTAATAGCTAAATGGACTTTATGGTCTTTACCTTCCCATTTGCGCTACTCTGATCTTTTTGAAAATCTATTCACACCCAATGGATTTTATCCCTTCTGGTGAATCATTTAGTGTCCATACACTATTGATTTCCATGGACTTCAATTTAGATCATGTGGCTCCAAGCTACTTCTTAGAGTTAGATCACTGCATTGTATCCCTATAGGTGATCGAATCCTTGTTGTTCTCATCGAGCTCAATAGGATCACCATCGCGGATCTGAATACTAAAGTATCTATCCAGCTAATGCGGTATTATACCGAATCTCCTTAAAGAAGATACTTTAATGGGCTCTAGATTTGATCTGATTAAATCTAGTTCTGTAGGTTTACTAGATTACATCGGTTATTTTCTACCAATCAAACTTCTCTGAGTTCAACTTAATAGGCATCAATTCCTTCTCTAAGAAACTCCTTTCCAAAAGGAATGCCCTCTTGCTGATGAACATCTTATGTTTTTTAGCATAGTAGATTAATAATCCTTAAATGCTTATTGGACCAGGATCTAAGTTTATCTATGTGCAAATATATGACATAGCCCGATCAACTCCAAATCCGAAAGTAAGAGAGTTTAGGTCCATGCCCAATCCATATTTCATATGGAATCTATGCGACAGATTTACTCAGATTGTTTTTCAGAGTAAAACTAGTAGCCACAAGAGCACAACCTGAAATAGGAAAACAAGTGAACCCTATAGTGGATTGAAGCATGTCTAACAAAGTTCAATTTCATTTTTTAGATATACTGTGTTTCCAAAGAAAATCCACTTGAGAGAGAATCCAATTCTCTCCTAGATATGTCAAAAACATTGAATAAGTATTCACCTCCTCGATCCGATCGAAGAGTTCTAATACCTTTTTAGTTTATTTTTTTATTTCATTATTGAATTGTTTGAACATTTCAAATAATTCAGGCCAAATGCACCCATGCCTAGATAGATCATCTGTAATGAAATATTAGTATCTTCCTTTAGCACTTAAGTTCATAAGTCCACATACATCACTATGTATGAGACTTGGAACTTTATTGACTCCTTCATCTTTTTCAATAAAAGGTGACTTTGTCATTTTTTCAAGAAGACAAGATTCACGGGCTATCGATGATTTACAATCATTGATGTCGAGATTTTCTCTTAAGCTAACCCATTTATCTCGTTCTTGTCAAGATGACTAAGCCTATAATGCTAAGATAGATATCCATGACATAATCTAACTTAGGTGTGTACATTATACTTAACAGACTGTATAAATATTAAATATTATTTTTTTATTATCCATATATTACTATAATATTATTCATAATAATATCATAATAATTCTCTTTATTGATAAATAATAACCATCTCTGACCAAAAGATCATCAGAGATCATATTTATCATAAATGATAGACAATAGTGACAACACTCAAAATGATATCTATTGAAAATAAGATTGACAAATCCTAAAGCTAGGATTGGAACAAGACTTTCATTTCCAATGTTTAGATATTTCTCACCATTTTTAAATATTCCACTTACTTATAGTCTTTGCAACAAATTGCATAAGACTACCGGCATCTAATACCCATGTAGTAGAATTATTTACAGAGATATTTAAAGGTGTTATCATATAACATCTTTAATGAGCAACTTTTATTCCTTTCTCTTGTTCAGTCTATTATGGTCAAGTGAAGCAAGATAATTCTTCTTCCTATGACCCTGCTTCTAACATTAGAAGTACTATGCCTGATTTTGGTTAACCTTGGACTAATTATTTTGACTGGGCTTAGAAGCCCCAGTACGTACCCATTCGTACTGCTGAACCAAATTCAACTTTCGATACTGATTATCAAAGTTGGGTCCATAAGTCTTCACTATCTAATAGTGATAGGAGCAATTAGGGTTTAGCCTTAATTTGAGAAAAGAGAATAATGACCTAAGTATATGAATTATTTTAAGCCTAAAGACTTGGACTTTAGTCTAAAGGTTCTTCCATTATTTTATTCGAATTGGTAGCCTCTACCTTTAATTCAGAGAATTACTTTAATTCCCTAGTAGGTACTAGAATCCATATAGACTGCACACAAGCCCAACTATGGTTGGTCAACCCATGTAAGGATAGGTTCATAACCAATTATTTCTCTAAACAACTTCTAGTAATTTAATTTTATCCCAAAAATCTAATCAGTAGGCTAGGACCTCCACTATAAGAATTTGGTTAGGTCCAACCGTTAACCTGAGCATACTTGATGCATCTAACTAACAAATGATTAAGCCCAACTATGGTTGGTCAACCTAACCACCATTAGAGAGGCACATATAAATCATCATATGATGAATGATAATTCCATTAGTCAACAAGCACCAGGCCTATGGGCCTCCAATGATTATTGAGTTAGTGGACTCATTATCAAACACCTTAATGGGAGGCTATGACTCGGTTGTTAGATATGTATACCCTAAAAGTCAGATTTGCTGACACTTATAATACACTTCTAAGGGTAAAATTATAATTTTAACTATAAATAATAAAATAAATTATTTTCTATCAAAGTATGTATTTGAAAGTGTCTGTGATACATCCCTTCAGTTAATGATAACAATAGTTCATATTTTCAAGAGTTGAAAATTTAAGACATGAATTTTCATTATTAACTCATAAAATGCTTCTGACCATAGGATCATCATGAGGATGGTGATTGATCTAGAAGGTTAATATATGATTGCTTCTTTTGAATTGATGAGTCTTGAGTCTACAGTATAGAAACACTGAAGTGAGAGTATAGGTACTCATTGGAGAACGAGGGCACTGATCGTGACCACCTCGAACTGTCATGAGGAAGTCTACCTTCTTATCGATGACTGGCTCGAAGCTGTAGTAGTGTGTCTAGTTCTTTGACCTAAGGTGCATCGATAGTTCATCTTCAGGGTGTTGTAGTTTGACTACACCATAACTTGGTCTCCTAGCCATTCGGAATCCTAAGGTGTATGTTGGCTGTAGCATGTTTATTGTAGGAATTGAATTGCACCAATAGAGGATCTATCTACCTTGGTAAATGAGGAGTAGCCCTATGATGATCATGAGAATCAAGTCCATAAGCCCATGGCCATGGCAGAGTGAAATAATAGAAAGAGCTTCTATTAGAGTTTTCACATTGGACTTGAATCGAATGATTAATTCATATGACAGAAATTAGGATTTGACGAGATCACTTTAACCCTAATCCGGTCAAAGCTTAAGATAGAGAAACTTAATCACATAGGTAACTGCACCGAGAGATTCACTTTCAATTCTAATGGGTTGCCACCATACGCTGCTAGGTATCACTGGTGGATTTTGAGAGCAATTAGAATGATTTGGATGATTGATCATACTAGTTGTCTGAATCAAAAAAGTTCTGATCCGTCGAAAGGTATTTCGATGATGTCAATGATAGAGATCGCGACATATCCCATTACCATATAAAATTGAACCTAACTAGATTGCACAAATAAGGGTTTGGATCAAGATATCATCAATCGGATTAACCTAGTTTAATTGATTTGAATAAGACTCAATTATATTCAAGAAAATCGTGTTAGTACACGATTGAGCCTAATGTTCTTCTTTAACAATGATTAAAGCTTATCCCGACTCAGCCAAATTTGTTTGGGCTCACTTAAGAACCTTTACTTAGTTTGACTGGAGCTTGTCCATATTAGAAAAGGATTATCTTAATTTTTGAGATAAATTTGAGACAACACCTACCATTTCTTGTCACCTGCTAAATCTTGTCTTTGGACATTGGTCAAATATTGACCCTAGATACTTAGACATCTGTCCATATATCATGCACCCATAGGAGAGAACCTGGGGACTTGTACCCCTGCTAAAAAGTAGATAGGAAGGGGGCACATGCCTAGGGAGGCATGCACCCCATAAGGATAAAAGATGGAGTCCCATACAGATGGGACTCCAGTTGCTTCAAGAGATTAAATTATGTGGTGCCAAGAAGACTTGTTTGACCCAGTCTTGGCACCACCTAAGGAGAGTTTTGAGGGTCTTTAATCTAATTGGATCAGATGATGTCATCCCATCAATCAGATTTAGATCTGATTGCACAAAGGGCCATGATTGACCAGGATGATGTGGCACTTCATAGCGCAGCTAGGTCAATATAAACCCTATATGTGCCAAGAATTCAATTCTTCTACCTTTAGCCCATGCCACATAGCCCCTCTCCCTCCTTCTCTATGCCACCCTCTGGTCCTCTCTCTCCTTTCCATGCCTAAGGGACTTTGGGCATGAAGAAGGTGCGATCCAAGCAAGTGAAAGATGCCAGAAAAGGAAGAAGGTAGCACTACTGCAAGAAACAATGACTGTTCTTCAAAAGCTATTTTGAAGACCTTGAAGATCTGATCTAGATCTAATTTTTGGTGGATTGATTGAAAAGAAGAAGATCTTTAGATCTTTCTTGAGTGGATACCGATAGAGTTCAAGCACTTGCATGGCTACATCTAGAACCTCAGGCAAACATTGGGATCGTCACAGGATAATTAGATTATCCAAAATAAATATATAATTAAATTAGATTTAATTTTAATTTTAATTTTTATTATTAGATTAATATGATTAGATTTGAGGAGTCTCAAATTTGATTAAGATTTTAGAGAAAAATTTTTGAAATATCCCTCCTAATCTAATCAGATCTAAATGAACCTGATCCAAAAAATAGATTTTTTCCTTTAACTGGTATCAGAGCTAGGTTCCATAATTCATTAGATCTAATTTTAATTTATTTTTGATCTAATAATTAGATAATTTTAGATATCACATTAGATGTAATTAGATCAAAAATTAAATAATTAAAAATTAAATAATCTAGATCTAAGATGTATGAAATGCATGACTAGATTAGGAAAAGAATTATTCTATATGTAGTCTAGCATGATCATAATTTTAATTTAATTAATTTTAATTTTTAGATATATTTATTTATTATTTTCTGATATTATAAATATTATAATTAGATCTATAAAATAAAAAATAAATTTATTTAATTTGTTCACATGAGATATGATAGATGCATGTTTAGACTAGTTGTAGAATAGTTCTACAAAATTTTCTAGAATAAATTTTAATTTGATATGATCAAATTTAAATCTTATTTTTTGGATGTTTATGAGATAATTAAGATCTAAAAACATGCATGATATGATACATGAGATGTATGCAAAATATGTTTTCAGTTAGATTAATTTTTATATATATGATATATGATGTAGATCTAACTAGTTTTGTAGACTTATCATGTTTCTGATTAAGACGTTCTCCTTGGCCATCTTATCATAAGAACGAAGTAGGATTTAAAGGCCCTCTCCTCCCATTCGATGGGGTGTTCTTATAGTGTGTACGGGTGCTGCGCGTTCAACCTTAATCAAAAATTAAAACTTATTTTCTATAAAATTCTAGATCCTAAAATTCTAGAATTTTATATATATGTTCTATTTATGAATCCTAAACTTAATTAAGAACTAAGATTATGAAATATATTAGATCTAAAATTAAAAAATTTTGGATCTAAGACATATTCATAAAATTGGATTCGAGCTTGGGTAGCTTAATTAGGTCTAGCGGTTGATCAAACCAAATTAAGAGTTAGTTAGGTGGGATCAAGAGTACATAAATTGACTAGCCTAATAAGATTAAGTCTGGATCAAGGTTGAGTCACATGAGTGATCGATCATGTTAAGACCTAATTAGGCTCAGTGGTTAGAGTCTAAATTATAGGCTAACTCGATTGGTTCTGGCTCAATAATTTGGTGTCTAAGGTAAGTTTGGCAGATATGACCAACTGATTTTTAATTGAAAGCTACTCGACTCGAATGCATTCTTGTCGAGTTAATGGCATATTCCTTCCATCGGTCTCACTTACCTGACCATATTTATCGATCCAATCCTGATCTAAGGTGGCTAATAATATGAGCTAACCCAAGCCACTAGGTTAGTCATAATGGTTATGGCTATGTCAAGTCAAGTTTAAAGAGACCTAAATCAAATCTTCCTAAGAAAAGATTAAGTCCAAGGTCTTCCACCATTGTTGATGTGCAGGCTCTTTCCGAGATTGATTGTTCTCGACTGGTCACAGTGGTTCAATTGCACCAAGAAGATGCAACCATGTCTATTAGGCATTGGATGCTATCGGCTAGAGGATGGATTAGGCTCAATATTCTGGATACAGTGAGAGATCCAATTAGAAATCCAATCTATGCAAATGATGGATCTAACTTAACTAGGGAGTGGATTAATATTATGGGCATGGTGAGATTCATGAATTAGAGACCAAGTCTGGGTGCACTATGATTAGAGAATCATTGGATAAGAGTTGTTCACTCATTGACTAATCCATCATCAATAACTGTTAGGTGAGGTCATGAGTCAGTTGGTGGGACTGCACCATCCACTAGAAATTAGTAACTGTGAAGATTTATGTATCTCTATAAAGGAATTATAGTGATCCGAGAAAATAGTAGGAGCTAATTTGATTAAAAATCAAACTTCTAAATAAATTGGTCAAATCTTAATTACAAAATCTAATAAGAAACTTTGACTCTATACAGAAAAAAAAAAAATGTCTGCGTCCAATCCACTAGCGCATATTCTAGACATCCATAGACTGATCGAACCCAATTACAAGGATTGGCTCCAAAACTTCAAAATTATTTTGAATTTTGAGAAGTTGACTTATGTATTGGATCAGGATCCTCCCACCTTACCAGCTCGTCCATCCGTTGAATAGAGAGCATCTCTTGACAAATGGATGGATGAAGATAATAAAGCCTGATACTACATGTTGGGCTCGATGTCTGATGAGCTTCAGTGTCAATATGAAGATATCAAGACTACCTACCAAATATTGGCTCACCTGTAAGAGTTGTTTGGTGAACAGAGTCACGCAGCCAAATATCAGATCACTGATTGATAATATAAGGCTAAAATGCATGATGGATAGTCTATCCAAGATCATTGTTTGATGATGATCAAGGACTTGGAAGAGCTTCAGGTGCTCGGAGTGAAGTTAGATCAGGATCTATAGAATGACATAATTCTGCATTCCTTGACTGATGCGTATGGGCAGTTCATCATGAACTACCATATACATAAACTTTAGAATACTCTGGTCGAGCTTATGAATATACTGGTTACTACTGGGCTTTCTATGAAAGGTTCTAAAGGCTCAGTACTTGTTATGAAAAAATAGAAGGTGGAAGGTGGAAAGAAAAAGAAAGCAGAGCTAAAGAAGAAAGTCATAGACAAAGAAAAGTATTTTCATAATAATACTGATGGCCACTGAAAGCAAAACTACCCTACATACCGGGCCACCCTAAAAAATAAGAAGGAAACAGGTTCTTCTGGAGGTATGCTCATTATTGAATCTAACCTTATGATTTCTTCTGCATCCAATTGGGTGCTTGACTCTGATTCTAGTGCTCATTTGTGCACTTTCATGCAAGGTCTTGAGGCTAGTAGGAGGCTGAGGGATGGTGAGATGATCCTACGCATCGAAAATGGAGCAAGGGTTGTTGCTGTGGCTGTGAAAATCTATCCTCTTCGACTATCATCTGACTTAGATTTAGTACTTAGGGATTGTTATTATATGCCTGCTGTAAGGAGAAATTTAATTTCTATTTCATATTTAGCACAAGAAAAGCTATGTAATTAGTTTTCTTAAGGACCAATATAATATTCTTTATGAAAAAAATAAAATTGCAAGTGATTTTCTTATTAACGATCTCTATCAGTTACATATTGATGTATCCGTCTTTAATATCGAGCAACAAGTGAATTCCATAATATCAAAATGAATCAGGGATAGTCCAAACGATAGGTATCTATGGCACCTAATGCTAGGTTATATAGCAGAAGATAGGATTAACAAATTACAAAAAATTAAACTATTGAGTCTGTTGACTTTTGAGTCATATCCAATTTATGAATCATGTTTTCATGGCAAAATGACTAAGCTTCCTTTCGTAGAACATGGGGAAAGGGCTATGGAACTACTTGCCCTAGTACATACTGATGTGTGCGGCACATTTGATGTGCCGGCTAGAGGCAACTTTGACTACTTCATAACCTTTACTGATAATTTATCTCGGTATGAATATGTGTATCTTATGAGACACAAGTCTAAAGCCTTTGAAAAATTTAAAAAATTCAGACATGAAGTTGAAAAGCAAACTGAAAAATCCATTAAGGTTCTTCGATCAGATCGAGGAGGTGAATACCTTAGTCAGAAATTTCTGGACTATCTCAAGCAAAATGGTATAGTCTCTCAATAGACTCCACATGGAATACCTCAACTTAGTGGGGTTTCAGAATGGAGGAATTGAACCTTATTAGATATGGTCCGATCTATGATGAGCTCCATAGACCTTCCTGATTTTCTATGGGGACATAGTCTGTTAACTGCTATATATTTACTTAATAGAATTTTCTCTAAAATTATTCCTACCACAACATATAAGATATGGTATGATAATAAATCAAGTCTGAGTCATCTCAGAATTTGGGATTGTCCGACTCATGTCAAAAGACAACAAGTGGACAAGTTAGACTATAGGTTCTTTAGAGCTCGATTCATCGGATATCCTAAAAAGTTATTAGAATATTATTTCTATATTCCAGAGGACCACGATATGATCATGAGTCAGCATGCCATCTTTCTTGAAAAATAGTTTATTTAAGATGGTGGCATTGGAAAATAGATCAAGCTTAAGAAAAAAATCTCACAAGAGCAACAAACTAAGGACCCCATGGAACCAAATTAGGTTGAGCCAATACAATCACTACCTCCTCCATCTCATAGATCAGAAAGAATTTTTCATCCCTTGAGAGGTACTTAGGTACTATTTTAGAGAAAGTAGAGAAAATGTTCCTTGTAGGTAATGGGGTTCATGGTGATGATCCCAAAACCTATGACGAGGCGATATCGAAAATCGACTCCGAGAAATGGTTGAGGCAATGAAGTTAGAAATTAACTCGATGTACTCAAATCAAGTCCGGACCTTGGTAGATCCACCAGAAGGTATAACACCTATTGGGTGTACATGGATCTACAAAAGAAAGATTGGTGCAGATGGAAATGTGGAGACATTCAAAGCTAGATTAGTGGCAAAAGGTTATAGTCAGCACGAAAAAATTGACTATCAGGATACCTTTTGTCCAGTAGCCATGCTAAAATCCATCCGCACATTGCTTGCTATTGCAGCCTATTTCGATTACGAAATATGACAAATGAAGGTGAAAACGGCATTCTTAAATGGATACCTTGAGGAAAATATCTATACGGAATAATCACTAGATTTCACATCCAGTGATGTTGATCACAAAGTATGCAAGCTGCAAAGGTCCATATATGGACTTAAGCAAGCATCTCAGAGCTGGAATACTTGTTTTAATGTTGTGATCAAATTATTTGGTTTTACCAAGAATGAAGAGGAACCACGTATTATCAAAAAGGTCAGTGGGAGTGCTATTATCTTCCTCGTACTATACGTGGATGATATCCTCCTTCTTTGGAATGATATTTTCATGTTGACCATAGTTAAAATATGGTTATCTAAAGAATTCTCCATGAAAGACCTAGGAGAAGCATCCTTTATTCTAGAAATTAAGGTCTATAGACATTAATCAAATAGGATGCTAGGTCTTTCATAGAAAATATACATAGAGGAAGTGCTAAAGAGGTTTAGCATAGAAAACTCTAAGAGGGGTTTGGTATCTTTCAGACATGGAATTCATCTCTCCAAGAAGATGTGCCCTAACACACATGAGGAGACAAAATGCATGAGTAAGATCCTTTATGCTTCAGCAATAGGGAGCCTCATGTATGCCATGTTATGTACACGACCTGATATAGCCCATGCAGTGAGTGTCGTGAGTAGATATTAGTCGAATCCAGATGAAGAACACTAGGACTTCTGTGAAATGTATCCTTAAGTACTTAAGATGAACTAAGGATATGATGTTGGTTTTTGGTAATGGAGAACTCCAAGTCTAGGGAATATACAGACTCGAATTTTATGTTTGATATAGATGATCGAAAGTCAACATCTGGGAGTCTGTTTGTATATAACGGTGGTGCTGTCAGTTGGAAGAGTTCCAAGCAGACAGTGATAACAGATTCCACCATGGAAGCAAAGTATATCACTACGTTAGAAGCTGCGAAGAAAGCATTCTGGTATAAGAAGTTTGCCACATAGATCGGAGTAATGCCATCAGATGTCATTCCTTTGTACTGTGATAATAATGGCACCATAGCCCTTGCTAAGAAGTCGAGGTCTCACCAAAAATGCAAGCACATCGAGCGGTGATACCACCTCATCCGTGATTACCTTGAGAAAGGTTACGTCGAGGTCAAGAGAGTCGACTCTATAGATAATGTAGTAGACCCACTTACAAAGTCCTTGGGCCAGTAGAAGATCAAAGCACACCTTGAGAAGATGGAACTTAGATTTATAGCCAATTTAGCTTTAGGTCAAATGGGAGTTTGTTAGATATATGTGCCCTAAAAGTCAGATTGGCTGATACTTATAATACACTTCTAAGAAAAAAATTATAATTTTAATTATAAATAATAAAATAGATTATTTTCTATCATAATGTGTATTTGAAAGTGTTTGTAATGCAACCCTTGAGTTAATGGTAATTATTGTTCATATTTTCAAGAGTTGAAAATTTAAGACATGAATTTTAATTATTAACTCATAAAATGCTTCCGACCATAGGATCATCATGAGGATGGTGATTGATTCAAAAGGTTGGTGTACGATCACTTCTTTTGGATAGATGAGTCTTGAGTTTATGGTGTAGAGACATCGAAATGAGAGTACAGATACTCGTTGGAGAACGAGGGCATTGAGCATGACCACCTCGAGCAGTCATGAGGAAGTCTACCTTCTCATCGATGACTGGCTTGAAGCTGCAGTAGTGTGTCTGGTTCTTTGATCTGAGGTGCATCGACAGTTCACCTTGAGGGTGTTGTAGTTTAACTACACCATAACTCGATCTCTTAGCCATTTGGAATCCTGAGGTGTATATTGGCTATAGCATGCTCATTGTAGGAATTGGATTGCACCAATAGGGGATCTATCTACCTTGGTAGATAAGGAGTAGCCCTATGATGATCATGAGAATCAAGTTCATAAGCCCATGGCCATGGCAGAGTGAAATAATAGAAAGAGTTTCTATTAGGGTTTTCACATTGGACTTGAATCGAATGATTAATTCATATGACGAAAATTAAGGTTTGACGAGATCACCTTAACCCTAATCCGATCGAGGCTCAAGATAGAGGAACTTAATCACATAGGTAACTACACTGAGAGGTTTGCTTTCAGTTATGATGGGTTGCCACCATATGCTGCTAGGTGTCACTAGTTGAATTTGGGAGCAATTAGAATGATTTGGATGATCGATCATACTAGTTGTCTGAATCAAAAAAATTCTGATCCATCGAAAGGTATTTTGATGATGTCAATGATAGAGATCGTGACATATCCCATTACCATAAGGAACTGAACCTAATTGGGTCACACAAATAAGGGTTTGGATCTAGATATCATCAATTAGATTAATCCAATTCAATTGATTTGAACAAGATTCAATTAGGTTCAAGAAAATCGTGCTAGCACATGATTGAGCCTAATGTTCTCCTTTAACAATCATTAAAGCTTGTCTCGACTGAGCCAAATATGTTTGGGCTCACTCAGAAACTTTTACTTAGTCTGACTGAAGCTTATCTAGGTTAGAAAAGGATTGTCTTAATTTATGAGATAAATTTGAGACAACACCTACCATTTTCTATCACCTGCTAAATCTTGTCTTCGAACATTGGTCAAATGTTGACCCTGGATACCTAGACATCTGCCCATGTGTTATGTACCCATAGAAGAGAACCTAGGAACTTGTCCCCCTACTAAAAAGTAGATAGGAAGGGGGTGTATGCCTAGGGTGGCATCTGCCCCATGAGGATAAAAGATGTATGGGACTCTAGTTGCTTTAGAGGATTAAATTGTGTGGTGCCAAGAAGACTTATTTGATCCAGTCTTGGCACCACCAAGGAGAATTTTGAGGGTCTCTAATCTGATTGGATCAGATGAAGTCATCCCACCAATCAGATTTAGATCTGATTGCACAAAGGGCCATGATTGGCCAAGTTAATGTGGCACTGCATGGCACAGCAGGATCTATATAAATCCTGTCTGCACCTAGAATTCAATTCTTCTGCCTTTAGCCCATGCTACATAGCCCCTCTCCCTCCTCCATGCCACCCTCTAATCCTCTCTCTCATCTCCACACCCAAGGGACTTTGGGCACGAAGAAGGTGCAATGCAAGCAAGTGAAAGGCGCCAGGAAAGGAAGAAAGTAGCACTACTGCAAGAGACAATGACTGTTCTTCAAAAGTTATTTTGAAGATCTTAAAGATCAGATCTAGATCTAATTTTTGAAGAATTGATTGAGAAGGAGAAGATCTTCAGATCCTGCCTAAGTGGATACCGGTAGTGGCTAGGCACTTGTGTGGCTACATCCAGAACCTCAGGCAAACATCGAAATTATCACAGATAATTGGATTACGCAAAACAAAGGTATAATTAAATTAGATTTAATTTTTATTTTTATTTTTATTATTAGATCAATATGATTAGATCTGAGGAGTCTCAGATCTGATTAGGATCTTAAAGAAAAATTTTTGAAATATCCCTCCTGATCTAATCAGATATAAATGAACCTGACCCAGAAAATAGGTTTTTTCCTTCATCGATTATCTCCATAACTTCATCATTTTAAGGACCTAATAATTTTAGAAAATTTAAATTATTAATGATTTAAGGATAGAAAGGACATGGACCAATTTGCTCCCATTGATTTCACCAAGTCAGGTCCTCCCACTAACTTCATAAGTCACTAATGAGGATTGTGATCAATTTTTGATCCATGGGCACCTATATCAGTCTCATTGAATGAAATCAGTCTCACTGATTTTCTATGTGATGTGGGTAAGCTCGAATCAATAAGCAACCTAATCAAAATTTGATTAACCATATTGGCCAGGTAAGTGAGATCGGTGGGAGGGTTTGCCAAGGCTTGCCTTAAATACCATCAGAAATGGTCAGGTAAGTGGACTGCCAATTAAAAACCATCGGTCTGGAATGCCAGACATACCTTAGACACCAATTAGTTTGTCAATTTTGATTTGGTCT
The DNA here is from genome assembly GCA_006176705.1 of Cocos nucifera. NCBI lineage: Eukaryota > Viridiplantae > Streptophyta > Magnoliopsida > Arecales > Arecaceae > Cocos > Cocos nucifera. The sequence goes on from QRFJ01003545.1 coordinate 29,776, forward strand.
GCCTAAAGATGCGGGCTCGACCATTGAGCCACGAACAAGTCCATTTGTTAGATATATGGACTTTGATCAACTACAGTTATTGAATTGATCTATAAAAAAAATAACCTAATCCTAATTAACTATTAATTAGGTTTGATCAATTTCTTAACTAAGTCCATATTTAATCTAACCCTAGGTCTAACTCAATTAATGACCTGATCAAAACTAACACATTTAACCTTTAACCTAAGTTTTATGAAATTATCTTAGGATCTTCAAATCATAAACCTAGGTCCTAAACAATCACTTAATTCTCAATTAAGTTCAAAGTTTGGGTTTATGGAATCTCAGAACTAGTTTTTGGTTTTATTATTTGAAACATTTTCAAATTATAAATAATTTACATTGAATCATATTCAATATATGGTTTTAGATCTGATTTATTTCATTATTTAGATCATGTCCTAGGATTTTGAATCTAGGATTTTGTAGAAAGTAAATTTTTAATTTAAATTTTATAAAATAAATATGTCACACATATACATTCTAGATTCAAAATAAAAATTACATATCAACATATGCAATAAGAGATCTAGATCTAAACATAAAACACATCATGTGGATCAGATCATAAATCATTTAAAATTAGATTTAAAATTTGAAAATAAATCATAAATCACTTTAAATCTTATATAACATATTTATGACTTAGGTTTCTCGGATCAGCACATACTAGGACAACATTTCCACTGTAAGAGGTAAACCTTACAGCAGGACAATCTTATGGCAGTATGCATAATTCTAATATTATTTAGATCTAATATAAATAATCTAAATTAGATCAAATATCTATTTAATTTTTGATTTAAATTAAAAAATTAAATCATAAATTTTTTTAGATCTAATCTAAATTATTCATAATTTAGATTCAGATCAGCACATACTAGGACAACCTTTTCATTATAAGGGGTTAACCTTACAACAGGACAACCTTATGGCAGTATGTGCGATCTTTAATTAATTTTAATTTTTAGATATAATCTAATACAAACATGATCATATTATAAAAGAACCTAGATGCTCTGATACCACTAATGGAAAATATGCAGGATTTCATGCATAAATTTTGAAACTTTTTCAAAAATAAAGAACAGCAAAAGACATAGATTAAAATATTTAATCTACAACATGCATGTAATCAAATTACAAAATTCTACATCAAGAATATATAATATGTTATGATATAATATAAATTTAAAATTAAATTAATCGTAAGTGATATTGATCATATCAATACCTAGATCTAGAATAATTCTAGATCTAACCCTAGATCGCATCTAGGTCACCAAGAGATTAGATCTCTTACCTTTGCATGGGTTGAGAACTCCATGGTTAAATTTATTATTTTTTTTAGAGCCGCACAAGCATCCGACTTCTATAGGTGATCCACCCAAACCAGCAACACAGATCAAAGGTTTATCGAATGAAGATCCGCTGGAAGTGCTAGCTTCTCGCGGATCCCTTCTGATGGTTAATCAAATATATGTTCTTCGAATCTCTTGTATACTCTAAGAGATGAAGAACATGAGGATGAATAAGAAAGAAATTCAACCTTTGGATCTTCCAAAAATCAAAAAATAAGAACATGAAAAAAATAAATCCTAAGAGAAGATAAATCTTCTCCTTCAGGATATCAACGGTTGATGTCCTGAAAATATCTCTATACTGGGACAAGAGGAGACCTTCTCCTCTAGAATTTTTCTTAAATTTTTAGATCTAATATTTTTGATTTTCATCATATAAAATTCTCATAAAAATTGGAGAGGAAAGATTCTCCAAGAAACCCTAAGAGAAGACCTTTCTTCTCTTCTCCTTCTCTCATCAGGATATGATCAGATCATGTCCAAAAAATTAACACCATGCCCCAAAAACATGGAGGATTTATCCCCACACCCAAATATTCTCTTTCTCTCTCAAATTTTTATCATATAAAAGTTATAAATAAAATAGAAAGAGAAAAACATAAAAGAAAAATATAAGAGAAGATAATCTTCTCTTACCTTGTCTTTTCAAGACATCAACTTTTAATGTCTTAATTGAGGATTCTTCTCTAAGAATCTTGGCACCACAAATCCTCCATGCCTTCTCCTCCTTCTCACCTAATTTTTCATGATTTTTTGAAGATTTATCACATCTTCTAGCCATCTCATAGGAGGTGCCCCAATATTTAGGACGACTAGGTCAAGGGACCTAGTCAAACAAGGAAACCATAAGGAATTTGGGGGCCATCCAACTCTTGGATGCCTCCCCAGATTTTTGTGTGTGGAGAACATAAAAGCTATGCCTCAAAAAATGGAGAGAAGGCACACAAAAAATCAGAGGGTGGCATGGAGAAAATTCCATAGAGAGAGGAGGTGTTTTAGATAACTAGGACACTATCAAATAGAATCCTATGCACAACTACTTTCTAATTTTGACCAAATCAAATTTAAATCCAATTTCTGAGATAAAGGAATGTGAGAAATCATTTGTTAGGCATGGAAAATATAAAATAAAATCTAAAATTAAATATTGGGGTGTGGGACTATTGGTGCAAGGGAAGAGTGAGAGTCCCAGTCCAACTGAGACTCTTTATGTTTGACTAGGTCAAAACTATTTTGAACCTAAATCAAAACTAATTTAAACTAGATAAAATATAATCTAATTGAAAGTGATCCTAGTCTAATTAGGAGTCCAATTAAATTAAATTAAATCATATTTAATTCTAATTTAAATTCTAACTCAATTAGGAATTAGGTGCACTCAAATCCTGGTCTAATAAGGACTTGTTCTTCTTTGCGATTGGCTTATCCAATAAATTAATTAAATTTAATATAATTAAATTTAAATTAATTTTAATTAAATTTAATTTAATTAGACTTGATTTTAGCTTAATTTCTCAATCAAATTGAGTCAATTAGCAATCTAATTGCTGATCGATCCTCCTACAATATTTGCATTAGGTCAAACATCAATCGTATTGATCGTTTGACCTTAGAATGATTCTCAATCATCGATTAACCATCTAATCAGGTTATAAGCTCTAGTGTATGTGATCTCATAGGTCCAAACTTAAGCTAGTAGCATAGAAACTAATTTATGTACCTATCGAAGTTACCATTTAGCAATGATTCCCAACGTCTGGATATGTCGAATGTATACAAAGCAAAGTTCTTAGAAACCTAGCCTATGGTTATCATATAATTCATCCCTATGATCAATAATGCTCAAGACAACTTTGAGTATGCTATCAAACACTCATATAAGTTATCTCTATTGCATCTTAAAATTTTGTAAATCCCGTGACACCTTACGTGGATTACCCAGGCCTAAGTTTTGCTAAATTGAAACACAGCGAGTAATTCTCTTTCTGAAGTTAATCAGAAGTAGTCAATCTAATATTGACTCATATGCTGACTTTATAAGTACTTGACCGTATCCAAAAATCTTTCAAACCTATATTATAAATATAGGTAGTCCGACATCAAAGTATAGTGAGTTGCTTGCTAGTCACCATGGTGATCTCAGGTCAAAGGGATACTTATACCCATTGGCCTTAGCTAGCTACTCTTGATAGTAGAGTGCTACATTGATCACCTTCTGTATAGATGTATTCCTACATCTCACCTGGATGCCATACTAGTGTCTCCACACCACTTGGTTACGAGGACAATCAACACATTTGGCATGCAGCGATCTACACTCGATAAGTTATCGTTCTTGTTAATAACTTATCATTTGATCATGAATAATTTAAGAACCATCCGATAAATCCTCCTTTATCGATTGATTGTGGTTCTAAAGACTTCATCATAATTTAAAAATTTATTTAAGAAAGATAGAACATTTATGATGAACCAGCCAAATAACTATTATTATTAGATAATTTATATACTAATTTCAATCATCTACTACTTAGATGATTAGCTTCAGGACATATTTTCCAACAGTAATCAAATCATTTGGTTTCATCAAAAATGAGAAGGAGCCCTATTTTTTCAAAAAGATTAGTGGGAGCACTATTGTCTTTTTCATACTGTATGTAGATGACATCCTCTTAATTGACAATGATATTTTCATGTTGACTACAGTCAAAATATGGTTATCTAAGGAGTTCTCTTTGAAAGACCTAGGAGAAGCATCCTTTATTCTGAAAATTACGGTCTATAGAGATGGACCGAATAGGATATTGGGTCTCTCAAAGAAGATGTATATAGAGGAGGTGCTAAAGAGGTTTAGCATGAAAAACTCCAAAAGGGGTTTAGTATCCTTTGGACATGACATTCATCTCTCCAAGAAGTTATACCCTAGCACACTTGAGGAGATTGAACGCATGAGCAAGATCTCTTATGCTTCAGCAATAGGGAGCCCCATGTATGCCCTGCTATGTACATGACCTGATATTGCCCATATTGTGAGTGTCATGAGCAGATATCAGTCGAATCTAGATGAAGAGCACTAGACTTCTATAAAATATATCCTTAAGTACTTAAGAAGAACAAGGATATGTTTCTAGTCTTTGGTAATGAAGAACTCCAGATCCTGGGGTATACAGACTTAAATTTCATGTCCAACTTAGATGATCGAAAGTCGATATTTGAAAGACTGTTTATATACAATGGTGGAGTTGTTATATGGAAGAGTTTCAACCAGACTCTGATAGCTGATTCCACCATGGAAGCAGAGTACATTGTCTTAGATATGTATGCCCTCGAAGCCAGAATTGGCTAACACTTGTAATACACATCTAAGGATAAAATTCTAATTTTAAATATAAATAATAAAATGAGTTATTTTTTATCATAGTGTATATTTGAAAGTATCTGTGATACATCCCCTGAGCTAATGGTAATGATAGTTTATATTTTCAAGAGTTGAAAATTTAAGACATGAATTTTCATTATTGACTCATAAAATGCTTCTGACCGTAGGATCATCATGAATATGGTGATTGATCCAGAAGATTGGTATATGATCGCTTCTTTAGGATAGATGAGTCTTGAGTCTACGGTGTAGAGACACCGGAGTGAGAGTACAGGTACTGACTAGAGAACAAGGGCACTTAGCGTAACCACCTCTAGCAGCCATGAGGAAGTCTACCTTCTCGTCAATGATTGGCTCGAAGCTATAGTAGTGTGTCTGGTTCTTTGACCTAAGGTGCATCGATAGTTCACCTTGAGGATGTTATAGTTTGACTACACCATAACTCGATCTCCTAGCCATTCGAAATCCTGAGGTATATGTTGGCTATAGCATGTTCATTGTAGGAATTGGATTGCATCAATGGGGGATCTATCTACCTCGGTAGATGAAGAGCAGCTCTATGATGATTATGAGAATCAAGTCCATAAGCCCATGGTCATGGTAGAGTAAAATAATAGAAAGAGTTTCTATTAGAGTTTTCACATTGAATTTAAATCGAATGATTAATTCATATGATGGAAATTAGGGTTAGACGAGATCACCTTAACCCTAATCTGATCGGGGCTCAAGATAGAGGAACTTAGTCACATAAGTAACTGCACCAAGAGGTTCACTTTTAATTTTGATGGATTGCCACCATATGCTGCTAGGTGTCACTGGCGGATTTTGGAAGCAATTAGAATGATCTAGATGATCGATCATACTAGTTGTTTGAATCAAAAAAGTTCTGATCCATCAGAAGGTATTTCGATGATGTTGATGATAGAGATCATGACATATCCTATTACCATATAGAACTAAACCTAACTAGATCACACAAACAAGGATTTGGATCTGAATATCATAAATTGGACTAATTTAGTTCAATTGATTTGAATAAGATTCAATTAGGTTCAAGGAAATCATGCTAGCCCATGGTTGAGCCTAATATTCTTCTTTAACAATCATTAAAAGTTGTCTCAAATGAGTCAAATATGTTTGGGCTTACTCAGAAACCTTTACTTGGTCTGTCTGAAGCTTGTCCAGGTCAGAAAAGAGTTGTCTTAATTTATGAGATAAATTTGAGACAACACCTGCTATTTTCCGTCACCTGCTAAATCTTATCTTTTGACTTTGGTCAAACATTGACCTTTGATACTTAGACATCTACCCATATGTCATACACCCATAGAAGAGAAGATGGGGCTTTGTCCTTCTGCTAAAAATAAGAAAGGGAGTGGGCACATGCTTAGGGAGGCATGCATCCAAAGAGGATGACGCCTAGAGTCCCATACAGATGGGACTCTAGGTTGCTTCATGCTCTCTACTTGGATGGCGCCAAAGACTCTTCTTTGATCAGTCTTGGTGCCACCTAAGAAGGTTTGTGAGGGACTCTAATCTGATTGGATTTAGTTGATATCATCCACCAATCAGATTTAAATCTGATTGCACAAAGATCCATGATTGGCTGGGATGATGTGGCACTGCATGGCATAGCAGGATCTATATAAACCCTATCTACGCCTAGAATTTAGAGTTTCTACCCTTTGCCCATACCACATGGCCCCTCTCCCTCCTTCTCCATGCCACCCTCTACTTCTCTCTCTCCTCTCCACTCTCAAGAGGTTTTGAGCTCTAGTTTGGTGCGATCCAAGCAAAAGAAAGATGACAGAAAAGGAAGAAGGCAGCACTGCTGTGAGAGACAATAGTTGATCTTTAAAAGGTATTTTGAAG
>QRFJ01003545.1:37379-58102 GCA_006176705.1 Cocos nucifera
CATAAATTGGATATGACTCGGAAGTCAATGGACTCAATAGCCCGATTTTCTCCAATTTGTTAACCCTATCTTCTACTATATGACCTAGCCTTAGGTGCCATAGATACCTATCATTTGGACTATCCCTGAGTCATTTTAATCTTATGGCATTCATATTTTGCTTGATATTAAAGACATATACATCAATATGAAACTGATAGAGATCGTTAATGAGGAAACCACGTACAATTTTATTTCTTTCATAAAGAATATTACAATGATCCTTAAGAAAACTAATTACATAGCCTTCTTACGCTAAACATGAAATAGAAATCAAATTTTTGCTTGCAGTAGGCACATAACAACAATCCCTAAGTACTAAATCTAAGCCAGATGGTAGTCGAAGAGGATAGGTTTTCATACCCACAACAGCAACCCTTGCTCCATTTTCGATGTGTAGAGTCATCTCACCATCCCTCAGTCTCCTACTATCCTCAAGACCCTACATGAAAGTGCATAAATGAGCACTAGAACCAGAGTCAAGCACCCAACTGAATGTAGAAGAAATCATAAGGTTAGAGAGCATACCTCCAGAAGGACATGTCTCCTTCTTATTCTTCAGGATGGCAAGGTATATTGGTAAGTTCCGCTTTCAGTGGCTATCAGTATTACAATGAAAATACTTTCCTTTGTCAGTGGCCTTCTTCTTCAGCTCAGCCTTCTTTTTCTTTCCACTTTCCATCTTCTGCCTTCTCATAGACTTTTTCTTCTTTTCAAAGGACTTTCTCTTAGAAGAAGTCCATTTCATAGCAAGTATTGAGCCTTTAGAACCATTCATAGAAAGCTCAGCAGTAACTAGCATGTTCATAAGCTCGGTCAGAGTACTCTGAAGTTTATGCATATGATAGTTCATGATGAACTATCCATATGTATCAGTCAAGAATTATAGAATTACGTCATTCTATAGATCCTGATCTAACTTCACTTCGAGCTTCTCAATCTCTTCCAAATCCTTGATCATCATCAGATAATGATCTTGAACTGACTGTCCATCATGTATTTTAGCCTTAAATAGTCATTTAGTGATCTGATATTTGGCTGCGCAACTCTGTTCACCAAACAACTCTTGCAGGTGAGCCAATATTTGATGGGCAATTTTGATATCTTCATGTTGGCATAGAAGCTTATCAGACATCGAGCCCAATATATAGTATCTGATCTTGTTATCTTCATCCATCTATTTATCAAGAGATGCTCTCTATTGAGTGGACGAACGGACTGGTAAGGTGGAGAGATCCTGATCCAATACATGAGTTAACTTTCAAAATTCAAAATAATTTTAAAGTTTCAAAGCCAATTCTTGTAATTGGATCTGGTCAGTCTATGGGTGTCCAGAATATGGGCTAGTGGGTTGGATGCAGACATTTTTCTATAGAGAGTCAAAGTTTTTAGTTAGATTTTATAATTAAGACTTGAACAATTTATTTAGGGTTTTAATTTTTAAATCAATTAGCTCCCACTATTTTCTTGGATCCCTACACTCCCTTTGTGGAGATGCAAAAATCTCCATGATTAATGATTTCTAGTGGGTGGTGCAATTCCACCAACTGACTCATTACCTCACCTAACAGTTATTGACGATGGGTTAGCCAATGAGTGAACAACTCTTATCCAATGATTCTCTAATCATGGTGCACCTAAGCTTGATCTCTAATTCATGAATCTCACTGTATTCAAAATATTGATCCACTCCTTAGTTAAGTTAGACCCACCATTTGCATAGATTGGATTTCTAATTGGATCTCTCATCGTATCCAAAATATTGGGCCCAATCCATCCTCTAGCCCGTAGCATCCAATGCCTAATGGACATGGTTGCATCTTCTCGGTGCAACTGAACCACTGTGACCAACCGAGAATAATTAACCTCAGGAAGGGCCCGCACATCTACAATGGTGGAAGATCTTAGACTTAATCTTTTCTTAGAAAGATTTGATTTAGGTCTCTTTAAACTTGACTTGACATAGTCATAACCATTATGACTAACCTAGTGGCATGGGTTAGCTCGAATTATTTGTCACCTCAGATCAGGACTGAGCTGACAAATATGGCTAGGTAAGTGAGATCGGTGGAAGAAATATGCCATTAACTAGATAAGAATGCATTCGAGTCGAGTAGCTCCCAATTAAAAATCAATCGATCGTATCTACCAAACTTATCTTAGACACCAAATTGTTGAGCCAAAACTAATCAGATTAGCCTACAATCCAGACTCTAACCACTGAGCTTGATTAGGACTTAACTTGATCGATCACTCATGTAACTCAATCTTGATCCAGACTTAATCCTATTAGGCTGGTCAATTTAAGCACTCTTGATCCCATCTAACTGACTCTTGATTCGATTTGATCAATCGCTAGACCTAATTGAGCTACGCAAGTTTAAACCTAATTTTATGAATATATCTTAAATCTAAATATTCTTAATTTTAAATCTAATATATTTTATAATCTTAATTCTTAATTAAGTTTAGGATATATAAATAAAATATGTAAATAAAATTCTAGTATTTCAGGATCTAGGATTTTGTAGAAAATAAGTTTTTTGATTTCTGATTAAGGACGAATGCGCAGCACCCCTACACATCATAAGAACATCCCATTGAATGGAAGGAGAGGATATTAAATCCTACTTCATTCTTTTGACTGGACGGCCAAGGAAAACATCTTAATCAGAAATATGATGAATCTACAAAACTAGTTAGATCTACATATATATCACATATATAAAATTGATCTAACTTAAAAATATATTTTGCATACATCTCATGTATCATATCATGCATATTTTTAGATCTAAATTATCTCATAAATATCTAAAAATAAAATTTAAATTTGATCATATCAAATTAAATTTATTCAAGATAACTTTGTAGAACTATTCTATAACTAGTCTAAACATGCATCTATCATATCTCATATGAACAAAACTAAATAAATTTATTTTCTATTTTTTATATCTAATTATAATATTTATAATATCAAAAAATAGTAAATAAATAGTTTTAAAATTATAATTAATTAAATTAAAACTATGATCATCCTAGACTACATATAGAATAATTCTATTTCTAGTTTAGTCATGCATCTCATACATATTAGATCTAGATTATTTTTTCTTAATTTTTTATTTTAGATCTAATCATAGCTAATGTGACATCTAAAATTATCTAATTATCAAATCAAAATTATATTAAAATTAGATCTAAATAATTATGGAACCTAGCTCTTGTACCATTTGAAGGGAAAACCCTATTTCTCGGGTTAGGTTCATTCAGATCTAATTTGATCAAGAAAAATATTTTAAAAATTTTTATCTTAGATCAAAATTAGATTTGAGACTCTTTAGATCTAATTTTATTTATTTAATAAAATAAAATAAATTAAATTAAATTAAATCTAATTTAATTGTACCTTATTATGGGTAATCCTATTATCCTATGATAATTTCGATGTTTGCCTGAGGTTCTAGATGTAGCCACGCAAGTGCCTGGCCTCTACCAATATCTACTCTAGCAGAATCTGAAGATCTTCTTCTTCACAATCTGTACTCCAAAGATCAGTCTGGATCTAATCTTGAAGGTCTTCAAAATATCTTTTGAAGATCGGGTGTTGTCTCTTGTAGCAGTGCTGCCTTCTTCTTTCTTGTTGCCTTTCTCTTGCTTGGATCACACTAAACTCGAGCCCAAATCTTCTTGGATATGGAGAGGAGAGAGTGGATCTGAAGGTGGCATGGAGTGGGAGGGAGAGAAGCCTTGTGGCATAGGCAAAGGGTAAAGGATCTAAATCCTAGGCGCAAATAGGATATATATATACCCTACTGCACCATGCAGTGCCACATCATCCCGACCAATCATGGCTCTTTACGCATTCAGATCTAAATCTGATTAATGGGATGACATCATCTGATCCAATCAGATTAGAGTCTCTCACAAATCTCCTTAGGTGGTGCCAAGACTGGTCAAAGAAGACTCTTTGGCGCCACCTTAGTATGAAGCAACAAGCAACTGGAGTCCCATTTGTATGGAACTCCAATCCTTATTCACTTTGGGCGCACACCTCCCTAGATGTGTAACCCTTATCTTTCTACTATTTGACAGGGGGATAAGGGTCAAAGCTCTCTCCTATGGGTGCATGACACATGGGAAGATGTCTAAGTGTCAAAGGTCAACATTTGACTAAAGTCCAAAGATAAGATTTAGCAGGTGATAAAAAATGGTAGGTGTTGTCTCAAATTTATCTCATAAATTAAGACAATCCTTTTCTAACCTGGACAAGCTTCAATTAGACCAAGTAAAGGTTCCTGAGTGAGTCCAAATACATTTGGCTCAATCAAGACAACTTTTAATTATTATTGAAGAAGAATATCAAGCTCAATCATGTGCTACAATGATTTTCCTGAACCTAATTGAATCTTATTCAAATCAATTAAACTGGATTAGTCTAATTGATGATATCTAGATCCAAACTCTTGTTTGTGTGATCTAGTTAGATTTAGTTTTATATGGCAATGGGATATGTCATGATCCCTATCATCGACATCATTGAAACACCTTCCGATGGATCAAAATTTTTCTGATTCAAACAATTAGTATGATCGATCATCCAAATCATTGTAATTGCTTTCAAAATCCACCAGTGACACCTAGCAGCAAATGGTGATAACCCATCAGAATTGAAAATAAACCTCTCGGTGTAGTTACTTGTGTGATTAAGTTTCTCCATCTTAAGTTCCAATCGGATTAAGGTTAAGATAATCTCATCAAATCCTAATTTTTATCATATGAATTAATCATTTGATTCAAGTCCAATGTAAAAATTCTAATAGAAACTCTTTTTATTATTTCACTCCGCCATGGCCATGGGCTTACGGACTTGATTCTTATGATCATCATAGGACTGCTCCTCATCTACCGAGGTAGATAGATCCCTTATTGGTGCAATCCAATTCCTACAATGAACATGCTATAGCCAATATACACATCAGGATTCTAAATGGCTAGGAGATCGAGTTATGGTGCAGTCAAACTATAACATCCTTAAGGTAAACTGCCAATGCATCTCAGGTCAAAGAACCAGACATACAGCTGCAGCTTCGAGCCAGTCATTTATGAGAAGGTAGTCTTTCTGATGGCTGCTCAAGGTGGTCATACTCAGTGCCCTCGTTCTCTAACGAGTTCTGTACTCTCGCTCTGGTACCTCTACACCGTAGACTCAAGACTCATCTATCCTAAAGAAGCGATTGTATACCAATCTTTTGGATCAGTCACCATCTTCATGATGATCCTATGGTCGGGAGCATTTTATGAGTTAATAATAAAAATTCATGTCTTAAATTTTCAACTCTTAAAAATATGAACTATTATTACCATTAACTCAAGAGATGTATCACAGACACTTTCAAGTATACGTTATGATAGAAAATAATCTATTTTATTATTTATAATCAAAATTATAATTTTGTCCATAGATGTGTATTATAAGTATTAGCCAATTCTGATTTTTAGGGCATACATATCTAACATGCACCCCATGTGGATAAGATGGAGTCCCATATAGATGGAACTCCAGGGACATTTGATTGAGATGGACTCTTAGGCGCCAAAGAAGTTGGGCCAATCCATCTATGGCGCCACCTATATGGATTTTTGAGGGACTTTATCTGATGTGATCAGATGACATCACTCCAATCAGATTAAGATCTGATTAAATCATGCAATTTGATTGGCTGAGGTGATGTGGCACTGCATGGTGCAATAGTGTCTATTTAAACCCTATCTACATCTAAGGTTCTAGTGCTTCTCCCTTTCACCATGCTGCAAGGCTGCCGTCCTCTCTTCCACACCTCCCTCTGATCCACTATCTCCCCTCTCCATGCTGAAGGAGTTGGGCATAAGTCTATGAGCCGTCCAAGGAGCATTGGCACCCAGATCAGGAAGAAGGCAGCACTTTTGAAATAGAAGACCGCTACTTCATCAAAGAAGTTTTTGAACAACATCTAGATCTGATCTTTGGAGCCTTGATTCAAAAGGAGAAGACTTATATATCCTACTAGAATTGACTCCAATAGAGGGCAGGCATGTGCATCGCTCGATCTAGAACCTCAAGAGCATCAGGATCATCGTTAGGATAATTAGATTATCCTAATCAAGTACATGAGATGTTCCTCATTTAGAATTAATTTTTGTATTTAATATTAGATCACCTCAATCAGATCTAAAAACTCTTAGATCTAATCAAATCATAAAATTCTTTTTTGAAAATTCTACCTTAGATTTGATCAAATCTAGTTGATCCTATGGTGGAAATGAAGGGAAATCCTGATTTCCCAGTCCAGGTTCGTCCAGATCTGATCCGATCAAGAGATATATTTCAAAAATTTTTCTCTTGATCCCAATCAGATCTTGATATGTTTCAGATCTGATTCTTATTATTTTAATAAAATAAAATAAGATAAATTAAATCAAATTTAATTTACCTGATTTGGGTAATCCTATTACACTGTAGATGATCCTGATTGCAGCGGAAGGTTCTGGATCTAGCCACGCAAGCGCCTAGCCTTTACCGGTATCCACTCGGGTTGGATCTGGAGATCCTCTTCTTCTCTATCATGCCTCCAAAAATTAGATCTGGATCTGATCTGGAGGATCTTCAAAACTCCTTTTGAAGATCAGCAGTCGTCCTTTGCAGCAGTGCAGCCTTCTTCTTTTGATCGCCTTTCTTTTGATCTGGAACGCACCAACCTAAGTCCAAAACCCTTTTGGATGTGGAGAGGAGAAGGAGGAGAAGTTTAGGCATGGAGGAAGAGGGGAGAGGCAGCCTTGGGGCGTGGGAAATCTCTATTGAATTTCTTTCTAATCTGAGTTGGGCGCAGGGTCTTATTTATAGACTAAGCGTGATCCAACTCCTCTTCCTCTCAACCAATCACAACCCTCTATGAAATCAGATCTAAATCTGATTGGTTGGAATAGAGACCCCTGGATTCCTCCTTAGAGGGTGCCTAAGACCAGTCAAACTGGATTCTTAGTAGAACTCTGATTGGAATCCAAAAGGGAGGTGGAGTCCTTGTCCAACAAGGACTCCTAGGCGCCTCCTACTTGGGCTCACGCCACCCTTGGCGTGCGCCCTTCTCCTTGCCAGGTTCTGGCAGGGGGACAGGCCCCCACCAGCTCTCCAATAGGTGCATGACATGTGGTCAAAAGTCAAAAGGTCAATGGTCAACATTTGACCAGTCAAAGGTAGACTTTTGACCAAAGTCAAAGAACAAGAAATGGCAGGTGACCAAAAATGGCAGGTAATGTCTTACAAAATAAGACAACCTTTTCTGACTTGGACAACCTCCAGTCAGACCATATGAAGGCCTCTGATTGAGCACAAACTCCTTTGGCTCAGTCAGGACAACTTATTTATGATAGTAAAAGAAGAACGTTAGGTTCAATCGAGTGCTAGCACGATTTTCCTTGAACCTAATTGAATCTCATTCAGATCAATTGAACTAGATCAGTTCAATTGATGATCACCAGATTCAAACCCTTGTTTGTGTGACCCAGTTAGGTTCAGTTCTGTATGGTAATGGGATATGTCATGATCTCTATCATCGACATCATCGAAACTCCTTTCGATGGATCAGAACTCTTCTGATTCGAACAGCTAGAATGATCGATCATCTAAATCATTCTAATTGCTCCCAAAATCCACCAGTGACACCTAGCAGTATATGGTGGCAACCCATCAGAGCTGAATGCGAACCTCTTGGTGCAGCTACCTGTGTGATTAAGTTCTTCTATCTTGAGCCCCGATCAGATTAGGGTTAAGGTGAACTCGTCAAACCCTAGTCTCTGTCATATGATGTAATCATTCGATTCGAGTCCAATGTGAAAATCTAAATAGAAACTCTTTCTATTATTTCACTCTGCCATGGCCATGGGCTTCTGGACTTGATTCTCATGATCATCATAGGGCTGCTCCTCTACCACCGAGGTAGATAGATTCCATCTTGATGCAATCCAGTTCCTACAATGAACATGCTATAGCCAACATACACCTCAGGGTTCCATATGGCTAGGAGACCGAGTAATGGTGTAGTCAAACTATAACACCCTCAAGGTGAACTGCCGATGCATCTCAGGTCAAAGAACCAGACACACTACTGCAGCATCGAGTCAGTCATTGACGAGAAGGTAGACTTCCTAATGACTACTCGAGGTGGTCACGCTCAGTGCCCTCGTTCTCTAACGAGTACCTGTACTCTCGCTCCGGTGTCTCCACACCGTAGACTCAAGACTCATCTACTAAAGAGAAGCGATTCGTACACCAACCTTCCGGATCAATCACCATCCTCGTGATGATCCTATGGTCGGGAGCATGTTTATGAGTTAATAATGATTATTCATGTCTTAAATTTTCAACTCTTGAAAATATGAATTATCATTACCATTAACTCAAAGGATGTATCACAGACACTAAATACACATATGTGATAGAAAATAACCCATTTTATTGATTATAGTCAAAATTATAATTTTGCCCCTAGAAGTGTATTACAAGTGTCAGCCAATTCTGGCTTCTAGGGCACATATATCTAACAATCTCCCACTTGTCCTAAAGCCAATTGGCTACAAGTCTAAGTCCCATCTTCTCAAGGTGGGCTTCGATCTTCTGCTGGCCCAACGGCTTTGTAAGTGGGTCTGCCACATTATCTGTGGAGTTGACTCTCTTGACCTCAACGTAACCTTTCTCGAGGTAATCGCGGATGAGGATGATATCGCCGCTCAATGTGCTTGGATTTCTGGTGAGACCTCGGCTCCTTAGCAAGGGCTATGGCGCCATTGTTGTCGCAGTAAAGAGGAATGGCATCTGATGGCATTACTCCAATTTCTGCAGCAAACTTCTTGTACCAGAATGCTTCCTTTGCAGCCTCTGATGCAGCGATATATTCTGCTTCCATGGTGGAATCTGCTATCACAGTTTGCTTGGAACTCTTCCAGCTGACAGCTCCACCATTGCACACAAACAGACTTCCAGATGTCGACTTTCGATCATCTATATCGGACATGAAAGTCCGAGTCTGTGTATCCCTGGAACTTGGAGTTCTCCATTACCAAAGACCAACATCATATCCTTAGTTCTTCTCAAGTACTTAAGGATACATTTCACAGAAGTCCAGTGTTCTTCACCTGGATTTGACTGATATCTGCTTGTGACACTCACAGCATGGGCTATATCAGGTCGTGTACATAGCATGGCATACATGAGGCTCCCTATTGCAGAAGCATAAGGGATCTTGCTCATGCGTTCTATTTCCTCAGGTGTGCTGGGGCACATCTTCTTGGAAAGATGAATACCATGTCTGAAGGGTATTAATCCCCTCTTAGAGTTTTCCATACTAAACCTCTTTAGTACTTCCTCTATGTACATCTTCTGTGAAAGTCCTAGCATCCTATTCGGTCTATCCCTATAGACCTTAATTCCTAGAATAAAGGATGCTTCACCTAGGTCTTTCATGGAGAATTCCTTGGACAACCACATCTTGACTGATGTCAACATGGGAATATCATTCCCAATAAGGAGGATGTCATCCACGTACAATACGAGGAAGACAACAGCGCTCCCACTGACCCTTTTGAAAACACATGGTTCCTCTTCATTTTTGATGAAACCAAACTTTTTGATCACATCATTGAAACGAGTGTTCCAGCTCCGAGATGCTTGCTTAAGTCCATATATGGACCTTTGCAGCTTGCAAACCTTGTGATCAGTATCACTGGATGTGAAACCTAGCGGCTGTTCCATATAGATATCTTCCTCAAGATATCCATTTAGGAATGCCGTTTTCACGTCCATTTGCCATATTTCATAATCGAAATAGGCTGCAACGGCAAGCAATGTGCGGATGGATTTTAGCATAGCTACTGGGAAAAGGTATCCTGATAGTCAATGCCTTCGCGTTGACTATAACCTTTTGCCACCTAGTCTAGCCTTGAATGTCTCCACATTCCCATCTGCACCAATCTTTCTCTTGAAGATCCATTTACACCCAATAGGTACTATACCTTCTGGTGGATCTACCAAGGTCCAGACTTGGTTTGAGTGCATCGAGTCAATTTCTGACTGCATTGCCTCTAGCCATTTCTCGGAGTCGATATCTGATATCGCCTCGTTGTAGGTTTTGGGATCATCACCATGAGCACCATTACCTATGAGGAACATTTCCTCTACTTCCTCTGAAATAATACCTAAGTATCTTTCAGGGGGACGGGAAACTCTTTCCGATCTACGAGGTGGAGGAGGTAGTGTTCTTATTGGCTCAACCTGATTTGGTTCCAATTGGTCCTTAGCTCGTTTCTACTTGTGAGACTTTCTCATCAAGCTTAATCTGCTTTCCAATGCCGCTATCTTGAATAAACTATTTTTCAAGAAAGATGGCATGTCGACTCACAATCACATTGTGGTCTTCTGGAATGTAGAAATAGTATCCTAATGACTCTTTAGGATATCCTATGAATCGAGCTCTAAAGGACCTAAACTCTAACTTGTCCGCTTGTTGTCTTTTGACATGAGCCGGACAACCCCAAATTCTGAGATGACTCAGACTTGGTTTCTTACCGTGCCATATCTCATACGGTGTGGTAGGAACGGTTTTAGAGGGAACCCTATTCAGTAAATAGATTGAAGTTAACAATGAATGTCCCCAAAGAAAATCAGGGAGGTCTGTGAAGCTCATCATGGATCGAACCATATCCAATAGAGTCCGATTTCTCCATTCTGAAACCCCGTTGAGTTGAGGTGTTCCTGGTGGAGTCCATTGAGAGACTATGCCATTTTCCTTAAGATAGTCTAGGAATTTCCGGCTAAGGTATTCACCTCCTCGATCTGATCGAAGAACCTTAATGGGTTTTCCAGTTTGTTTTTCTACTTCATGTCTGAATTCTTTGAACTTTTCAAAAGCTTCAGACTTGTGTCTCATAAGATACACATACCCATACCTAGACAGATCATCGGTAAAGGTAATGAAGTAGACAAAATTGCCTCTAGCCGGCACATCAAATGGGCCGCACACATCAGTATGTACTAGGGCAAGGAGATCTGTGGCCCTCTCCCCATGTCCAACAAAAGGGAGTTTAGTCATTTTGCCTTGAAGACAAGATTCACAAGTTGGATATGACTCGAAAGTCAATGGACTCAATAGCCCATTTTTCTCCAATTTGTTGATCCTATCTTCTGCTATATGACCTAATCTCAGGTGCCATAGATATCTGTCATTTGGACTATCCCTAGGTCGTTTGGCATTCACGTTTTGCTCGATAGTTAAAACAGGTACATCAATATGTAGCTGATAAAGACCATTAATAAGGAAACCATTTGCAATTTTATTTCTTTCATAAAGAATGTTACAATGGTCCTTAAAGAAGGTGATCACATAACCTTCTTGTGCTAAGCATGAAACAGAAATCAAATTCCTGCTAGCTGCAGGCACATAATAACAGTCTTTTAAAACTAAGTCTAAACCAGATGGTAATCGAAGAGGGTATGTTCCCACGGCTACTGCAGCAACTCTTGCTCCATTACCGACGCGTAGGATCATGTCTCCATCCCTCAGCCTCCTGCTATCCTCAAGACCCTGCATAGAAGTGCACAGATGAGCACTAGAACCAGAGTCAAGCACCCAACTGGATGCAGAAGAAATCGTAAGGTTAGACTCAATAACGAGCATACCTCCAGAAGGACCTTCCTTCTTGTTCTTCAGGGTGGCCAGGTAAGTAGGGCAGTTCCGCTTCCAATGGCCGTCGCTGTTGCAATGGAAACACTTTCCTTTGCCATCGGCCTTTTTCTTCGATTCTGCCTTCTTCTTCTTTGATCCTTCCACCTTTTGCTTTTTCACAGACTTCTTTTTCTTTCCATAAGACTTTCTTTTGGAAGAAGTCCATTCCATAGCAAGAACTGAGCCTTTAGAACCTTTCATAGAAAGCTCAGCGGTAACCAGCATATTCATTAACTCGGCCAAGGAATTTTGAAGTTTATGCATGTGGTAATTCATGATGAATTGCCCATATGCATCAGTCAAGGATTGCAGAATAATATCGTTCTGCAGGTCCAAGTCCAACTTCACACCGAGCTTCTCAAGCTCTTCCATGTCCTTGATCATTGTCAGACAGTGATCTTGGACTGACTGCCCATCACGCATCTTAGCCTTAAAAAGTCATTTCGTGACTTGATATTTGGCTGCGCGACTCTGTTCACCAAACATCTCCTGCAGGTGAGCCAACATTTGGCGAGCAGTCCCGATATCTTCATGTTGGCGCTGGAGCTCATCAGACATCGAGCCCAACATGTAAGTATCTGGCCTTATTATCTTCGTCAATCCATTTTTCCAGAGACGCTCTCTGTTCAAGTGGATGGACGAGCTGGTAAGGTGGGAGGGTCCTGGTCCAAAACATGTGTTAACTTCTCTGAACCCAAAACAATTTTGTAGTTCCTGAGCCAATCTTTATAATTGGGTCCAGTCAGTCTATGTGTGTCCTAGGATACGTGCCAATGGGTTGGACGCAGACATTTTCCTGTAGAGAGTCAAAGATTCTAGTTAGATACTGTAATTTTGACTTGACCAATTTGTTTAGGGATTTTATTTTTAAACAAATTAGCTCCCACTATTTTCTCGGATCCCTACACTCCCTCTGTAGAGATGCAAAAATCTCCACGATTAATGATTTCTAGTGGGTGGTGCGGTCTCACCAACTGACTCATCACCTCACCTAACAGTTATTGGTGATGGGTTAGCCAATGAGTGAACAACTCTTGTTCAATGATTCTCTAATCATGGTGCACCCAAACTTGGTCTCTAATTCATGAATCTCACCGTATCCGGAATATTGATCCACTCCTTAGTTAAGTCAGACCCACCATTTGCATAGACTGGGTTCCTAATTGAGTCTCTCACCGTATCCGGAATATTGAGCCCAACTCATCCTCCAGCCCATAGCATCCAATGCCTAATAGACATGGTTGCATCTTCCCGGTGCAACTGAGCCACTGTATCCAGCCGAGAACAATCAACCCCGGGAAGGGCCCGCACATCTACAATGGTGGAAGACCTCAGACTTAATCTTTTCTTAGGGAGAATTGATTCAGGTCTCATTAAACTAGACTTGGCTTAGTCATAACAATTATGACTAACCTAGTGGCATGGGTTAGCTCGGATTATTGACCACCTCAGATCAGAACTGTGTCAACAGATATGGCCAGGTAAGTGAGACCGGTGGAAGGAATATGCCATTAACTCGTACAAGAACGCATTCAGGTCGAGTAGCTTCCAATTAAAAACCAGTCGGTCGTCTGTGCCAAACTTACCTTAGACACCAAATTGTTGAGTCAGAACCAATTGGGTTAGCCTACAATCCAGACTCTAACCTCTGAGCCTAATTAGGTCTTGCTTGATCGTGACTCGATCTTGACCCAGACTTAATCCTATTAGGCTGGTCAATTTAAGCATTGTTGATCCCATCTAACCAACTCTTGATTCGGTTTGATCAACCGCTTAGACCTAATTGAGCTACCCAAGCCCGAACCCAGTATTATGAATATGTCTTAGATCTGAAATTCTCAATTTTAGACCTAATTAATATTCCATAAACTTAATTCTTAATTAAGTAGGGTTCATAAACAAAATATGCACAATAAATCCTAGGGTTTCAGGATCTAGGGTTTTGCAGAAAGTAAGTTTTGGGTTTCTGATTAAGGACGAACACGCAGCACCCCTACACATCATAAGAACACCCCATCGAATGGGAAGAGAGGGCCTTTAAACCCTTCTTCGTTCTTATGACCGGACGGCCAAGAGGAACGCCTTAATCAGGAACATTCAATACTACAAAACAGTTATCAGATCTATATCATATATCTCATATATAAATTTAGATCTAATCATGGCATATTTTGCATACATCTCATGTATCAAATCATGCATGTTTTCAGATCTAAATTATCTCATAATAATCTAAAAAATTAGATTTAAATTGATCTAATCAAAATAAATTCTAATCTAGACAATTATGTAGAACTATTCTACAACTAGTCTAGACATGCATCAATCATATCTCATATGATATTTAAAATTAAATAATTTTTATTTGCTATTTTATCAGATGTTATTATAACACTTATAATATCAAAAAATAGTAAATAAGAAGATCTAAAATATGATTTAATCAGATTAAATCAAAACATGCAAAACTATTCTATAGAACTATTCTATTCTAGAACTAGTCATGCATATCTTCTAATCTTAGATCCAAATCATTTAATTTTAATTTTTTCTGATTTCAGATCTGATCACATCTCATGTGACATCTGAAATCACTTTATTTTCTAATTAAAATAAATTTAAAATCAGATCTAAACAATTTTAGAACCATGGCTCTGATACCAGTTGAAGGGAAATCCTGATTTTCCCGGTCCAGGTTCGTTCAGATCTGATCAGATCAAGAGATATATTTTCAAAAATTTTTCTCTTGATCCAATCAGATCTTGATATGTTTCAGATCTGATTCTTATTATTTTAATAAATAAAATAAAATAAGATAAATTAAATCAAATTTAATTTACCTGATTTGGGTAATCCTATTACCCTGTAGATGATCCTGATTGCAGCGGAAGGTTCTGGATCTAGCCACGCAAGCGCCTGGCCTCTACCGGTATCCACTCGGGTTGGATCTGGAGATCCTCTTCTTCTCTATCATGCCTCCAAAAATTAGATCTGGATCTGATCTGGAGGATCTTCAAAACTCTTTTGAAGATCAGCAGTCGTCCTTTGCAGCAGCGCAGCCTTCTTGCTTTTGATCGCCTTTCTTTGATCTGGAATCGCACCAACCTAAGTCCAAAACTCCTTTTGGACGTGGAGAGGAGAAGGAGGAGAAGTTTATGGCATGGAGGAAGGAGGGGAGAGGCAGCCTTGGGGCATGGGAAATCTCTATTGAATTTCTTTCTAATCTGAGTTGGGCGCAGGGTCTTATTTATAGACTAAGCGTGATCCAACTCCTCTTCCTCTCAACCAATCACAACCCTTTGTGAAATCAGATCTAAATCTGATTGGTTGGAATAGAGACCCCTGGATTCCTCCTTAGAGGGTGCCTAAGACCAGTCAAAGTTGGATTCTTAGTAGAACTCTGATTGGAATCCAAAAGGGAGGTGGAGTCCTTGTCCAACAAGGACTCCAAGGCGCCTCCTACTTGGGCTCACGCCACCCTTGGCGTGCGCCCTTCTCCTTGCCAGGTTCTGGCAGGGGGACAGGCCCCCACCAGCTCTCCAATAGGTGCATGACATGTGGTCAAAAGTCAAAGTGTCAATGGTCAACGTTTGACCAGTCAAAGGTAGACTTTTGACCAAAGTCAAAGAACAAGAAATGGCAGGTGACCAAAAATGGCAGGTAATGTCTTACAAATAAGACAACCTTATTCTGACTTGGACAACCTCCAGTCAGACCATATGAAGGCCTCTGATTGAGCACAAACTCCTTTGGCTCAGTCAGGACAACTTATTTATGATAGTAAAAGAAGAACGTTAGGTTCAATCGAGTGCTAGCACGATTTCCTTGAACCTAATTGAATCTCATTCAGATCAATTGAACTAGATCAGTTCAATTGATGATCACCAGATTCAAACCCTTGTTTGTGTGACCCAGTTAGGTTCAGTTCTGTATGGTAATGGGATATGTCATGATCTCTATCATCGACATCATCGAAACTCCTTTCGATGGATCAGAACTCTTCTGATTCGAACAGCTAGAATGATCGATCATCTAAATCATTCTAATTGCTCCCAAAATCCACCAGTGACACCTAGCAGTATATGGTGGCAACCCATCAGAGCTGAATGCGAACCTCTTGGTGCAGCTACCTGTGTGATTAAGTTCTTCTATCTTGAGCCCCGATCAGATTAGGGTTAAGGTGAACTCGTCAAACCCTAGTCTCTGTCATATGATGTAATCATTCGATTCGAGTCCAATGTGAAAATCTAAATAGAAACTCTTTCTATTATTTCACTCTGCCATGGCCATGGGACTTCTGGACTTGATTCTCATGATCATCATAGGGCTGCTCCTCTACCACCGAGGTAGATAGATTCCATCTTGATGCAATCCAGTTCCTACAATGAACATGCTATAGCCAACATACACCTCAGGGTTCCATATGGCTAGGAGACCGA
The DNA here is from genome assembly GCA_006176705.1 of Cocos nucifera. Classification (NCBI taxonomy): domain Eukaryota; kingdom Viridiplantae; phylum Streptophyta; class Magnoliopsida; order Arecales; family Arecaceae; genus Cocos; species Cocos nucifera. The sequence continues at coordinate 53,617 of QRFJ01003545.1, forward strand.
GTAATGGTGTAGTCAAACTATAACACCCTCAAGGTGAACTGCCGATGCATCTCAGGTCAAAGAACCAGACACACTACTGCAGCATCGAGTCAGTCATTGACGAGAAGGTAGACTTCCTAATGACTACTCGAGGTGGTCACGCTCAGTGCCCTCGTTCTCTAACGAGTACCTATACTTTCACTCCAGTGTCTCCACACTGTAGACTCAAGACTCATCTACTAAAAAGAAGCGATCGTAAACCAACCTTTCGGATCAATCACCATCCTCGTGATGATCCTATGGTCGGGAGCTGTTTATGCGTTAATAATGATTATTCATGTCTTAAATTTTCAACTCTTGAAAATATGAATTATGATTACCATTAACTCAAAGGATGTATCATAGACACTAAATACACAGGTGTGATAGAAAATAATCCATTTTATTAATTATAGTCAAAATTATAATTTTGCTCCTAGAAGTGTATTACAGTGTCAGCCAATTCTGGCTTCTAGGGCACATATATCTAATAGGAAAATGAGATTTTCCTTCGAGACCTTCATATTGCGGCTGATCTACTCCATGAAGATCTTATTTACTAGGCACTAATAGGTCGCACCTACATTTTTGAGTCTGAAGGGTATAATCCTATAGTAATGAAGACCATGGTCAGTTATAAAAGTAGTTTTCTTCTTATCTTCTGGTGCCATCTGGATTTGGTTATAGTCGGAGAAGGCATCCATGAAGGTGAGAAGGTCATGGTCCAAAGTTGCATCCATCAGTTGATCGACTATGGATAGAAGATAGCTATCCTTTGGATAGGCCTTGTTCAGATCTATGAAATCTATGCATGTTCTCAACTTGCTATTTGCCTTCTCAATGAGGACCACATTCACAATCCAATCCGGGTAAGATACCTTTCGGATGAACTCAGCTTTGAGGAGCTTATCAACCTCATCCGTAATGGCAAAGCCGTGCTTCTTCTACTTCTCTGGTTGACGTTTAAGATCTACTTCTAGGCAATGTTCCATTACTTAAGCATCAATCCTAGGCAAATCTATAGGGACCCAAGCAAAAATATTTGCATTCTTCCATAGAAAGCCGACGAGCTACTTTCTGACTTCTTCTCACCGATTGAAGCTAATCTGAGTAGTATGTTCTTCATTTCCATCATTTAAAAAGACTACAACAAGGTTCTCAATAGGTTCTTCCCACTCTTCTATCAAATCATCACGAGTATCCGATCCAACCATCGGACAAAGATCTAGCTATTTTCCTCCCTCTAAGGTGATGGTGTAGTAGTGCCATGCCAGAGATTGATCTCCTCTATATTCTCCAACCCCATGTCTTGTTGGAAACTTTGCATTATAGGTAGAGGGAGCCTTTATCACTAGAAAATCAACTTGGGCCTTAGATTACTCTAGGTACCAACCTGTCACTACTGATAGAGTAATTACTTCTTTGACCAGTACAGCATCATCGATGAACCTCACTAATGGGGAGCTTATTGGTCCCATACAACTATTAGGTATAGACTTTTTGGAGAAAGTATTGTAAAATAAAATATCAATAGAGCTTTCATTATCAATCAAAATGTGGCATGCATCATAATCAGCAATATCCAAAGTAACTACAACCACGTCATTATATAGAAATTGAACCCCTTGTACATCTTCTTTAGTAAAAGCAAAGGGTTCTTTAGTTCTGTACCTCTTTACTGGCTTTGCTGATCTACTGGCCTCTCCCTATCGATGTCCCCCAACAATGGTGTTGATAATCTCGAGTGGAGGTCGATCTTCTTATGGTTCATCCCTTCGAGGTAGCTCAAGCTGCGGTAGTGCCTTGACCGATCTTCCAACCTTTTTGATCAATGTTGCAAAAAGCGATCCAACTGGTCTTGTCTGATGAGCTCCTTAATCTCATCTTAGAACTGGATGCATTCTTCAGTATCGTGATCGTGGTCATGATGGTAGAGATAGTACTTGTTGGGATTGTGCTTGCTTGGATGAGATCGCATCTTCTCTGATCTCAGTAGTTGCTTTTTGATTTTCATCAGCACTTGTATTTTCAGAGTGTTGAGAGGAGATTAGTTATGAAATCTTCTAGGAGAAAAATTTTACCACACCCTCTAGTCTAGGCTTCTCAATCGATGAGCTTGAGATAGAGTTTGGGCTCTTTTGCACTCAAGAGGGGTTCTGGAGTATGGTCGAGCTTCACTCAGCTCCTTAACAGTTGCGGACTTGTTAGATTCTCCCACCCATTGTTCTCCTACATCTTCTTCATCCTTGAGTTTGAAAGCTCTTTAGCCTGGGCATAGCCTTTAGCCCGAGCTAGCATGTTGGCAAAGTTTTGAAAATACTTCTTTTCTAGGGAGAAGAGGAGGTCATTCTTCTGGAGGTTGCTTTTCAATGCAGCCATAGAAATAGATTAGTTCAGATTTTGGACCTCCAAAGTAGCAGCATTAAAATGGCTAACATAAGCCCGAATAGACTTTTCTTCCTTCTACTTGATGTGGATGAGGGAGTTTGAATCTCATCTCTGGTGCTGGCTGCTAATGAAATGAGCCACAAACTGATGGCTCAGCTGATCAAAAGAATAAATGCTATCCAGTTTTAAGTCTAAGTACCAGTTTCTTGCTGCTTCCTTCAAAGTAGAGGGTAAAGCCCAGCACAGAATGGCGTCAAGTGCCATGAAGCCGCATCATAGTCCTAAAGGCTTCGAGGTGGTTAGCTGGATCCATAGTTCTATCACAACTTTCAAACTGGGGGAGCTTGAAGTTCAACGGGATGGGCTCCTGCATGATCTAGGAAGAAAATGGAGGGTCAGTGCAGATGTCATTGTTACGGACCAGGGTAGCATGGCAGAGTTTTTTGATCCACTAGTTATTCTCTTACAGCTTCTGATCGAGAATATCATCTCGATCATAGATCTCAAAGGGCTGCTGGTCGAACGAAGGTAGAGATCTTCTAAGGGTGGAATCATGGTTGGAATAGAAACTCTAAGCTCCCTATTTTCCCTCCCTAGGGGTCACCAACCGACTTGCCCAAGTAGGCCTTCCCTATGCTGGATCTCGATACTCTGATGATAGTCTCTTCAGCTGAACTGGTGTCAGAGGTTGTTGCATGGCTTGTACTACTTTAGTGAGGCCCCTAACCTACTATATTAGCAGGTTAAACTACTCCAGATCCACCATACCTACTGACAGAGGAGGTTGAGGTGTCGATGATGAGTTGGAGGAGGCTGATTTGGATTGGATTTGGTGGCTGAGGCAGTGAATCATTAGGTAGAAGCTTTCTTGAATGGCATCTTACTTAGAGCAAAAGAAAGACTAGAAAAAAAAGAGCTAAATAATTAGAAAAACAAAAGAAGAAGATGAACTTGACTGGGTACTCCTTTAAGAATAGGGGCTCAATACGATCTGTTTCTTTAGCACTAATTTTGTTGATGCAGAAAATGGTTGGACACTAGAGTTTGCTAGAGCTGGAGGAGTTGAGGTTGTCAATGAAACCTACAAGATGAAGTCCTAGCCAGAGTTGGCTTTAGCAGGATCCTCTGATGGTCAAGTTAGTTTTCTGGCCAATAAGAATGGAGTACTCAGAAGAATTAAGGTAGAGATGAGAGCTTAGAGAAAGACGTATCTAGAGGGTCCCTCATATAGATGGAGCCTGTAATAGAATGATGGTGACAACCATAATAGAATATCAAAAGATCGTTCGGGCCATGTAGAGTTTATTACGGAGAGTGGGCTATCATTTGTCATAATCTTAGAAGGTTGAGTTTCATTTGTTGGAGTTTAGATGGGAGGTTGGAGACTTCTGCATCTGTTAGTGAGCTATTCAAGCTGGGATGGAGAACTCAAAATTGGATCATCCAAACTTGAAGATCGGCCTTTAGATAATGGATGGCAAACCTGCAATTGGTTAGATTTTGTTAGGGCTACTTTTGACAGCTTTGAAAAGTTTGATCGGGATGGTGGAGATCTGAGGTCGGCTAGGAGCGAGAATGGGTGAGTGTCTAGGCTCACATCATCTTACTGGTGTTGTTCTAGCTACTCTCAAGAGTTCGACTGCTATTAAGACTAGCCAATGGTAGATACCGATGCTGTCTTCAAAGGACTGAAGGTTTGGTAGGATGGTAAATTCTTTGATCAAGACTATGGTCAAGCCCTCTAGGGGAAGTCCAGACTTATGTTTATGGCAAAGTCTTACTACTGACTCAAGCTCATCCAGTCAAGGTCCTTGATGAGTGATTGATGAGATCTGCCATCTGTAGTGAATGAATTTGGTCGAAAGAAAATTTGGTCAGAGAAGAGTTTGGCTATCTTCGAGGTCGGCCATCAAGTGAGGTTGGATGGTGCTAGGATTCTACACTTGGGGTTCTACTGTCCATCTCGAGTCTGTGGTCATAATCAACCAAATGGCAACTCCTTTCACTATTCAAGCTTGTCTGGACAAAGTTCATCATGCCTTTGTTTGGGTCTGTCGTTTGTTGGTGTAGAATTGGTTGA
>QRFJ01003546.1:0-23169 GCA_006176705.1 Cocos nucifera
TATAAGAGAAAGATTGTGCAGATGAAAATATGGAGACATTCAAAGCTAGATTAGTGGCAAAAAGTTAGAGTCAGTGCGAAATCATTGACTATCAGAATACTTTTTCGTCAGTAGCTATGCTAAAATTCATCCACACATTGCTTGCTATTGCTGCCTATTTCGATTATGAAATATGGTAAATGAACGTGAAAATGACATTCTTAAATGGATATCTTGAGGAAGATATCTATATGGAATAGCTGCTAGGTTTCACATCCAGTGACGCTAATCACTAGGTATGCAAGCTGCAAAGGTCCATATGTGGACTTAAGTAAGCATCTCGAAGTTGGAATACTCATTTCAATGATGTGATCAAATTATTTGGTTTCTTCAAGAATGAGGAGGAACCATGTATCTTCAAAAAGATCAGTGGGAGCGCTGTTATCTTCCTCGTATTGTACGTGGATGATATCCTCCTTATTGGGAATGATATTCCCATATTGACCATAGTTAAAATATGGTTATCTAAAGAATTCTCCATGAAGGATCTGGAAGAAGCATCCTTTATTGAAATTAAGGTCCATAGAGATAGACCAAATAGGATGCTAGGACTTTCACAGAAGATGTACATAGAGGAAGTGCTAAAGTGGTTTAGCATGAAAAACTTTAAGAGGGATTTGGTATCCTTCAGACATGGCATTCAACTTTTCAAGAAGATAAGCCCTAGCATACCTGAGAAAATAGAACTCATGAGCAAGATCTCTTATGCTGCAGTAATAGAAAGCCTCATGTATGCCATGTTATGTACACGACTTGATATAACCCATGCTGTGAGTGTCACAAACAGATATCAATCGAATCCAGTTAAAGAACACTGGACTTTTGTGAAATGTATCCTTAAGTACTTGAGAAGAACTAAGGATATGTTGTTGGTCTTTGGTAATCGAGAACTCTAAATCTAGGGATATACAGATTCAAATTTTATGTCCAATGTAGATGATCGAAAGTCGACATCTGGGAGTCTGTTTGTGTGTAATGATGGAGCTGTCAGTTGGAAAAGTTCCAAGCAGACTGTGATAGTAGATTCCACCATGGAAGCAGAATATATTGTTGCATCAGAAGCTATGAAGGAGGCATTCTAGTATAAAAAATTTATCATAGAGATCAGAGTGATGCCATCAGATGCCATTCCTCTATACTGTAACAACAATGGCACCATAGCCCTTGCTAAGGAGCTGAGGTCTCACCAAAAATCCAAGCACATCGAGCGGCAATATCACCTTATTCGTGATTACCTCGAGAAGGGTTACGTCGAGGTCAAGTGAGTCGACTCTACAGATAATGCGGTAGATCCACTTACAAAATCGTTGGACCAGCAGAAGATCGAAGCCCACCTTGAGAAGATGGGACTTAGATTTGTAGCCAATTGGCTTTAGGTCAAGTGGGAGTTTGTTAGATATGTGTGCTCTAGAAGCCAGAATTGGCTGACACTTATAATACACTTCTAGGAACAAAATTATAATTTTGACTATAAATAATAAAATAGGTTATTTTCTATCACAAATATGTATTTAGTGTCTATAATACGTCCCTTGAGTTAATGGTAATGATAATTCTTATTTTTAAGAGTCGAAAATTTAAGACAAGAATTTTCATTATTAACTCATAAAATGCTCCCGACCATGGGATCATCATGAGGATGGTGATTGATCCAGAAGGTTGGTGTACAATCACTTCTTTATAGTAGATGAGTCTTGAGTCTATGGTGTAAAGATACTGGAGCAAGAGTATAGGTACTCATAAAAGAACGAGGGCACTAAGCGTGACCACCTCGAGCAGTCATAGGAAGTCTACCTTCTCGTCTATGACTGGCTTGAAGCTGCAGTGGTGTCTTTGGTTCTTTGACCTGAGGTGCATCGGCAGTTCACCTTGAAGGTGTTATAGTTTGACTATACCATGACTCGATCTCCTAGCCATTCGAAACCTTGAGGTATATATTGGCTATAGCTTGTTCATTGTAGGAATTGGATTGCACCAAGAGAGAATCTATCTATCTCGGTGGATGAGGAGCAGTCCTATGATGATCATGAGAATCAAATCCTTAAGCCCATGGTCATGGTAGAGTGAAATAATAGAAAGAGTTTCTATTAAGGTTTTCACATCGGACTTGAATCAAATGATTAAATCATATGATGGAAATTAGGGTTTGACGAGTTCATCTTAACCCTAATCTATTCGAGGCTTATGATAGAAGAACTTAATCACACAGGTAGCTGCATTGAGAGGTTCATTTTCTATTCTGATGGATTGCCATCATATACTGCTAGGTGTCACTAGTGAATTTTGGAAGCAATTAGAATGATTTGGATGATTGATCATTCTAGTAGTATGAATCAGAATAAGTTCTGATCCATCGGAAGGTATTTCGATGATGTCGATAATAGAGATCATGACATATCCCATTACTATATAGAACTAAACCTAACTGGATCACACAAACAAGAGTTTGGATCTGGATATCATCAATTGAACTAATCCAGTTCAATTGATTTGAATAAGATTCAATTAGGTTCAAGGAAATCGTGCTAGCATATGATTGAGCCCGACGTTCTCATTCTACTCTCATTAAAAGTTATCTCGACTGAGCCAAATATCTTTGTGCTCACTCAGATATCTTTACTTGGTCTACCTGAAGCTTGTCTAGTTTAGAAAAGGGTTATCTTAATTTATGAGATAAATTTGAGACAACACCTGCCATTTTTCATCATCTGCTAATTCTTGTCTTTTGACTTTAGTCAAACATTGACCTTTGACACTTAGACATCTGCCCATATGTCATGCACCCATAGGAGAATAGATAGGGGCTTGTCCTCTTGCTAGAAATTAGAAAGGAGGGGGCACATGCCTAGGGAGGCATGCACCCATGGATAGGGACGTCTAGAGTCCCATATAGATGGGACTCCAGGTTGCTTCTTGGAATCAACTTAGGTAGGCGCCTAAGACTCAGCTTTGACCAGTCTTGGCACCACCTAAGGATGATTTAAGGGGACTCTCATCTAATTGGATCAGGTGATGTCATCCCATCAATCAGATTTAGATCTGATTGCATGAAGCAACGTGATTAGCTGGGATGATATGGCACTGCATGGCACAGCAGGATCTATATAAACCCTATCTGCACCAAGCTTTATAGAAGTTTTTCCTTAGCCCACACCCCAAGGCTACCCCTCTCCCTCCTCCATGCCATCTTCTGGTCCTCTCTCTCCTCTCCACACCCAAGGAGATTTGGGCTCTAGTTTGATGCGATCCAGGCAATAGAAAGGTGACGAGAAAGGAAGAAGGCAGCATTGTTGCAGGAGATGATTCTAGATCTTCAAAAGGAGTTTTTGAAGATCCTCCAAATTAGATCTAGATCTGATATTTGAAGAGGTGATAAAGAAGAAGAAGATCTTCAGATCCAGCCTGAGTGGATACTGGTAGAGGCCAGGTGCTTGCATGTCTAAATCCAGAACTTCAGGCAATCAGCAGGATCATCGCAAGATAATCTGATTACCCAACGAAAGATACAAAATTAAATTAGATTTAATTTTTATTTTATTTTATTTTATTAGATCTATAAAATTAGATCTAAAATATCTTAGATCTAATCTAGATTCAAAAGAGAAATTTTTGAAATATCTTTCTTGATCCATTCAGATCTGAACGAATCTGATCCAAAAATTTAGAATTTCTCCTTCAATTAATTATTCTCTTATTTTATGAAAATAATCTCTTTTCTTGTGCTGGTCCATGCCAAAAATTATGGAGGAGGCACCCAAAAGGTGCCTAAGAGTTGGGCGCCCTAATAACTTTCCATGTTTGGATATTCCTAGTCTAAAAATTTGACCTAACTTGGACTTTTCTTTTTCTCTATTTATTAGATAAATTTTATTCTAATTTTTTTATAGAATACAAAGCTTTGGGAGAGGTTTGGGGTGTGCAAAAATCAGAGGAAGAGGATCCTTGGGCATAGGGGTTCCATAGGCACCAAACTAGGTGTCTAGGTGAGATAAAAGAGAAGAATAAGAGGATCTTCTTCTAGGGCTATTTTATTTTCAATCTCTCCTTTCTTTTGAATTTTTTTAAGAGAGTCTCAGATCAGAAAACTCTCATCTTTCTTCTCATATTTTGGAGAGTTCAAATTTTGAAGAAGAAAGCATCAGATCGACCATCGAAGAAGGATTAGCACAGTACGCATCGAACTTCAGATCAGAGATCGTATGCTCGTGTGGATAACTCCTAAAGGTTGGATGCATGTGCGGCTTGTGACTTCATCCTCAAGCTCGGATCAACAAGTTAGAACATCTAAATTTTCTTAGGTAATAGATCTGATCTATAAACTTCATACTGTATTTGATGTATTAGATCTAGGTTAATTTGATCAACCTTTTTTTTTCTTATTTAATTTTAATTTTTAATTTAATATCATGCTTGATCCATGATGAGAGCCCCATAGATTCTCCTTAGAGGTGCTTATGTTGTGTTAGATATATGTGCCCTAGAAGCCAGAATTGGCTGACACTTGTAATACACTTCTAGGGGCAAAATTGTAATTTTGACTATAATTAATGAAATGGGTTATTTTCTATCACACATGTGTATTTAGTGTCTGTGATACATCCTTTGAGTTAATGGTAATGATAATTCATATTTTCAAGAGTTGAAAATTTAAGACATGAATAATCATTATTAACTCATAAACAGCTCCCGACCATAGGATCATCACGAGGATGGTGATTGATCCGGAAGGTTGGTGTACGATCGCTTCTCTTTAGTAGATGAGTCTTGAGTCTACGGTGTGGAGACACCGGAGCGAGAGTACAGGTACTCGTTAGAGAACGAGGGCACTGAGCGTGACCACCTCGAGTAGTCATTAGGGAGTCTACCTTCTCGTCAATGACTGACTCGATGCTGCAGTAGTGTGTCTGGTTCTTTGACCTGAGATGCATCGGCAGTTCACCTTGAGGGTGTTATAGTTTGACTACACCATTACTCGGTCTCCTAGCCATATGGAACCCTGAGGTGTATGTTGGCTATAGCATGTTCATTGTAGGAACTGGATTGCATCAAGATGGGATCTATCTACCTCGGTGGTAGAGGAGTAGCCCTATGATGATCATGAGAATCAAGTCCTGAAGCCCATGGCCATGGCAGAGTGAAATAATAGAAAGAGTTTCTATTTAGATTTTCACATTGGACTCGAATCGAATGATTACATCATATGACAGAGACTAGGGTTTGACGAGTTCACCTTAACCCTAATCTGATCGGGGCTCAAGATAGAAGAACTGAATCACACAGGTAGCTGCACCAAGAGGTTCGCATTCAGCTCTGATGGGTTGCCACCATATACTGCTAGGTGTCACTGGTGGATTTTGGGAGCAATTAGAATGATTTAGATGATCGATCATTCTAGCTGTTCGAATCAGAAGAGTTCTGATCCATCGAAAGGAGTTTCGATGATGTCGATGATAGAGATCATGACATATCCCATTACCATACAGAACTGAACCTAACTGGGTCACACAAACAAGGGTTTGAATCTGGTGATCATCAATTGAACTGAATCTAGTTCAATTGATCTGAATGAGATTCAATTAGGTTCAAGGAAATCGTGCTAGCACTCGATTGAACCTAACGTTCTTCTTTTGCTATCATAAATAAGTTGTCCTGTCTGAGCCAAAGGAGTTTGTGCTCAATCAGAGGCCTTCATATGGTCTGACTGGAGGTTGTCCAAGTCAGAATAGGTTGTCTTATTTGTAAGACATTACCTGCCATTTTTGGTCACCTGCCATTTCTTGTTCTTTGACTTTGGTCAAAAGTCTACCTTTGACTGGTCAAACGTTGACCATTGACCCTTTGACTTTTGACCACATGTCATGCACCTATTGGAGAGCTGGTGGGGGCTTGTCCCCCTGCCAGAACCTGGCAAGGAGAAGGGCGCACGCCAAGGGTGGCGTGAGCCCAAGTAGGAGGCGCCTAGGAGTCCTTGTTGGACAAGGACTCCATCTCCCTTTAGGATTCCAATGAGAGTTCTTCTAAGAATCCAGTTTGACTGGTCCAAGGCACTCTCCAAGTAGGAATCCAGGGGACTCTAATCCCACCAATCAGATTTAGATCTGATTTCACAAAGGGTTGTGATTGGTTGGGAGGAAGATGACTTGGATCACGCTTAGTCTATATAAGAGACCCAGCGCCCAAGTGAAAAAATAATGAATAATCAAGAAGCAATCTTCCCACGCCCCAAGGCTGCCTCTCTCCCTCCTTTCTCCACGCCATACTCTCTTCTCCCCTTGCTCTCCACGTCCAAAAGTGTTTTGGATTTGGATTGGTGCGATTTAGATCAAGAAAAGGAGATCAAAAGCAAGAAGGCTGCGCTGCTGCGAAAGAACGACTGCAGATCTTCAAAAGGAGTTTTGAAGATCCTCCAGATCAGATCCAGATCTGATTTTTGGAGGCGTGATAGAGAAGAAGAGGATCTCCAGATCCAGCCCGAGTGGATACCGGTAGAGGCCAGGCGCTTGCGTGGCTTGATCCAGAACCTTCCGCTGCAAACAGGATCATCAACAGGGTAATAGGATTACCCAAATTCAGGTAAATTAAATTTGATTTAATTTATCTTATTTTATTTTATTTATTAAAATAATAAGAATCAGATCTGAAGCATATCAAGATCTGATACAGATCTAAGAGAAAAATTTTTGAAATATATCTCTTGATCTGATCAGATCTGAACGAACCTGGTCAGGGAAATCAGGATTTCCCTTCAACTGGTATCAGAGCCATGGTTCTAAAAATAGTTTAGATCTGATTTTAATTTTATTTTAATTAAAAATAAAGTGATTTCAGATGTCACATGAGATGTGATCAGATCTGAAATCAGAAAAAATTAAAATTAAATGATTTGGATCTAAGAACATGAAGATATGCATGACTAGTTCTAGAATAGAATAGTTCTATAGAATAGTTTTGCATGTCTTTGATTTAATCTGATTAAATCATATTTTAGATCTTCTTATTTACTATTTTCTGATATTATAAGTGTTATAATAACATCTGATAAACAGCAAATAAAAATTATTTAATTTTAAATATCATATGAGATATGATAGATGCATGACTAGACTAGTTGTAGAATAGTTCTACATAATTGTCTAGATTAGAATTTATTTTGATTAGATCAATTTAAATCTAATTTTTTAGATTATTATGTGATAATTTAGATCTGAAAACATGCATGATTATGATACATGAGATGTATGCAAAATATGCCTTGATTAGATCTAAATTTGTATATGAGATATATGATATAGATCTATAACTGTTTTGTAGATTTACATGTTCCTGATTAAGGCGTTCCTCTTGGCCGTCCGGTCATAAGAACGAAGAAGGGTTTAAAGGCCCTCTCTTCCCATTCGATGGGGTGTTCTTATGATGTGTAGGGGTGCTGCGTGTTCGTCCTTAATCAGAAACCCAAAACTTACTTTCTGCAAAACCCTAGATCCTGAAACCCTAGGATTTATTGTGCATATTTTGTTTATGAACCCAACTTAATTAAGAATTAAGTTTATGGAATATTAATTAGGTCTAAAATTGAGAATTTCAGATCTAAGACATATTCATAATACTGGGTTCGGGCTTGGGTAGCTCAATTAGGTCTAAGCGGTTGATCAAACCGAATCAAGAGTTGGTTAGATGGGATCAACAATGCTTAAATTGACCAGCCTAATAGGATTAAGTCTGGGTCAAGATCGAGTCACGATCAAGCAAGACCTAATTAGGCTCAGAGGTTAGAGTCTGGATTGTAGGCTAACCCAATTGGTTCTGACTCAACAATTTGGTGTCTAAGGTAAGTTTGGCACAGACGACCGACTGGTTTTTAATTGGAAGCTACTCGACCTGAATGCGTTCTTGTACGAGTTAATGGCATATTCCTTCCACCGGTCTCACTTACCTGGCCATATCTGTTGACACAGTTCTGATCTGAGGTGGTCAATAATCCGAGCTGAACCCATGCCACTAGGTTAGTCATAATTGTTATGACTAAGCCAAGTCTAGTTTAATGAGACCTGAATCAATTCTCCCTAAGAAAAGATTAAGTCTGAGGTCTTCCACCATTGTAGATGTGCGGGCCCTTCCCGGGGTTGATTGTTCTCGGCTGGATACAGTGGCTCAGTTGCACCGGGAAGACGCAACCATGTCTATTAGGCATTGGATGCTATGGGCTGGAGGATGAGTTGGGCTCAATATTTTGGATACGGTGAGAGACTCCAATTAGGAACCCAGTCTATGCAAATGGTGGGTCTGACTTAACTAAGGAGTGGATCAATATTCCGGATACGGTGAGATTCATGAATTAGAGACCAAGTTTGGGTGCACCATGATTAGAGAATCATTGAACAAGAGTTGTTCACTCATTGGCTAACCCATCACCAATAACTGTTAGGTGAGGTGATGAGTCAGTTGGTGAGACCGCACCACCCACTAGAAATCATCAATCGTGGAGATTTTCGCATCTCTACAGAGGGAGTGTAGGGATCCGAGAAAATAGTGGGAGCTAATTTGTTTAAAAATAAAATCCCTAAACAAATTGGTCAAGTCAAAATTACAGTATCTAACTAGAATCTTTGACTCTCTACAGGAATAATGTCTGCGTCAAATCCATTGGCACGTATCCTGGACACACATAGACTGACTGGACCCAATTATAAAGATTGGCTCAGGAACTACAAAATTATTTTGGGTTCCGAGAAGTTAACCCATGTTTTGGACCAGGACCCTCCCACCTTACCAGCTCGTCCATCCACTTGAACAGAGAGCGTCTCTGGAAAAATGGATTGACGAAGACAATAAGGCCAGATACTTACATGTTGGGCTCGATGTCTGATGAGCTCCAGCGCCAACATGAAGATATCGGGACTGCTCGCCAAATGTTGGCTCACCTGCAGGAGATGTTTGGTGAACAGAGTCGCGCAGCCAAATATCAAGTCACGAAAATGACTTTTTAAGGCTAAGATGCGTGATGGGCAGTCAGTCCAAGATCACTGTCTGACAATGATCAAGGACATGGAAGAGCTTGAGAAGCTCGGTGTGAAGTTGGACTTGGATCTGCAGAACGATATTATTCTGCAATCCTTGACTGATGCATATGGGCAATTCATCATGAATTACCACATGCATAAACTTCAAAATTCCTTGGCCGAGTTGATGAATATGCTGGTTACCGCTGAGCTTTCTATGAAAGGTTCTAAAGGCTCAGTTCTTGCTATGGAACGGACTTCTTCCAAAAGAAAGTCTTATGGAAAGAAAAAGAAGTCTGTGAAAAAGCAAAAGGTGGAAGGATCAAAGAAGAAGAAGGCAGAACCGAAGAAGAAAGGTCCGATGGCAAAGGAAAGTGTTTCCATTGCAACAGCGACGGCCATTGGAAGCGGAACTGCCCTACTTACCTGGCCACCCTGAAAGAACAAGAAGGAAGGTCCTTCTGGAGGTATGCTCGTTATTGAGTCTAACCTTACGGTTTCTTCTGCATCCAGTTGGGTGCTTGACTCTGGTTCTAGTGCTCATCTGTGCACTTCTATGCAGGGTCTTGAGGATAGCAGGAGGCTGAGGGATGGAGACATGATCCTACGCATCGGTAATGGAGCAAGAGTTGCTGCAGTAGCCGTGGGAACATACCCTCTTCGATTACCATCTGGTTTAGACTTAGTTTTAAAAGACTGTTATTATGTGCCTGCAGCTAGCAGGAATTTGATTTCTGTTTCATGCTTAGCACAAGAAGGTTATGTGATCACCTTCTTTAAGGACCATTGTAACATTCTTTATGAAAGAAATAAAATTGCAAATGGTTTCCTTATTAATGGTCTTTATCAGCTACATATTGATGTACCTGTTCTTAACTATCGAGCAAAACGTGAATGCCAAACGACCTAGGGATAGTCCAAACGACAGATATCTATGGCACCTGAGATTAGGTCATATAGCAGAAGATAGGATTAACAAATTGGAGAAAAATGGGCTATTGAGTCCATTGACTTTTGAGTCATATCCAACTTGTGAATCTTGTCTTCAAGGCAAAATGACTAAACTCCCTTTTGTTGGACATGGGGAGAGGGCCACAGATCTCCTTGCCCTAGTACATACTGATGTGTGCGGCCCATTCGATGTGCCGGCTAGAGGCAATTTTGTCTACTTCATTACCTTTACCGATGATCTGTCTAGGTATGGGTATGTGTATCTTATGAGACACAAGTCTGAAGCTTTTGAAAAGTTCAAAGAATTCAGACATGAAGTAGAAAAACAAACTGGAAAACCCATTAAGGTTCTTCGATCAGATCGAGGAGGTGAATACCTTAGCCGGGAATTCCTAGACTATCTTAAGGAAAATGGCATAGTCTCTCAATGGACTCCACCAGGAACACCTCAACTCAACGGGGTTTCAGAACGGAGAAATCGGACTCTATTGGATATGGTTCGATCCATGATGAGCTTCACAGACCTCCCTGATTTTCTTTGGGGACATTCATTATTAACTTCAATCTATTTACTGAATAGGGTTCCCTCTAAAACCGTTCCTACCACACCGTATGAGATATGGCACGGTAAGAAACCAAGTCTGAGTCATCTCAGAATTTGGGGTTGTCCGGCTCATGTCAAAAGACAACAAGCGGACAAGTTAGAGTTTAGGTCCTTTAGAGCTCGATTCATAGGATATCCTAAAGAGTCATTAGGATACTATTTCTACATTCCAGAAGACCACAATGTGATTGTGAGTCGACATGCCATATTTCTTGAAAAATAGTTTATTCAAGATAGTGGCATTGGAAAGCAGATTAAGCTTGATGAGAAAGTCTCACAAGCAGAAAGAGCTAAGGACCAAGTGGAACCAAATCAGGTTGAGCCAATAAGAACACTACCTCCTCCACCTCGTAGATCGGAAAGAGTTTCCCGTCCCCCTGAAAGATACTTAGGTATTATTTCAGAGGATGTAGAGGAAATGTTCCTCATAGGTAATGGTGCTCATGGTGATGATCCCAAAACCTACAACGAGGCGATATCAGATATCGACTCCGAGAAATGGCTTGAGGCAATGAAGTCAGAGAATCGACTCGATGCACTCAAACCAAGTCTGGACCTTGGTAGATCCACCAGAAGGTATAGTACCTATTGGGTGTAAATGGATCTTCAAGAGAAAGATTGGTGCAGATGGGAATGTGGAGACATTCAAGGCTAGACTGGTGGCAAAAGGTTATAGTCAACGCGAAGGCATTGACTATCAGGATACCTTTTCCCCGGTAGCTATGCTAAAATCCATCCGCACATTGCTTGCTGTTGCAGCCTATTTCGATTATGAAATATGGCAAATGGACGTGAAAACGGCATTCCTAAATGGATATCTTGAGGAAGATATCTATATGGAACAGCCGCTAGGTTTCACATCCAGTGATACTGATCACAAGGTTTGCAAGCTGCAAAGGTCCATATATGGACTTAAGCAAGCATCTCGGAGCTGGAACACTCGTTTCAATGATGTGATCAAAAAGTTTGGTTTCATCAAAAATGAAGAGGAACCATGTGTTTTCAAAAGGGTCAGTGGGAGCGCTGTTGTCTTCCTCGTATTGTACGTGGATGACATCCTCCTTATTGGGAATGATATTCCCATGTTGACATCAGTCAAGATGTGGTTGTCCAAGGAATTCTCCATGAAAGACCTAGGTGAAGCATCCTTTATTCTAGGAATTAAGGTCTATAGGGATAGACCGAATAGGATGCTAGGACTTTCACAGAAGATGTACATAGAGGAAGTACTAAAGAGGTTTAGTATGGAAAACTCTAAGAGGGGATTAATACCCTTCAGACATGGTATTCATCTTTCCAAGAAGATGTGCCCCAGCACACCTGAGGAAATAGAACGCATGAGCAAGATCCCTTATGCTTCTGCAATAGGGAGCCTCATGTATGCCATGCTATGTACACGACCTGATATAGCCCATGCTGTGAGTGTCACAAGCAGATATCAGTCAAATCCAGGTGAAGAACACTGGACTTCTGTGAAATGTATCCTTAAGTACTTGAGAAGAACTAAGGATATGATGTTGGTCTTTGGTAACGGAGAACTCCAAGTTCAGGGATACACAGACTCGGACTTCATGTCCGATATAGATGATCGAAAGTCGACATCTGGAAGTCTGTTTGTGTGCAATGGTGGAGCTGTCAGCTGGAAGAGTTCCAAGCAAACTGTGATAGCAGATTCCACCATGGAAGCAGAATATATAGCTGCATCAGAGGCTGCAAAGGAAGCATTCTGGTACAAGAAGTTTGCTGCAGAAATTGGAGTAATGCCATCAGATGCCATTCCTCTTTACTGCGACAACAATGGCGCCATAGCCCTTGCTAAGGAGCCGAGGTCTCACCAGAAGTCCAAGCACATTGAGCGGCGATATCATCTCATCCGCGATTACCTTGAGAAAGGTTACGTTGAGGTCAAGAGAGTCAACTCCGCAGATAATGTGGCAGACCCACTTACAAAGCCGTTGGGCCAGCAGAAGATCGAAGCCCACCTTGAGAAGATGGGACTTAGACTTGTAGCCAATTGGCTTTAGGACAAGTGGGAGATTGTTAGATATATGTGCCCTAGAAGCCAGAATTGGCTGACACTTGTAATACACTTCTAGGGGCAAAATTGTAATTTTGACTATAATTAATGAAATGGGTTATTTTCTATCACACCTGTGTATTTAGTGTCTGTGATACATCCTTTGAGTTAATGGTAATGATAATTCATATTTTCAAGAGTTGAAAATTTAAGACATGAATAATCATTATTAACTCATAAACAGCTCCCGACCATAGGATCATCACGAGGATGGTGATTGATCCGGAAGGTTGGTGTACGATCGCTTCTCTTTAGTAGATGAGTCTTGAGTCTACGGTGTGGAGACACCGGAGCGAGAGTACAGGTACTCGTTAGAGAACGAGGGCACTGAGCGTGACCACCTCGAGTAGTCATTAGGGAGTCTACCTTCTCGTCAATGACTGACTCGATGCTGCAGTAGTGTGTCTGGTTCTTTGACCTGAGATGCATCGGCAGTTCACCTTGAGGGTGTTATAGTTTGACTACACCATTACTCGGTCTCCTAGCCATATGGAACCCTGAGGTGTATGTTGGCTATAGCATGTTCATTGTAGGAACTGGATTGCATCAAGATGGGATCTATCTACCTCGGTGGTAGAGGAGCAGCCCTATGATGATCATGAGAATCAAGTCCTGAAGCCCATGGCCATGGCAGAGTGAAATAATAGAAAGAGTTTCTATTTAGATTTTCACATTGGACTCGAATCGAATGATTACATCATATGACAGAGACTAGGGTTTGACGAGTTCACCTTAACCCTAATCTGATCGGGGCTCAAGATAGAAGAACTTAATCACACAGGTAGCTGCACCAAGAGGTTCGCATTCAGCTCTGATGGGTTGCCACCATATACTGCTAGGTGTCACTGGTGGATTTTGGGAGCAATTAGAATGATTTAGATGATCGATCATTCTAGCTGTTCGAATCAGAAGAGTTCTGATCCATCGAAAGGAGTTTCGATGATGTCGATGATAGAGATCATGACATATCCCATTACCATACAGAACTGAACCTAACTGGGTCACACAAACAAGGGTTTGAATCTGGTGATCATCAATTGAACTGATCTAGTTCAATTGATCTGAATGAGATTCAATTAGGTTCAAGGAAATCGTGCTAGCACTCGATTGAACCTAACGTTCTTCTTTTACTATCATAAATAAGTTGTCCTGACTGAGCCAAAGGAGTTTGTGCTCAATCAGAGGCCTTCATATGGTCTGACTGGAGGTTGTCCAAGTCAGAATAGGTTGTCTTATTTGTAAGACATTACCTGCCATTTTTGGTCACCTGCCATTTCTTGTTCTTTGACTTTGGTCAAAAGTCTACCTTTGACTGGTCAAACGTTGACCATTGACCCTTTGACTTTTGACCACATGTCATGCACCTATTGGAGAGCTGGTGGGGGCCTGTCCCCCTGCCAGAACCTGGCAAGGAGAAGGGCGCACGCCAAGGGTGGCGTGAGCCCAAGTAGGAGGCGCCTAGGAGTCCTTGTTGGACAAGGACTCCACCTCCCTTTTGGATTCCAATCAGAGTTCTACTAAGAATCCAGTTTGACTGGTCTTAGGCACCCTCTAAGGAGGAATCCAGGGGTCTCTATTCCAACCAATCAGATTTAGATCTGATTTCACAAAGGGTTGTGATTGGTTGAGGAGGAAGAGGAGTTGGATCACAAGCTTAGGTCTATAAATAAGACCCTGCGCCCAACCCTGAATGCTAATGCAATTCAATTGAAGAAACTTCCCACGCCCCAAGGCTGCCTCTCCCCTCCTTCTCCACGCCATAGTCTCTTCTCCCCTTGCTCTCCACGTCCAAAAGTGTTTTGGACTTTAGGATTGGTGCGATTCAGATCAAGGAAAAGGCGATCAAAAGCAAGAAGGCTGCGCTGCTGCAAAAGGAACGACTGCAGATCTTCAAAAGAGTTTTGAAGATCCTCCAGATCAGATCCAGATCTGATTTTTGGAGGTGTGATAGAGAAGAAGAGGATCTCCAGATCCAACCCGAGTGGATACCGGTAGAGGCCAGGCGCTTGCGTGGCTAGATCCAGAACCTTCCGCTGCAATCAGGATCATCTACAGGGTAATAGGATTACCCAAATCAGGTAAATTAAATTTGATTTAATTTATCTTATTTTATTTTATTTATTAAAATAATAAGAATCAGATCTGAAACATATCAAGATCTGATTGGGATCAAGAAAACATTTTTTGAAATATATCTCTTGATCTGATCAGATCTGGACGAACCTGGACCGAAAAATCAGGATTTCCCTTCATATTGGATATCGAAAGCTCTTATCATATTTATAATTCATTGCAGGGATTGCAGGTCAGTAGAAGATTCAAGCAAGGCGAATGATTCCTGAATGCTGGAGATGGAAGATCAGTTCCAGTTCTAGCTTTAGAAATTTTGAAACTTATATTTGAATCTCATATCATTGTTCTTAGTGATTGTCATTTCTATCCTAGTTTTATTTTAAATATTATTTCTATAGGCTTTTTGGCCATGAATAATTATGAAATTTTAATAAAGAAACAAGTTTATAATGTCATTGTGAATGGTGTTATTGCTTTCTATGGATAGTTGAACAGTGGTGTATATATGTTATCACAACCTGTTAATATAGTTTATTCAACTGGCAAATATCCTAGACTAGATAATATGATAGATATCTACTATGGTATTGTAGGCTAGGTCATATAAACAAGAACAAGATAAGCAAGTTGGCTCAAGAGAGTATCCTCAAATTTAGTGATTGTGAATCACTTCCAACCTGTAAATCCTATCTTCTTGGTAAAATGATCAAGCCACCTTTTACTGAAAAAGGTAAGAGAGCCACTGAGCTCTTAGGTCTAGTACATATTGATGTATGTGGACCAATGAGCACAAGTGCTAGAGGTGGATATGTCTACTTCATCATTTTCATAGATGATCTATCCAGATATGGATATGTCTATCTGATGAAACATAAGTCGAATTCTTTTGAAATGTTCAAATAATTTCGAAGTGAAGTAGAAAAATAAACTAGAAAGAGTATTAAAACTCTTCAATCTGATCGAGGAGGGGAATACCTTTTCGATGAGTTTCTCACATATCTAGGAGAGAATAGAATTTTCTTCCAATAGACTCCTCTAGGAACACCACAGCATAATAGTGTATCTGAAAGGAGGAATCAGACTCTATTAGAAATAGTCCGATCCATGATCGATTTTGCTAGCTTGCTGATATCCCTCTGGGGATATGCACTCGAATCGGCTTGCTATCTTTTAAATAGGGTTCCAAGTAAATCTATGGTTAAAACTCCATATGAGATATGGATAGGACGTAAGCCACCACTTTCACACCTCAGGGTCTGTGGGTGCCCATCTTATGTTAAATGGTTAATTTCAGATAAACTTCAACCTAGGTCTGATAAGTACGCATTTATAAGGTACCCAAAAGAGATCAAAGGATACTATTTCTACCATGCTAATGAGCAAAAGGTGTTTGTCAGCCTTAGGGCAAACTTTTTGGAAAAGAAGTTTCTTGATGAAGGAACTGTTGCCTCTAAAGTTGAACTTGATGAAGTTCAATAGGTAGAAAGTCCGACACAGAATGTTGAACCTAAGTCAAATTTGATCAGATCAGATCTGAAGCCTAGTGAACATGCACCATTAAGGCGATCTGATAAAGTACCCCACCATCTGGATAGATACTATGGATTCTTGATCTAGGATGACAATCCCATCGAACTCGATGAGAACGATGAGGACCTGATCACTTATATGGATGCATTGCAGAGATCCGACTCAGAGAAATGTCTAGAAGCTATGAGATCCAAAATGGATTCCATCAAGGCCAATGATGTGTGGACATTAGTTGACCCAACTGAAGGGGTTAAATCCATTATGTGTAAATGCATCTTCAAAAGGAAGAGGGGCACAGACGAAAAGGTGGAGACCTATAAAGCCCATCTGATTGCCAAGGGATATTATCAATGTTATGGTAATGACTATGATGAGATGTTCTCTCCTATGGTAATGCTCAAGTCCATTCGGATCATGCTTGCCATTGCTGCCCATCTGGACTATGAGATCTGGCAAATGAATGTGAAGGTAGCTTTTCTAAATGGAGAGCTGACTGAAGAGGTGTATATGATATAATCTGAAGGATTTACATTCATAGATGAGTCCAAGGTGTGCAAACTTTAGAGATCCATTTATGGATTGAAGCAGGCATCTTGGAGTTGGAACATGCATTTTGATAAAGTGATCAAAATGTATGGCTTCGTAAAGAACAGAGAAGAACCCTGCATTTACAAATGGGCAAATGGTTAAGCAGTGGTATTCCTTATTTTGCATGTGGACGATATTCTCTTAATAAAAAATGACATCCCCACACTACGAGAAATAAAAGTCTAGTTGTCATCACAGTTCTCCATAAAGGACTTGGGTGAAGCATTGTACATCCTAGGGATGAAGATCTATAGGGATAGATCTAAAAGGATGCTTGGTATATCCCAGTCCACGTACATAAAATCTGTGCTGAAGAGGTTCAGCATGGAGAATTCTAAAAATGGATCTCTCGATAGGTCAACGAATTCCACTCTCTAAGAAGGATTGTCCGACAATTCTTGAAGAGAGAGAGTGTATGAGTAGAATTCTATATGCTTCGATAGTGGGGTCTATCATGTATGCAATGACATGTACGAGACTAGATGCGACATACTCACTAGGAGTAGTGAGTAGATATCAGTTTGTCCTTAGAGAAAATCACTGGAAGATGGTTAAAACCATCCTTAAGTATTTGAGAAATACTAAGGACTAATGGTTGGTTTATGATGAGTTAGATCTAAAACTGATGGGGTTTATAGACTCCAGCTTTCAATCCGACCATGATGACAGTAGAAGCATGTCGGGGTATATCTTTACTCTAAATGGTGGAGCCATCTACTAAAAAAGTTTCAAGCAACATACAGTGGCAGATCTATTTGCGAAGTAGAGTACATGGCAGCATCAGATGTAATAAAGAAAGCTGTGTGGCTGAGAAAGTTCATCATCAAGCTTGAAGTAGCACCCTCCATTGATGGTTCAGTCATGCTCTATTGCGACAGCACTGGCACCATAGCTCAAGCAAAGGAACCAAAGGCACACCAGTAGACAAAACACATTCTACATCGCTTCCATTTGGTCCGTGAGATCATGGATCATGGTGACGTTGACCTTCAGAAGATTGATGAAAAGAAGAACCTAGCTGACCCCTTCACTAAAGCCCTGACAATCAAGGAGTTCGAGAACTATAAGTCCAAGATGGGTATTAGATACTATGCCGAGTGGCTTTAGGACAAGTAGGAGTTGTTGAAAATTATGTCCCAAAAGTCAATCATTAGCTTGTTAACGATTGAGCTACTTTGTATATGTAATTGATTATTGATAAATAAAATACTTTGGCATGTTTTTCATTACAAGTCTTCATCTTCTAAACGAACTTCATTTTTTGTGATGAAGTTCTTAGGACTATTTAGTTTTGATAAAGAAAGAATTTATCGATTAGTGCTTAAATTAGTTCATGACCAAATGATAGGCTATTAAATAGGATGACAGCATCTATCGAGCATAGGTTGCTGTATAACTCTCACTTATCCTAAAGCCACTCGGCATAGTATCTAATACCCATCTTCGACTTATGGTTATCGAACTCCTTTATTGCTAGGGCTTTAGTAAAGAGGTTGGCCAAGTTCTCCTTTTCATCGATCTTCTGAAGGTCGACGTCACCTCGATCCACAATCTCTCAGACCAAGTGGAAGTAGCGCAGTATGTGCTTCATCCATTGATGTGCCTTTGGTTGCTTCACTTGAGCAATGGCACCAATATTGTCATAGTAGAGCAAGATCAGGCCATCAAGGGAGGGTGCTACTCTAAACTCGGTGATGAACTTTCTCAGCTATATAGCTTTCTTCATTGTATCTGATACTGTGATATACTCTTCTTCACAAATAAAATTGACCATAGTACGCTGCTTGAAACTCTTCAAGCAGATGGCTTCATTTAGAGTAAAGATATAACCCAACATGCTTTTGCTATCATCATGGTCTGATTGAAAGCTAGAGTCTATAAATCCCATAAGTTGCAAATTTGACTTGCCATAAACCAATCATTGATCCTTAGTATTTCTCAAATACTTAAGGATGACTTTAACCACTTTTCAATGATTTTCTTCAGGATCAGACTGGTATCTACTCACTACTTCTAGTGAGTATGCCATGTCTGGTCTCGTACATATTATGATGTACATGATAGATCTCACTATCAAAGCATATGGGACTCTAATCATATGCTCTCTCTCTTCAGAAGTTCTCAGATAATCCTTCTTAAAGAGAAAAATTTCATTGCTTATCGAAAGATAGTCCTTTTTGAAATTGTCTATGCTGAATCTCTTTAGCATAGTATCTATGTACGTGGACTGGGATAACCCAAGCATCCTTTTAGATCTATTCCTATAGATCTTCATCCCTAGGATGTAGGATGCTCTATCCAAGTCCTTCATGGAGAACTGAGATGACAACCAAACTTTTATTTTCTGTAGTACGGGGATGTCATTTTCAATTAAGAGAATATCATCCACGTACAAGATAAGAAATACCACTACTGGACCATTTGCTCATTTATAAATGCAGGACTCTTCTCCGTTCTTAATG
Organism: Cocos nucifera; assembly: GCA_006176705.1. Lineage (NCBI taxonomy): Eukaryota > Viridiplantae > Streptophyta > Magnoliopsida > Arecales > Arecaceae > Cocos > Cocos nucifera. Next base: position 19,324 of record QRFJ01003546.1, read on the forward strand.
AAGCCATACGTTTTAATCACCTTATCAAAATGCATGTTCCAACTTTGAGATGCCTGCTTCAATCCATAAATGGATTTCTAAAGCTTGCACATCTTAGACTCATCTATTGATATGAAATCCTCAGGTTGTATCATATACACCTCTTCAGCCAGCTCTCTATTAAGGAAAACTATTTTCATATCTACCTATCAGATCTCATAATTTGGATGGGCAGCTATCGCAAGCATTATCTAAATGAATTTGAGCATTGCCATAAGAGAGAATGTCTCGTTATAGTTAATACCATAATATTAACGATATCTCTTGGCAACTAGATAGACTTTATAGGTCTCTACCTTTTCATCTATGCTCCTCTTCCTCTTGAAAACCCATTTACACCTAATGGATTTAACCTCTTTGGATGGGTCATGTTAGATATGTGTGCCCTAGAAGTCAGAATTGGCTGACACTTATTATACACTTCTAAAGATAAAATTATAATTTTGACTATAATAATAAAATGGGTTATTTTCTATGATAATGTGTATTTAGTGTTAGTGATACATCCCTTGAGTTAATGGTAATGATAATTCTTATTTTCAAGAGTTAAAAATTTAAAACATGAATTTTCATTATTAACTCATAAAATGCTTTCGATCGTAGGATCATCATGAGGATGGTAATTGATCCGGAAGGTTGGTGTATAATCGCTTCTTTATAGTAGATAAATCTTGAGTCTATGGTGTAGAGACACCAAAGCGAGAGTATAGATATTCGTTAGAGAATGAGGGTATTGAGCGTGACCACCTCGAGTAGTCATAAGAAAGTCTTCCTTCTCATCGATGACTGGCTCAAAGCTGTAGTAGTGTGTCTAGTTCTTTTACCTAAGGCACATCGGCAGTTCACCTTGAGGGTGTTATAGTTTGACTACACCATGACTCGATCTTCTAGCCATTTGAAATTCTAAGGTGTATGTTGGCTATAGCATGTTCATTGTAGGAATTGGATTGCACCAAGAGAAAATCTATCTACCTCGGTAGATGAGGAGCAGCCCTATGATGATCATGAGAATCAAGTCCATAAGCCCATGGCCATGGTAGAGTGAAATAATAGAAAGAGATTCTATTAAGGTTTTCACATCAGACTTGAATCAAATAATTAAATTATATGACAGAAATTAGGGTTTGATGAGTTCACCTTAACCCTAATCTGATCGGAGCTCAAGATAGAAGAACTTAATCACACATATAACTACACCAAGAGGTTCATTTTTAGTTTTGATGGGTTGCCACCATATACTGCTAGGTGTCACTGGTGGATTTTGGGAGCAATTAGAATGATTTGAATGATCGATCATTCTAGTTGTCTGAATCAGAGAAGTTTTGATCCATCGAAAGGTGTTTCGATGATGTCGATGATAGAGATCATGACATATCTTATTATCATACAGAATTGAATCTAACTGAATCACACAAATAAGGGTTTGGATCTAGATATCATCAATAGGACTAATCTAGTTTAATTGATTTAAACTAGATTCAATTAGGTTCAAGAAAATCGTGCTAGCATACGATTGAGCCTAATGTTCTTCTTCTACAATCATTAAAAGTTATCTCGACTGAGCCAAATATGTTTGTGCTTACTCAGGTACCTTTACTTGGTCTGACTAAAGCTTCTCCAGATCAGAAAAGGATTGTCTTAATTTATGAGATAAATTTGAGACAATACTTGCCATTTTCTATCACCCGCTAATTCTTGTCTTTTGACTTTGGTCAAACGTTGATCTTTGACACTTAGACATCTACCCATATGTCATGCACCCATTGGAGAGTAGATAGAGATTTGTCCCCTTACTAGAAAAAGGAAAGGAGGGGGTGCATGCCTAGGAAGGCATGCATCCAAGGATAGGGATGCCTAAAGTCCCACACAGATGGAACTCTAGGTTGCCTCTTGGAATCAAACTAGGTGGCACCAAGGAACTCTGCTTTAACCAGTCTTGGCACCACCTAAGGATGTTGGAGAGGGGCTCTCATCTAATTGGATCAGATGATGTCATCCTATCAATTAGATTTAGATTTGATTGCATGATGAGACATGATTGGCTGGGATGATGTGGCACTGCATGGCACAACAAGGTCTATAAAAATCCTATCTATGCCTAGCTTTAGAGAGGATCACCCTTAGCCCATGCCACATTTCTCTCTCCCTCTCTCCTCCATGCCTACATTGAAGGGAAATCCTGATTTCCCTGACCAGGTTCGTTCAGATCTGATCAGATCAAAAGATATATTTCAAAATTTTTTCTCTTAGATCTGTATCAGATCAGGGATGCTTCAGATCTGATTCTTATTTATTTAATAAAAAATTAAATGAAAAGAATAAATTAAATCACATTCAATTTACCTGAATAGGGTAATCCTATTACCCTGTTGATGATCCTGTTTGCAGCGGAAGGTTCTGGATCAAGCCACGCAAGCGCCTGGCCTCTACCGGTATCCACTCGGGCTGGATCTGGAGATCCTCTTCTTCTCTATCACGCCTCCAAAAATCAGATCTGGATCTGATCTGGAGGATCTTCAAAACTCCTTTTGAAGATCTGCAGTCGTTCTTCGCAGCAGCGCAGCCTTCTTGCTTTTGATCTCCTTTCCTTGATCTAAATCGCACCAATCCAAATCCAAAACACTTTTGGACGTGGAGAGCAAGGGGAGAAGAGAGTATGGCATGGAGAAAGGGGAGAGAGGCAGCCTTGGGGTGTGGGAAGATTGCTTCTTGATTATTTTTTCACTTGGGCGCTGGGTCTCTTATATAGACTAAGCGTGATCCAAGTCATCTTCCTCCCAACCAATCACAACCCTTTGTGAAATCAGATCTAAATCTGATTGGTGGGATTAGAGTCCCCTGGATTCCTACTTGGAGAGTGCCTTGGACCAGTCAAATTGGATTCTTAGAAGAACTCTCATTGGAATCCTAAAGGGAGATGGAGTCCTTGTCCCACAAGGACTCCACGCCGCCTCTTACTGGGCTCACGCCTCCCTTGGCGTGCGCCCATCTCCTTGCCAGGTTCTGGCAGGGGGACAAGCCCCCACCAGCTCTCCAATAGGTGCATGACATGTGGTCAAAAGTCAAAGGGTCATTGGTCAACGTTTGACCAGTCAAAAGTAGAGTTCTGACCAAAGTCAAAGACCAAGAAATGGCAGGTGACCAAAATTGGCAGGTAATGTCTTACAAATAAGACAACCTATTCTGACTTGGACAACCTCCAGTCAGACCATAAGAAGACTTCTGTTTGAGCACAAACTCCTTTGGCTCAGACAGGACGACTTATTTATGATAGCAAAAGAAGAACGTTAGGTTCAATCGAGTGCTAGCACGATTTCCTTGAACCTAATTGAATCTCATTCAGATCAATTGAACTAGATCAGTTCAATTGATGATCACCAGATTCAAACCCTTGTTTGTGTGACCCAGTTAGGTTCAGTTCTGTATGGTAATGGGATATGTCATGATCTCTATCATCGACATCATCGAAACTCCTTTCGATGGATCAGAACTCTTCTGATTCAAACAGCTAGAATGATCGATCATCTAAATCATTCTAATTGCTCCCAAAATCCACCAGTGACACCTAGCAGTATGTGGTGGCAACCCATCAGAGCTGAATGCGAACCTCTTGGTGCAGCTACCTGTGTGATTCAGTTCTTCTATCTTGAGCCCCGATCAGATTAGGGTTAAGGTGAACTCGTCAAACCCTAGTCTCTGTCATATGATGTAATCATTCGATTCGAGTCCAATGTGAAAATCTAAATAGAAACTCTTTCTATTATTTCACTCTGCCATGGCCATGGGCTTCAGGACTTGATTCTCATG
>QRFJ01003546.1:23797-66181 GCA_006176705.1 Cocos nucifera
GCGATCGCTTCTCTTTAGTAGATGAGTCTTGATCACGTGTGAGACACCCGAGCGAAAAGTAACATGGTACTCGTTAGAGAACGAGGCAACTGAGCGAGACCCACTCGAGTAGTCATCACGGAGCTCATCTCACCCTTCTCGTCAATGACTGTCGATGCTGCAGTTGTAGTCTGGTTTTTGACCCTGAGATGCAATCGCAGTTCACTCTTGGAGGGTGTATAGTTTGACTACACATTCTACGGTGCTCCCTAGCCATATGGAACCTGAGGTTATGTTGGCTATAGCATGTTCATGTGTAGGGTAACATGGATTGCATCAAGATGGGGATCTATCTACCTCGGTGGTAGAGGAAGCAGCCCTATGATAATCATACTTACCGTGCCATATCTCATACGGTGTGGTAGGAACGGTTTTAGAGGGAACCCTATTCAGTAGATAAATTGAAGTTAATAATGAGTGTCCCCAAAGAAAATCAGGGAGGTCTGTGAAGCTCATCATGGATCGAACCATATCCAATAGAGTCCGATTTCTCCATTCTGAAACCCCGTTGAGTTGAGGTGTTCCTGGTGGAGTCCATTGAGAGACTATGCCATTTTCCTTAAGATAGTCTAGGAATTTCCGGCTAAGGTATTCACCTCCTCGATCTGATCGAAGAACCTTAATGGGTTTTCCAGTTTGTTTTTCTACTTCATGTCTGAATTCTTTGAACTTTTCAAAAGCTTCAGACTTGTGTCTCATAAGATACACATACCCATACCTAGACAGATCATCGGTAAAGGTAATGAAGTAGACAAAATTGCCTCTAGCCGGCACATCAAATGGGCCGCACACATCAGTATGTACTAGGGCAAGGAGATCTGTGGCCCTCTCCCCATGTCCAACAAAAGGGAGTTTAGTCATTTTGCCTTGAAGACAAGATTCACAAGTTGGATATGACTCGGAAAGTCAATGGACTCAATAGCCCATTTTTCTCCAATTTGTTGATCCTATCTTCTGCTATATGACCTAATCTCAGGTGCCATAGATATCTGTCGTTTGGACTATCCCTAGGTCGTTTGGCATTCACGTTTTGCTCGATAGTTAGAAATAGGTACATCAATATGTAGCTGATAAAGACCATTAATAAGGAAACCATTTGCAATTTTATTTCTTTCATAAAGAATGTTACAATGGTCCTTAAAGAAGGTGATCACATAACCTTCTTGTGCTAAGCATGAAACAGAAATCAAATTCCTGCTAGCTGCAGGCACATAATAACAGTCTTTTAAAACTAAGTCTAAACCAGATGGTAATCGAAGAGGGTATGTTCCCACGGCTACTGCAGCAACTCTTGCTCCATTACCGATGCGTAGGATCATGTCTCCATCCCTCAGCCTCCTGCTATCCTCAAGACCCTGCATAGAAGTGCACAGATGAGCACTAGAACCAGAGTCAAGCACCCAACTGGATGCAGAAGAAACCGTAAGGTTAGACTCAATAACGAGCATACCTCCAGAAGGACCTTCCTTCTTGTTCTTCAGGGTGGCCAGGTAAGTAGGGCAGTTCCGCTTCCAATGGCCGTCGCTGTTGCAATGGAAACACTTTCCTTTGACATCGACCTTCTTCTTCGGTTCTGCCTTCTTCTTCTTTGATCCTTCCACCTTTTGCTTTTTCACAGACTTCTTTTTCTTTCCATAAGACTTTCTTTTGGAAGAAGTCCGTTCCATAGCAAGAACTGAGCCTTTAGAACCTTTCATAGAAAGCTCAGCGGTAACCAGCATATTCATTAACTTCGGCCAAGGAATTCTTGAAGTTTATGCATGTGGTAATTCATGATGAATTGCCCATATGCATCAGTCAAGGATTGCAGAATAATATCGTTCTGCAGGTCCAAGTCCAACTTCACACCGAGCTTCTCAAGCTCTTCCATGTCCTTGATCATTGTCAGACAGTGATCTTGGACTGACTGCCCATCACGCATCTTAGCCTTAAAAAGTCATTTTGTGACTTGATATTTGGCTGCGCGACTCTGTTCACCAAACATCTCCTGCAGGTGAGCCAACATTTGGCGAGCAGTCCCGATATCTTCATGTTGGCGCTGGAGCTCATCAGACATCGAGCCCAACATGTAATATCTGGCCTTATTATCTTCGTCAATCCATTTTTCCAGAGACGCTCTCTGTTCAGTGGATGGACGGGCTGGTAAGGTGGGAGGGTCCTGGTCCAAAACATGGGTTAACTTCTCAGAACCCAAAACAATTTTGTAGTTCCTGAGCCAATCTTTATAATTGGGTCCAGTCAGTCTATGTGTGTCCAGGATACGTGCCAATGGGTTGGACGCAGACATTTTCCTGTAGAGAGTCAAAGATTCTAGTTAGATACTGTAATTTTGACTTGACCAATTTGTTTAGGGATTTTATTTTTAAACAAATTAGCTCCCACTATTTTCTCGGATCCCTACACTCCCTCTGTAGAGATGCGAAAATCTCCACGATTAATGATTTCTAGTGGGTGGTGCGGTCTCACCAACTGACTCATCACCTCACCTAACAGTTATTGGTGATGGGTTAGCCAATGAGTGAACAACTCTTGTTCAATGATTCTCTAATCATGGTGCACCCAAACTTGGTCTCTAATTCATGAATCTCACCGTATCCGGAAATATTGATCCACTCCTTAGTTAAGTCAGACCCACCATTTGCATAGACTGGGTTCCTAATTGAGTCTCTCACCGTATCCGAAATATTGAGCCCAACTCATCCTCCAGCCCATAGCATCCAATGCCTAATAGACATGGTTGCATCTTCCCGGTGCAACTGAGCCACTGTATCCAGCCGAGAACAATCAACCCCGGGAAGGGCCCGCACATCTACAATGGTGGAAGACCTCAGACTTAATCTTTTCTTAGGGAGAATTGATTCAGGTCTCATTAAACTAGACTTGGCTTAGTCATAACAATTATGACTAACCTAGTGGCATGGGTTAGCTCGGATTATTGACCACCTCAGATCAGAACTGTGTCAACAGATATGGCCAGGTAAGTGAGACCGGTGGAAGGAATATGCCATTAACTCGTACAAGAATGCATTCAGGTCGAGTAGCTTCCAATTAAAAACCAGTCGGTCGTCTATGTGCCAAACTTACCTTAGACACCAAATTGTTGAGTCCAGAACCAATTGGGTTAGCCTACAATCCAGACTCTAACCTCTGAGCCTAATTAGGTCTTGCTTGATCGTGACTCGATCTTGACCCAGACTTAATCCTATTAGGCTGGTCAATTTAAGCATTGTTGATCCCATCTAACCAACTCTTGATTCGGTTTGATCAACCGCTTAGACCTAATTGAGCTACCCAAGCCCGAACCCAGTATTATGAATATGTCTTAGATCTGAAAATTCTCAATTTTAGACCTAATTAATATTCCATAAACTTAATTCTTAATTAAGTAGGGTTCATAAACAAAATATGCACAATAAATCCTAGGGTTTCAGGATCTAGGGTTTTGCAGAAAGTAAGTTTTGGGTTTCTGATTAAGGACGAACACGCAGCACCCCTACACATCATAAGAACACCCCATCGAATGGGAAGAGAGGGCCTTTAAACCCTTCTTCGTTCTTATGACCGGACGGCCAAGAGGAACGCCTTAATCAGGAACATTCAATACTACAAAACAGTTATTAGATCTATATCATATATCTCATATACAAATTAGATCTAATCATGGCATATTTTGCATACATCTCATGTATCATAATCATGCATATTTTTAGATCTAAATTATCTCATAATAATCTAAAAAATTAGATTTAAATTGATCTAATCAAAATAAATTCTAATCTAGACAATTATGTAGAACTATTCTACAACTAGTCTAGACATGCATCAATCATATCTCATATGATGTTTAAAATTAAATAATTTTATTTGCTATTTTTTAGATGTTATTATAACACTTATAATATCAAAAAATAGTAAATAAAAAGATCTAAAATATGATTTAATCAGATTAAAATCAAGAACATGCAAGACTATTCTATAGAACTATTCTATTCTAGAACTAGTCATGCATATCTTCTAATCTTAGATCCAAATTATTTAATTTTAATTTTTTCTGATTTCAGATCTGATCACATCTCATGTGACATCTAAAATTAATTATTTTTTAATTAAAATAAATTTAAAATCAGATCTAAACAATTTAGAACCATGGCTCTGATACCAGTTGAAGGGAAATCCTGATTTTTCGGTCCAGGTTCGTTCAGATCTGATCAGATCAAGAGATATATTTCAAAAATTTTTCTCTTGATCTTAATCAGATCTTGATATATTTCAGATCTGATTCTTATTATTTTAATAAAATAAAATTAAAAGATAAATTAAATCAAATTTAATTTACCTGATCTGGGTAATCCTATTACCCTGTTGATGATCCTGTTTGCAGCGGAAGGTTCTGGATCTTAGCCACGCAAGCGCCTGGCCTCTACCGGTATCCACTCAGGTTGGATCTGGAGATCCTCTTCTTCTCTATCACACCTCCAAAAATTAGATCTGGATCTGATCTGGAGGATCTTCAAAACTCTTTTGAAGATGAGCAGTCGTCCTTTGCAGCAGCGCAGCCTTCTTACTTTTGATCGCCTTTCTTTGATCTGAATCGCACCAACCAAGGTCCAAAACTCCTTTTGGACATGGAGAGCAAGGGGAGAAGGTGGTTTGGCATGGAGAGGAAGGGGAGAGGCAGCCTTGGGGTGTGGGAAATTCTTCAATTCTCAATTGATCTCTCTTAACTGAGTTGGGCGCAGGGTCCTTTTTATAGACTAAGCGTGATCCAACTCCTCTTCCTCCCAACCAATCACAACCCTTTGTGAAATCAGATCTAAATCTGATTGGTGGGAATAGAGACCCCTGGATTCCTACTTAGAGGGTGCCTAAGACCAGTCAAAGTTGGTTCTTAGAAGAACTCTAATTGGAATCCAAAAAGGAGATGGAGTCCTTGTCCAACAAGGACTCCTAGGCGCCTCCAACTTGGGCACACGCCTAGGGTGGCATGTGCCCTTCTCCTTGCCAGGTTCTGGCAGGGGGACAGGCCCCCACCAGCTCTCCAATAGGTGCATGACATGTGGTCAAAAGTCAAAGTGTCAATGGTCAACGTTTGACCAGTCAAAGGTAGACTTTTGACCAAAGTCAAAGAACAAGAAATGGCAGGTGACCAAAAATGGCAGGTAATGTCTTATAAAATAAGACAACCTATTCTGACTTGGACAACCTCCAGTCAGACCATATGAAGGCCTCTGATTGAGCACAAACTCCTTTGGCTCAGACAGGACAACTTATTTATGATAGTAAAAGAAGAACGTTAGGTTCAATCGAGTGCTAGCACGATTTCCTTGAACCTAATTGAATCTCATTCAGATCAATTGAACTAGATCAGTTCAATTGATGATCACCAGATTCAAACCCTTGTTTGTGTGACCCAGTTAGGTTCAGTTCTGTATGGTAATGGGATATGTCATGATCTCTATCATCGACATCATCGAAACTCCTTTCGATGGATCAGAACTCTTCTGATTCGAACAGCTAGAATGATCGATCATCTAAATCATTCTAATTGCTCCCAAAATCCACCAGTGACACCTAGCAGTATATGGTGGCAACCCATCAGAGCTGAATGCGAACCTCTTGGTGCAGCTACCTATGTGATTCAGTTCTTCTATCTTGAGCCCCGATCAGATTAGGGTTAAGGTGAACTCGTCAAACCCTAGTCTCTGTCATATGATGTAATCATTCGATTCGAGTCCAATGTGAAAATCTAAATAGAAACTCTTTCTATTATTTCACTCTGCCATGGCCATGGGCTTCTGGACTTGATTCTCATGATTATCATAGGGCTGCTCCTCTACCACCGAGGTAGATAGATTCCATCTTGATGCCATCCAGTTCCTACAATGAACATGCTATAGCCAACATACACCTCAGGGTTCCATATGGCTAGGAGACCGAGTAATGGTGTAGTCAAACTATAACACCCTCAAGGTGAACTGCCGATGCACCTCAGGTCAAAGAACCAGACACACTACTGCAGCATCGAGTCAGTCATTGACGAGAAGGTAGACTCCCTAATGACTACTCGAGGTGGTCACGCTCAGTGCCCTCGTTCTCTAACGAGTACCTGTACTCTCGCTCCGGTGTCTTCACACCATAGACTCAAGACTCATCTACTAAAGAGAAGCGATTGTACACCAACCTTCCGGATCAATCACCATCCTCATGATGATCCTATGGTCGGGAGCATTTTATGAGTTAATAATGATTATTCATGTCTTAAATTTTCAACTCTTGAAAATATGAATTATCATTACCATTAACTCAAAGGATGTATCACAGACACTAAATACACATATGTGATAGAAAATAACCCATTTATTGATTTTAGTCAAAATTACAATTTTGCCCCTAGAAGTGTATTACAAGTGTCAGCCAATTCTGGCTTCTAGGGCACATATATCTACTTAGATCCTGCTTGAGTGGTCTAGTAGAGGTGAGGCGTTTTCGGTAGAGGCCAGGCGCTTGCATGGCTAAGATCCAGAACCTTCCGCTGCAAACAGGATCATCAACAGGGTAATAGGATTACCCAATCAGGTAAAATTAAATTTGATTTAATTTATTTTTAATTTTATTTTATTAGAATCTAATAAGAATCAGATCTAAAATATATCAAGATCTGATTGGAGATCAAGAAAAAAAATTTTTGAAATATATCTCTTGATCTGATCAGATCTGAACGAACCTGGACCGAAAATCAGGATTTTCCTTCAACTGGTATCAGAGCCATGGTTCTAAAAATTGTTTAGATCTGATTTTAAATTTATTTTAATTAAAAATAATTGATTTTAGATATCACATGAGATGTGATCAGATCTGAAATCAGAAAAAATTAAAATTAAATAATTTGGATCTAAGATTAGAAGATATGCATGACTAGTTCTAGAATAGAATAGTTCTATAGAATAGTCTTGCATGTTTTTGATTTAATTTGATTAAATCATACTTTTAGATCTATTTTATTTACTATTTTTTGATATTATAAGTGTTATAATAACATCTAAAAAATAAAAAATAAAAATTATTTAATTTTTGAATATCATATGAGATATGATTGATGCATGTCTAGACTAGTTGTAGAATAGTTCTACATAATTATCTAGATTAGAATTTATTTTGATAGATCAATTTAAATCTAATTTTTTAGATTATTATGAGATAATTTAGATCTAAAAATATGCATGATTATGATACATGAGATGTATGCAAAATATGCCATGATTAGATCTAATTTTTATATATGAGATATATGATATAGATCTAATAGTTTTGTAGTATTGAATGTTTCCTGATTAAGGCATTCCTCTTGGCCGTCCAGTCATAAGAACGAAGAAGGGTTTAAAGGCCCTCTCTTCCATTCGATGGGGTGTTCTTATGATGTGTAGGGGTGCTGCGCATTCGTCCTTAATCAGAAATCCAAAACTTACTTTCTGCAAAACCCTAGATCCTGAAACCCTAGGATTTATTGTGCATATTTTATTTATGAACCCTACTTAATTAAGAATTAAGATTTATGAAATATTAATTAGGTCTAAAATTGAGAATTTCAGATCTAAGACATATTCATAATACTGGGTTCGGGCTTGGGTAGCTCAATTAGGTCTAAGCGGTTGATCAAACCGAATCAAGAGTTGGTTAGATGGGATCAACAATGCTTAAATTGACCAGCCTAATAGGATTAAGTCTGGGTCAAGATCGAGTCACGTGAGTGATCGATCAAGCAAGACCTAATTAGGCTCAGAGGTTAGAGTCTGGATTGTAGGCTAACCCAATTGGTTCTGGCTCAATAATTTGGTGTCTAAGGTAAGTTTGGCATATACGACCGACTGGTTTTTAATTGGAAGCTACTCGACCTGAATGCGTTCTTGTACGAGTTAATGGCATATTCCTTCCACCGATCTCACTTACCTGGCCATATCTGTTGACACAGTTCTGATCTGAGGTGGTCAATAATCCGAGCTAACCCATGCCACTAGGTTAGTCATAATTGTTATGACTATGTCAAGTCTAGTTTAATGAGACCTGAATCAATTCTTCCCTAAGAAAAGATTAAGTCTGAGGTCTTCCACCATTGTAGATGTGCGGGCCCTTTCCCAGGGGTTGATTGTTCTCGGCTGGATACAGTGGCTCAGTTGCACCGAAAAGATGCAACCATGTCTATTAGGCATTGGATGCTATGGGCTGGAGGATGAGTTGGGCTCAATATTCTTGGATACGGTGAGAGACTCAATTAGGAAATCCCAGTCTATGCAAATGGTGGGTCTGACTTAACTAAGGAGTGGATCAATATTCCGGATACGGTGAGATTCATGAATTAGAGACCAAGTTTGGGTGCACCATGATTAGAGAATCATTGAACAAGAGTTGTTCACTCATTGGCTAACCCATCATCCAATAACTGTTAGGTGAGGTGATGAGTCAGTTGGTGAGACCGCACCACCCACTAGAAATCATTAATCATGGAGATTTTTGCATCTCTACAGAGGGAGTGTAGGGATCCGAGAAAATAGTGGGAGCTAATTTGTTTAAAAATAAAATCCTAAACAAATTGGTCAAGTCAAAATTACAATATCTAACTAGAATCTTTGACTCTCTACATAGGAAAATGTCTGCGTCCAACCCATTAGGCACGTATCCTGGACACACATAGACTGACTGGACCCAATTATAAAGATTGGCTCAGGAAACTACAAAATTATTTTGGGTTTCGAGAAGTTAACCCATGTATTTGGACCAGGACCCTCCCACCTTACCAGCTCCGTCCATCCGCTTGAACAGAGAGCATCTCTGAAAAAATGGATTGACGAAGATAATAAGGCCAGATACTTACATGTTGGGCTCGATGTCTGATGAGCTCCAGCACCAACATGAAGATATCAGGGACTGCTCGCCAAATGTTGGCTCACCTGCAAGGAGATGTTTGGTGAACAGAGTCGCACAGCCAAATATCAAGTCACGAAATGACTTTTTAAGGCTAAGATGCGTGATGGGCAGTCAGTCCAAGATCACTGTCTGATGAATGATCAAGGACATGGAAGAGCTTGAGAAGCTCGGTGTGAAGTTGGACTTGGATTTGCAGAATGATATTATTCTGCAATCCTTGACTGATGCATATGGGCAATTCATCATGAATTACCACATGCATAAACTTCAAAATTTCCTTGGCCGAGTTAATGAATATGCTGGTTACCGCTGAGCTTTCTATGAAAGGTTCTAAAGGCTCAGTTCTTGCTATGGAACGGACTTCTTCCAAAAGAAAGTCTTATGGAAAGAAAAAGAAGTCTGTGAAAAAGCAAAAGGTGGAAGGAGGAAAGAAGAAGAAGGCAGAGCCGAAGAAGAAGGCTGATGTCAAAGGAAAGTGTTTCCATTGCAACAGCGACGGCCATTGGAAGCGGAACTGCCCTACTTACCTGGCCACCCTGAAGAACAAGAAGAAGGAAGGTCCTTCTGGAGGTATGCTCGTTATTGAGTCTAACCTTACGGTTTCTTCTGCATCCAGTTGGGTGCTTGACTCTGGTTCTAGTGCTCATCTGTGCACTTCTATGCAGGGTCTTGAGGATAGCAGGAGGCTGAGGGATGGAGACATGATCCTACGTGTCAAAAATGGAGCAAGAGTTGCTGCAGTAGCCGTGGGAACATACCCTCTTCGATTACCATCTGGTTTAGACTTAGTTTTGAAAGACTGTTATTATGTGCCTGCAGCTAGCAGGAATTTGATTTCTGTTTCATGCTTAGCACTAAGAAGGTTATGTGATCACCTTCTTTAAGGACCATTGTAACATTCTTTATGAAAGAAATAAAATTGCAAATGGTTTCCTTATTAATGGTCTTTATCAGCTACATATTGATGTACCTATTCTAACTATCGAGCAAAATGTGAATGCCAAACGACCTAGGGATAGTCCAAATGATAGATATCTATGGCACCTGAGATTAGGTCATATAGCAGAAGATAGGATCAACAAATTGGAGAAAAATGGGCTATTGAGTCCATTGACTTCTGAGTCATATCCAACTTGTGAATCTTGTCTTCAAGGCAAAATGACTAAACTCCCTTTTGTTGGACATGGGGAGAGGGCCACAGATCTCCTTGCCCTAGTACATACTGATGTGTGCGGCCCATTTGATGTGCCGGCTAGAGGCAATTTTGTCTACTTCATTATCCTTTACCGATGATCTGTCTAGGTATGGGTATGTGTATCTTATGAGACACAAGTCTGAAGCCTTTTGAAAAGTTCAAAGAATTCAGACATGAAGTAGAAAAACAAACTGAAAAAACCCATTAAGGTTCTTCGATCAGATCGAGGAGGTGAATACCTTAGCCGGAAATTCCTAGACTATCTCAAGGAAAATGGCATAGTCTCTCAATGGACTCCACCAGGAACACCTCAACTCAACGGGGTTTCAGAATGGAGAAATCGGACTCTATTGGATATGGTTCGATCCATGATGAGCTTCACAGACCTCCCTGATTTTCTTTGGGGACACTCATTGTTAACTTCAATTTATCTACTGAATAGGGTTCCCTCTAAAATCCGTTCCTACCACACCGTATGAGATATGGCATGGTAAGAAACCAAGTCTGAGTCATCTCAGAATTTGGGGTTGTCCGGCTCATGTCAAAAGACAACAAGCGGACAAGTTAGAGTTTAGGTCCTTCAGAGCTCGATTCATAGGATATCCTAAAGAGTCATTAGGATACTATTTCTACATTCCAGAAGACCACAATGTGATTGTGAGTCGACATGCCATCTTTCTTGAAAAATAGTTTATTCAAGATAGCGGCATTGGAAAGCAGATCAAGCTTGATGAGAAAGTCTCACAAGTAGAACGAGCTAAGGACCAATTGGAACCAAATCAGGTTGAGCCAATAAGAACACTACCTCCTCCACCTCGTAGATCGGAAAGAGTTTTCCCATCCCCCTGAAAGATACTTAGGTATTATTTCAGAGGAAGTAGAGGAAATGTTCCTCATAGGTAATGGTGCTCATGGTGATGATCCCAAAACCTACAACGAGGCGATATCAGATATCGACTCCGAGAAATGGCTAGAGGCAATGCAGTCAGAAATTGACTCGATGCACTCAAACCAAGTCTGGACCTTGGTAGATCCACCAGAAGGTATAGTACCTATTGGGTGTAAATGGATCTTCAAGAGAAAGATTGGTGCAGATGGGAATGTGGAGACATTCAAGGCTAGATTAGGTGGCAAAAGGTTATAGTCAACGCGAAGGCATTGACTATCAGGATACCTTTTCCCCAGTAGCTATGCTAAAATCCATCCGCACATTGCTTGCTGTTGCAGCCTATTTCGATTATGAAATATGGCAAATGGACGTGAAAACGGCATTCTTAAATGGATATCTTGAGGAAGATATCTATATGGAACAGCCGCTAGGTTTCACATCCAGTGATACTGATCACAAGGTTTGCAAGCTGCAAAGGTCCATATATGGACTTAAGCAAGCATCTCGGAGCTGGAACACTCGTTTCAATGATGTGATCAAAAAGTTTGGTTTCATCAAAAATGAAGAGGAACCATGTGTTTTCAAAAAGGGTCAGTGGGAGCGCTGTTGTCTTCCTCGTATTGTACGTGGATGACATCCTCCTTATTGGGAATGATATTCCCATGTTGACATCAGTCAAGATGTGGTTGTCCAAGGAATTCTCCATGAAAGACCTAGGTGAAGCATCCTTTATTCTAGGAATTAAGGTCTATAGGGATAGACCGAATAGGATGCTAGGACTTTCACAGAAGATGTACATAGAGAAAGTACTAAAGAGGTTTAGTATGGAAAACTCTAAGAGGGGATTAATACCCTTCAGACATGGTATTCATCTTTCCAAGAAGATGTGCCCTAGCACACCTGAGGAAATAGAACGCATGAGCAAGATCCCTTATGCTTCTGCAATAGGGAGCCTCATGTATGCCATGCTATGTACACGACCTGATATAGCCCATGCTGTGAGTGTCACAAGCAGATATCAGTCAAATCCAGGTGAAGAACACTGGACTTCTGTGAAATGTATCCTTAAGTACTTGAGAAGAACTAAGGATATGATGTTGGTCTTTGGTAATGGAGAACTCCAAGTCCAGGGATACACAGACTCGGATTTCATGTCCGATATAGATGATCGAAAGTCGACATCTGGAAGTCTGTTTGTGTGCAATGGTGGTGCTATCAGCTGGAAGAGTTCCAAGCAAACGGTGATAGCAGATTCCACCATGGAAGCAGAATATATCGCTGCATCAGAAGCTGCGAAGGAAGCATTCTGGTACAAGAAGTTTGCCATAGAGAATTGGAGTGAATGCCATCAGATGCCATTCCTCTATACTGCGACAACAATGGCGCCATAGCCCTTGCTAAGGAGCCAAGGTCTCACCAAAAATCCAAGCACATTGAGCGGCGATACCACCTCATCCACGATTACCTCGAGAAGGGTTAGTTACGTTGAGGTCAAGAGAGTCGACTCCACAGATAATGTGGCAGACCCACTTACAAAGCCGTTGGGCCAGCAGAAGATCGAAGCCCACCTTGAGAAGATGGGACTTAGACTTTGTAGCCAATTGGCTTTAGGACAAGTGGGAGATTGTTAGATATATGTGCCCTAGAAGCCAGAATTGGCTGACACTTGTAATACACTTCTAGGGGCAAAATTATAATTTTGACTATAAATCAATAAAATGGGTTATTTTCTATCACATATGTGTATTTAGTGTCTGTGATACATCCCTTTGAGTTAATGGTAATGATAATTCATATTTTCAAGAGTTGAAAATTTAAGACATGAATAATCATTATTAACTCATAAAATGCTCTCCGACCATAGGATCATCATGAGGATGGTGATTGATCCGAAAGGTTGGTGTACAATCGCTTCTCTTATAGTAGATGAGTCTTGAGTCTATGCGTGTAGGAGACATCCGGAGCGAGAGTACAGGTACTCATTAGAGAATGAGGGCACTGAGCGTGACCACCTCGAGTAGTCATTAGGGAGTCTACCTTCTCGTCAATGACTGACTCGATGCTGCAGTAGTGTGTCTGGTTCTTTGACCTGAGGTGCATCGGTAGTTCACCTTGAGGGTGTTATAGTTTGACTACACCATTACTCGGTCTCCTAGCCATATCAGGAACCCTGAGGTGTATGTTGGCTATAGCATGTTCATTGTAGGAACTGGATTGCATCAAGATGGAATCTATCTACCTCGGTGGTATGAGGAGCAGCCCTATGATGATCATGAGAATCAAGTCCAGAAGCCCATGGCCATGGTACAGAGTGAAATAATAGAAAGAGTTTCTATTTAGATTTTCACATCGGACTTGAATCGAATGATTACATCATATGACAGAAACTAGGGTTTGACGAGTTCACCTTAACCCTAATCTGATCGGGGCTCAAGATAGAAGAACTTAATCACACAGGTAGCTGCACCAAGAGGTTCATTTTCAGCTCTGATGGGTTGCCACCATATACTGCTAGGTGTCACTGGTGGATTTTGGGAGCAATTAGAATGATTTAGATGATCGATCATTCTAGCTGTTCTGAATCAGAAGAGTTCTGATCCATCGAGAAGGAGTTTCGATGATGTCGATGATAGAGATCATGACATATCCCATTACCATACAGAACTGAACCTAACTGGGTCACACAAACAAGGGTTTGGAATCTGGATGATCATCAATTGAACTGATCTAGTTCAATTGATTTGAATGAGATTCAATTAGGTTCAAGGAAATCGTGCTAGCACTCGATTGAACCTAACGTTCTTCTTCTACTATCATTAAATAAGTTGTCCTCGACTGAGCCAAATGGAGTTTGTGCTCAATCAGAGGCCTTCATATGGTCTGACTGGAGGTTGTCCAAGTCAGAAAAGGGTTGTCTTAATTTATGAGATAAATTTGAAGACAACACCTGCCATTTTTCATCATCCTACTAATTCTTGTCTTTTGACTTTGGTCAAATATTGACCTTTGACCATTAGACATTACTTTGACTTTGACCACATGTCATGCACCTATTGGAGAGCTGATGGGGGCCTGTCCCCTCCAGAACCTGGCAAGGAGAAGGGCGCCACCCTAGAGTGTGCCCAAGTTGGCGCCTGGAGTCCTACAAGGACTCCATCTCCTTTGGATTCCAATTAGAGTTCTTCTAAGAACCAACTTTGACTGTCTTAGGCGCCCTCTAAGTAGGAATCCAGGGGTCTCTATTCCACCAATCAGATTTAGATCTGATTTCATAAAGGGTTGTGATTGGTTGGGAGGAAGAGGAGTTGGATCACGCTTAGTCTATAAAAAGGACCCTGCGCCCAACTCAGTTTAGAGAGGTTCACCCTTAGCCCATGCCACATTGCTCCTCTCCCTCTCTCCTCCATGCCTACATCTGATCCCCTCTCTCCTCTCCATGCCCAAGAGGTTTTGTGCTCTAGTTTGGTGTGATCCAGGCAAGAGAAAGGCGACTAGAAAGGAAGAAGGCAGCACTGCTGCAAGAGACGACATCGAATCTTCAAAAGCTATTTTGAAGACCTTCAAGATCAGATCCAGATTTGATCTTTGGAAAAAAGATCAAGGAGGAGATATCTAGATCCTATCCGAGTGGATACCGATAGAGGCCAAATGATTGCATGGCTACATCCAGAACCTCAGGCAATCAACAGGATCATCTTAGGATAATTAGATTATCCAAGAATAAGGTATAAATTAAATCTAATTTAATTTATTTTTATTTTATTTTATTAGATCTATGAAATCAGATCTGAAAAGTATCGAATTTGATTTAGATCTAAGAAAAAATATTTTGAAATATTTCTTTTGATCAAATCAAATCTGAACGAATCTGATATGAAAAATAGTTTTTTTCCTTCAGGTCAACCAATGTCCACACATCATTGATCTTCATGGACTTCATTTTGGATTTCATAGTCTCAAGACATTTCTTGGAATCAGATTTCTGCATAGCATCTATATAGATGATCGGATCCTCATCATTCTCATCAAGTTTGATGGGATCACCATCCCAGACTAAGAAATCATAGTATCTATCCGGATGATGCGGTACTTTACCAGATCATCTTAATTGTGTAGGTACACTAGGCTCCAGATCTGATCTAATCAAATCAAATTCAGGTTTAGCTACAGGTGTCGGTCTTTCTACCTATTGAATTTTATCAAGTTCAACATTAGAGGCAATAGTTCCTTCACCAAGAAACTCTTTTTTAGAAAAGGTTGCCTTAAGGCTGACAAACATCTTCTGTTCATTAGCATGGTAGAAATAGTATCCTTTAGTCTCTTTTGGATATCCTATGAATATACATTTGTCAGACCTAGATCCAAGTTTATCTGTAACTAACTGTTTGACATAAGTCGGACACCCCCAGACCCTAAGATATGAAAGTGCTGGCTTACGTCTCATCCATATCTCATATAGAGTCTTAATTATAGACTTACTTAAAATTCTATTTAACAGATAGCAAGCTGATTCAAGTGCACATCTTCAAAAGGATATCGACAAGCTGGCAAAATCCATCATGGATCAGACCATATCTAATAGAGTTCAAATCTTTCTTTCAAACACACCAATATGTTGTGGTATTCCTGGAAGAGTCCATTAGGAGAGAATCCCATTCTCTCCTATGTGAGAAACTTACCAAAAAGGTAATCCCTTCCTTGGTCAGACTGAAGAGTTTTAATACCTTTTCTAGTTTATTTTTCTACTTCATTTTGGAATTGTTTGAATATTTCAAATGAATCCAATTTGTATTTCATCAGATAGACATATCTATATCTGGATAGATAATCTATGAAAGTGATGAAGTAGAAATATCCAGCTCTGGCACTTGTGCTCATTGGTCCACATACATCAGTATGTCTTGACCTAAGCTTAGTGGCTCTTTCATCTTTTTCAGTAAAAGGTGACTTAGTCATTTTACCAAGAAGATAGGACTCATAGGTTGGAAGTGATTTACAATCACTGACTTCGAGGATTCTTTCTTGAGTCAACCTATTTATCCTATTCTTATTTATATGACCTAGCCTATAGTGCCATAAGTAGATATCTGACATACTATCTAATCTAGGATGCTTGCCAGTTGAATAGACTACGTTAAAAGATTGTGATAACATATACATCCTATTCTTATTTAAATATCCATAGAAAATAGTAACATCATTCATAATAATATTACAAACTTATTTTTTTATTAAAATTTTATAATTATTTTTGGTCAGAAGGCCTACAGAAATGACATTTAAAAAGAAACTCAGACAGAAATGATAATCATTAGAAACAGCAGTATGGGACTCAAATATAAGTTTCAGGATTCCTAAAGTTAAAACTAGAACTGATCTTTCATCTCCAATGTTCATAAACCTTTCGCCTTACTCAAATCTCCTACTAACCTGCAACCCCTATAATGAATTACAAATATGGTATGGGCTATCCGTATCTAATACTCTGTCAGTATAATCATAATAGAGAAATTATGAGTTATTATATAAATACCTTGTCCAGCAATAGCCTGCTTCTTTCTCTGCTTGTTCGGATCCAGGGAGGCAATGTACTGAGGACAGCTCCTCTTCTAGTGCCCCTACTTTTTGCAAAAAAGGCATTCAGCTTAACTCTTATTGGGTTTGATTTTTCTTGTCTAGTCCTGCACAGATGTTCCAACCTGAACTTGCACCTTCTTGCCCTTCTTCTTCTTGTTCTTCTTCTCTTTCCTAAAGGATCGAGAACCAGAAGACGAACCTTCCACTAAGTTCATCGACTCCTTGTAAAATTGGTGATCCTTCTCAAAGTTTTGAAGCAACCCCAGTAACTCGTGATAGTCTATTTCAGGCTTTGTCATTTTGAAATGAGTGAGAAATGGGAGATAGAACTTCTACAACGAGTTCAGTATTGCATCTTTTCCAAGCTGCTTATGCAAGAAAAAGCTGAGCTTGCTCAATCGCTCTATCAGCTCGATTATGTATAGTATATGATCAATGACAGAGACTCCATCCCACATCTTGGCATTAAAGATGACACAACTAGTCTTGTGCCTTTCAACATTATCGGATATACTAAAAGAATCCTTCAATACTTGGAGCATATCTTTTGACTGAGCCATCTCGAATCTTTGACTGAACTCATCACTCATGGCAGCCAGCATAATACAGTGCATCATGGTTTGATCACTGAGCCACTTTTGGAAAGTGTCTCTGACTGTTTCTCGTGCATTGGCAGCTGACTCCTCAGGGGCAGGATCCGTCAACACATATAAGATCTATTCATACTCCAGGACTATCTTCAACTTTTGATACTAGCTATCAAAGTTGGGTCCCACCAACTTATCATTATCCAATAATGATCGGAGTGATAGGTGTTAGATGTGTGCCCTAGAAGCTAGATTAGTTGTCACTTGTAATACACTTCTAAAGAAAATTTTATAATTTTGATTATAAATTAATAAATAGATTATTTTTTCTATCACAGTGTGTATTTAAAAGTGTCTATGATACATCCTTTGAGTTAATGATAATGATAATTCATATTTTTAAGAGTTAAAAATTTAAGATATGAATTTTCAACCATAGGATCATCATGAGGATGGTGATCGATCCGAAAGGTTGGTGTATGATCACTTTCTTAGGATAGACATGTCTTGAGTCTATGGTGTGGAGACACTGAAGCGAGAGTATAAATACTTGTTAGAGAATGAGGGCACTGAGCGTGACCATCTCGAGTAGTCATAGGGAGATCTACTTTCTCATCGATGACTGACTCGATGCTGTAGTGGTGTGTATAGTTCTTTGACCTGAGATGTATCAGTAGTTCATCTTGAGGGTATTATAGTTTGACTACACTATAACTCAATCTCCAAGCCATTTAGAACCCTGAGGTGTATATTGGCTATAGCATGTTCATTGTAGAAATTGGATTGCACTAATAAGAGGATCTATCTACCTCAATAGATGAGGAGTAGCCCTATGATAATCATGAGATTGAGTCCTTAAGCCCATAGCCATGGTTGAGTGAAGATGATAGAAAGAGTTTCTATTAGGGTTTCACACTGGGCTCGAATCGAATGATTAATTCATATGATGGACATTGGGTTTGGTGAGTTTACCTTAACCCTAATCCTATCAGAGCTCAAGATAGAAGAACCCAATCACATAGGTAATTGCACTGAGAGGTTCACTTTCAGTTCTGATAGGTTGCCATCATATACTGCTAGGTATTACTAGTGGATTTTGGGAGCAATTAGAATAATTTTGATGATCAATCATTCTAATTGTATGAATCAAAAAAGTTATGGTCCATCGAAAGGTGTTTTGATGATGTTGATGATAGAGATCGCGATATATCTCATTACCATATATAATTAAACCTAACTAGATTATACAAACAAGGGTTTGAATCTAGATGTTATCAATTGAGCTAATCCAATTCGATTGATTTGGATTAGATCCAATCAGGTTCAAGGTAATCGTGCTAGCACAAATTGAGCTTAACTTTCTCCTTCTGAAATCTTTCTGATTCATCACAATCAAGTTAAATTTGATTTGACTCATTCTTATATTTTGAATAGATTTATTTTTATCTGATTGGAATAAGTCCAAGTCAAATTAATTGTAGAAATTAAATCCATTCATAGTCAAATTGGACTAAGGTCAAAAGTTGACCTATTTAAGAGAATTGAGGGTCACCTGATTAGATACTTTTAAAAAAATTTATAGAAATTATTTTGATCTAATTTTTTATTATGTGATAGAGCATGAATTATATATTGGGTGTAACAAATTTTGTAATTTTTAGAGATATCTAGACTGAGTTATGATAGAGTTTGATTTGGATCAAACTCTTGAGGGAAGAGTCCTAGGTGCAGTGGACTCTTCCTTATCTACTCATGCTGCCACCTTCCAGATTGATTTTTGGTATCAACATCAAATGGGATCTAAGGATTTTCATGGACATTAAGTATAGGAGTCCCAATGGTCAAATAAATGAGGATTTTGGTCAAAGAGGGACTCTAACTTGGCACTATGCTTTTGTATAAGAACCCTTACGCCAAGGCTCTTCATGAAGAAACATTTTTTGTACCCAAAGGCTACCATTCCAGATATTCCACACCCTCCCTATCCTCTTTCTCCCTCTCTTCTACATGTTTAAAATGTTAGGCACAAATCTGAGAAGAAGATCCAATCAAATTTATGAAGAGTTCAGCATCTATGCGATCATGTTCGTGAGACGGACATGCTACCTTCAAAAATTTTTTGAAGGACTTTCATATCAGAGTCAGATCTGATCTTTGGAGAAAAGATTTATGAGGAGAAGACATCTAGATTTTTTTTGAGTGGATATCGATAGAGGCTAGACGCATGCATGGCTCCTTCTAGAACCTCAGGAAACATCAAGATCATCGTAGGATAATCAGATTACCCAAACAAGATATGATATTAAATCTAATTTAATTTTTTATTTTAATTTTTAATATCAGATCATCATAATCAAATCTAAAAACTCTTAGATTAGATTAAATTATTTAAAAATTTTTAGAAAAATCCATCTCAGATCTACTCAATCCTACGGCGGAAAATAGGATTTTTTCTTCAATTGGTATCAGAGCTGTGTTAGCAGTTCTTCAGATCTACCTTAGTTTTGATTTTATTTTTGATTATAATCTAATATTAAAAAGTTTTAGATACCACATTAGATATGATTAGATCTAAAATTAAAAAATTAAAAGTTAAATAATTTAGATCTAATATGTATGAGATGCATGATTAGACTAGGTATAGAATAGTTCTATGTGTAGTCTAGTATGATCATGTATTTATTTTTATTAAATATAATTTTAGATCTATTTAATTTTTATTTTTTTAATATTATAATTATTATAATCAGATCTAAAAATAAAAAATAATTTTTTTTAATTTTTGATTTATTCATATGAGATATGAAAGATGCATGCTTAGACTAGTTATAGAATAGTTCTATAAGATGTTTAGAATAATTTTATATTTGATATGATCAAATTTAAAATTTTATTTTTAAAATTTAATATATAATATTTTAGATCTGAAAGTATGCATATTGACGATATATGAGATGTATGCAAGACATGTATTAGTTAGATCTTTTTATATGTGATATATGATCTAACTAGTTTTATAGTAAAAAATTATATTTCTAATTAAGAAGTTTTCCATGGCCGTTCGATCATAAGAACAAAGTAGGATTTAAAGGTCCTCTCCTTCCATTCGATGGGGTGTTCTTATGGCGTGTAGGGGTGCTGTGCATTCATCCTTAATCAAAAATTAGAACTCATTTTTTTGCAAAATTCTAGATCCTAAAACCCTAAGGTTTTTATCACATATTTTATTCATGAACCCAAAACTTAATTAAGAATTAAGATTATGAAATTAATTAGATCTAAAAATTATAAATTTTTAGATCTAAGATATATTCATAAAATTGGGTTCGGACTTGGGTAGCTCAATTAGGTCTAGCGGTTGATCAAACCAAATCAAGAGTTGGATAGGTGGGATCAAAGAAAGCTTAGATTTGACTAGCCTAATAGTATTATGTCTGGATCAAGATCGAATCACATTGAGATGTGACTCGATCAAGTTAAGACCGAATTTGGCTCTGCAATTCGAGCCTGGATTGTAGGCTAATCCAATTAGTTCTGATTATATAATTTGATATCTAAGGTAAGTTTGGCAGATATGATAGACTGATTTTTAATTGAGAGCTACTCGATCTGAATGCATTCTTGTTGAGTTAATAGCATATCCCTTCCACCGGTCTGACTTACCCAGCCATTTTGTCGACCTAGTTCTGATTGAGGTGGCTAACAATTCGAGCCAACCCATGCCATTAGGTTAGTCATAATTATTATGACTAAGTCAAGTTAAGTTTAAAGAGACCTAAATTAAATCTTCCTAAGAAAATATTAAGTTTAAGGTCTTCTACCATTGTAGATGTGCGGGCCCTTTCCGAGATTGATTATTCTTGGCTAGATACAGTGGTTTAGTTGCACCAAAAATATGCAACCATATCTATTAAGCATTGGATGCTATGGGTTAGAGGATGGATTGGGCTCAATATTCTGGATACGGTGAGGGACCCAATCAAAAATTTAATTTATGCAAATGATGGGTCTGACTTAATTAAGAAATGGATCAATATTCTAGATACGGTGAGATTCATGAATTATAGACTAGGTTAGGGTGCACCATGATTAGAGAATTACTGGACAAGAGTTGTCCACTCATCGATTGATCCATCATCAATAACTATTAGGTGAGGTGGTGAGTTAGTTGGTGGGACTGCACCACCCACTAGAAATCAATAATCATGAAGATTTTTGCATGTCTGCCAAGGAAGTGTAGGAATCTGAGTAAATAATGAAAGCCTAATTTATTTAAAAATAAAATTTCTAAATAAATTGATTAAATCTAATTACAAAATCTAACTAAAAATTTTGACTCTCTAGAGAAAAATATCTGCATCTAATCCACTAGCCTGTATCCTGGACACCCATAGACTGATTGGATCCAACTACAAGAATTGGCTCCAGAACTTCAAAATTATTTTGGATTCTGAGAAGTTGACTCATGTGTTAGAATAGGATCCTCCCACCTTACCAGTCCATCCATCCACTGATTAGAGAGCGTCTCTTGAGAAGTGGATGGATAAAGATAACAAAGCCAGATATTACATGTTGGGTTCGATGTCTGATGAGCTCTAGCGCTAACATGAAGACATTAAGACTAGTTGCCAAATGTTGGCTCACTTGCAAGAGTTGTTTGGTGAACTGAGTCATGCAACCAAATATCAAGTCACTAAAAGACTATTTAAGACTCAGATGCGTGATGGGCAGTCGGTCCAAGATCATTGTTCGATGATGATCAAGGACTTAGAAGAGCTTGAGAAGCCCGATGTCAAGTTAGATCAGGATCTGTAGACTAATATAATTCTACATTCCTTAACTGATGCATATGGGCAGTTCATCATAAACTATCATATGCATAAACTTTAAAATACCTTGGCTGAGCTTATGAATATGTTGGTTACTGCTGAGCTTTCTATGAAAGATTCTAAAGGCTCAGTACTTACTGTGGAACGAACTTCTTCTAAGAGAAAGTCTTTTGGAAAGAAGAAGAAGTCCGTGAAGAAGCAGAAGGTGGATAGTGAAAAGAAAAGGAAGGCAGACCGAAGAAGAAGGCGGCTGATAAAGAAAAATATTTTTATTACAATATTGACGACTATTGGAAGCAGAATTACCCTCCTTACCTGGCCAACTTGAAGAACAAGAAGGAGGCAAGTCCTTCTAGAGGTATGCTCATTATAGAATCTAATCTTATGATTTCTTCTGCATCTAATTGGGTGCTTGACTCTAGTTCTAGTGCTCACTTGTGCACTTCTATGCAGGGTTTTGAGGATAGCAGGAGGTTGAGGGATGGTGCGATGATCCTATGCATTGAGAATGGTACAAGAGTTGCTGCTATGGCCATGGGATCCTACCCATTGCGATTATCGTCAGGATTAGACTTAGTACTTAGGGGCTATTTTTATGTGCCTACAACAAGCAGGAATTTGATTTCTATTTCATGTTTAGCATAGGAAGGCTATGTAATTAGTTTTCTTAAGGACCGTTATAATATTCTTTATGAAAGAAATAAAATTGCAAGTGGTTTTCTTATAAATGGTCTCTATCAGTTACATATTGATGTTTCTATTTTTAATATCGAGCAAAATATGAATGTCATAGGATCAAAGCGACGTAGGGATAGTCTAAATAATAGATATCTTTGGCACCTTAGGCTAGATCATATAGCTGAAGATTGGGTTAACAAATTAGAGAAATTCAGGCTATTGAGTCCATTGACTTTTGAGTCATATCCAATTTGTGAATCATGCCTTCATGGCAAAATAACCAAGCTTTCTTTTATGGGACATGTGGAAAGAGCCACAGACCTGCTTGCCCTAATACATACTGATGTATGCAGTCCATTTGATGTGCCAGTCAGGGATAATTATATCTACCTCATCACCTTTATCGATGATTTATCTCGGTATGGGTATGTGTATTTGATGCGACACAAGTCTGAAGCTTTTGAAAAGTTCAAAAAATTCAAACTCGAAGTAGAAAAATAAATAGAAAAATCCATTAAGGTTCTTCGATCAGATTGAGGAGGCGAATAGCTTAGTCAAAAATTCCTAGACTATCTTAAGGATAATGGCATAGTCTCTCAATGGACTCCACCTATAATGCCTCAACTCAATGGAATTTCAGAATGAAGAAACCAAACCTTATTAGATATGGTTCGATCCATGATGAGCTTCACCGACCTTTCTGAGTTTCTTTGGGGTCATAGTTTGTTGATTGCTATATATCTACTGAATAGGATTCCATCTAAAACTATTCCTACCACACCGTATAAGATATGGCATGGTAAGAAATCAAGTTTGAGTTATCTCAAAATTTGGGGTTGTCCAACCCATGTCAAGAGACAATAGGAGGACAAGTTAGAGTCTAGGTCCTTTAGAGCTCGATTCATAGGATATCCTAAAGAGTCATTAGGATATTATTTCTATCTTTTGAAAGATCACAATGTGATTGTTAGTCGACATACCATCTTTCTTGAAAAATAGTTTATTTGAGATGGTGGCATTGGAAGATAGATTAGGCTCGAGATGAAAGTCTTCCAAGAGCCACGAGCTAAGGAACCTATGGAACCCAATCAGATTGAGCTTGTCCAATCACTACCTCATCCACCTCATAGATCAAAAAGGATTTTTCGTCCCCCTGAAAGATACTTAGGTACTATTTTAGAGGACGTAGAGAAAATATTTCTCATAGAAAAAGGGGTTCATGGTGATGATCCCAAAACCTATGATGAGGCAATATCAGATATCGACTCTAAAAAATGATTAGAGGTAATGAAGTTAGAGATTGACTCAATGTGCTCGAACTAAGTCTTGACCTTGGTCGATCTACCTGATGGTATAGTATCTATTGGACGTAAATGGATCTTCAAGAGAAAGATAGGTATCAATGGAAATATAGAGACATTCAAAGCAAGGCTCGTAGCGAAAGGGTATAAGCGCAAAGGCATTGACTATCAGGATACTTTTTTGCCAATAGCCATGCTCAAATTCATCTACACATTGCTTGCTATTGTAGTCTATTTCAATTATAAAATTTGATAGATAAATGTGAAAACAACATTCTTAAATGGATATCTTGAGGAAGATATCTATATAGAATAGCTGCTGGGTTTTACATTCAGTGATATTGATCACAAGGTCTGCAAGCTGCAAAGATCCATATATGGACTTAAGCAAGCATCTCGGAACTGGAATGCTCATTTCAATGATGTGATCAAATCATTTAAATTTATTAAGAATGAGAAGTCCTGTATTTTTAAAAAGGTCAGTGAGAGTGCTGTTGTCTTTTTCATACTATGCATGGATGACATCCTCCTTATTGAAAATGATATTCCCATGTTGACCACAATCAAAATGTGGTTGTCTAAAGAATTCTTCATGAAAGACCTAGAAGAGGCATCATTTATTTTAAGAATTAAGGTCTATGGAGATAGACCAAATAGGATGCTGGATCTCTTATAGAAGATGTACATAGAGGAGGTGCTAAAGAGGTTTAGCATGGAAAACTTCAAGAGAGGATTGGTGCCCTTCAGACATGGCATTCATCTCTTCAAGAAGATGTTTCCCAACATACCTAAGGAGATTGAATGCATGAGCAAGATCCCTTATGCTTCAGCAATAGGGAGCCTCATGTATGCCATGCTTTATACACAACCTGATATTGCCCATGCTGTGAGTGTCATGAGCAGGTATCAGTGAAATCCAGACGAAGAGTACTGGACTTCTATAAAATGTATCCTTAAGTACTTGAGAGGGACTAAGGATATATTTCTAGTCTTTGGTAATGGAGAACTCCAGGTACAGGGGTATACAGACTTGAATTTCATGTCTGATATAGATGATCGAACGTCGACATCTGGAAGTCTATTTATTTGTAATGGTGGTGCTATCAGTTGAAAAAGTTCCAAGTAGACAGTGATAGCAGATTTCACCATGGAAATAGAATACATCGCTGCGTTGGAAGCTGCAAAGAAGGCATTCTGGTATAAGAAGTTTACTGTGGAGCTTAGAGTTATGCCATCAGATGCCATTCCTTTGTACTACGATAATAATATGCCATAGCCCTAGCTAAGGAGTCAAGATCTCACCAAAAATTTAAGCATATCGAGCGGCGATACCACCTCATCTATGATTATCTCGAAAATGGATACATCGAGGTCAAGAGAGTCAATACTGTAGATAATGTGGTTGACCTGCTAACAAAGCCATTAAGCCAGTAGAAGATCGAAGCCCACCTCGAGAAGATTGGACTTAGATTTGTAGCGAATTGACTTTAGGTTAGATGGGAGTTTGTTAGATGTATGCCCTAGAAGTAAGATTGGTTGTCACTTGTAATACACTTCTAAGGATAATTTTATAATTTTGACTATAAAAATAAATGAGTTATTTTTTCTATCACAGTATGTATTTAAAAGTGTCTGTGATACATCCTTTGAGTTAATAGTAATGATAATTTATATTTTCAAGAGTTGAAAATTTAAGACATGAATTTTCAAAATTAACTCATAAAATGCTTCCGACCATAGGATCATCACGAGGATGGTGATCCATTTGAAAGGTTGGTGTATGATCACTTTCTTAGGATAGACGTGTCTTGAGTCTACGGTGTGGAGACATCGAAGTGAGAGTACAGGTACTTATTAGAGAATGAGGGCACTAAGCATGACCACCTCGAGTTGTCATAAGAAAGTCTATCTTCTCATCGATGACTGACTCGATGTTGCAGTGGTGTGTGTAGTTCTTTGATCTGTCCTAAACATAACAGACTCTTCCTTATCTACTCATGCCACCACCTTTTAGATTGATTTTTGGCATCAAAATTAGATGAAATCTGGAGATTATCATGGAGATCAAGTCCAAGAGTCCTAGTGGTCGAAAAAATGAGGATTTTGGTCAAAGAGGGACTCTAACTTGGCGTTATGCTTTTGTATAAGAATCCTTATGCCAAGGCTCTTCATGAAGAAATATTTTTCATACCCAAAGGCTGCCATTCTAGATATCCCATGCCCCTGTATCCTCTCTCTCCCTCTATTCTACATGCGTAAAAAGTCAGGTACAAATCTGAGAAGAAGATCCAATCAAATTTATGAAGAGTTCAGCATCTACGCGATGGTGTTTGTGAGACGGACATGCTGCCTTCAAAAATTTTTTGAAGTACTTTCAGATCAGATTCAGATTTGACCATTAGAGAAAAGATTTATGAGGAGAATACGTCCAGATCCTTCCCATGTGGATACCGATAGAGGCTAGGTGCGTGCGTGGCTCCTTCCAGAATCTCAGATAATATCAGGATCATCGTAGGATAATCAGATTACCCAAACAAGGTATGATATTAAATCTAATTTAATTTTTTTATTTTAATTTTTAACATTAGATTACCATGATCGGATCTGAGAACTCTTAGATTAGATCAGATTATTTAAGAATTTTTTTAAAATTTTCATCTCAGATCTAATTAGATCTGCTCGATCCTACAGCGAAAATCAGGATTTTTCTTTTAATAGGAAAGTGGCCATATCTGCATAAAGAAAAACCATAACCTAATTAGTAATTAATTTATTAAATCTAAAGATTTGAACTTTAATTAAAAGGTACTTCCACTACTTTATTCGAATTACTAGCCTCTACCTCTAATTCGAGTAATTATCCTAATTTCTTAGTGGATACTAGAATCCAAATAGACTGCACACGAGCCCAACTTTAGTTGGCCAATCCATGTACATCTAAGGATAGATTTATAATTAATTATTTTTCTAAATAATTTTTAGTAATTAAATTTTTGCATCGGCCCTTAATCAGTAGTCTTTAGCCTCCATTGAAAAGGTTCGATTAGGTCCAACCATTAACATGACCATACTTGGTCCATCAAATCAATAAATGATTAGGCCCAATTTTGGATGGCTAACCTAACCATCATTTAAAAAGATGCAGCTAAGAAATCATATAATAAATGATAATTTTATTAGCCGATAAGCACCAGGCCTTTGGGCCTCCAATGATTATCTAACTAATGGACCCATTATCATCCACTTAATTGGAGGTTATGACCTAGATATCATAATAACTATTTTATTTTAGGGATCTAATAATTTTAGAGGATTTAATTTTAAAAAAGAGGGAAGATCAGATGAACCAGCTTATCATGATCCTTCCATTGGCTTCACCAAGTCAGCTTAAGGAAGATCATTAATAGGCTAGTCTAGGAGCACCTAAACCAGTCACACTAATTTACCTAGTTGACATGGGTCAGCTCAAATAGTCAAGTGATTCGATTAAAACATAATTTCACCAAGAGGCCAGGTAAGTTGGACCAATGGAAGGATCTACCAAAGCTTGCCTAAGACACCATCAGAAATGGTTAGGTAAGCGGGCTGTCAATTAAAGACCATTGATCTGGTTTATCTTAGACACCAACTGGTTTAATTAGTCTTAATTAGATCAACCTAACAGTTCATGCTAGACCGCATAGCCAAGAATCAAGTCCATCTAGGGTCTCGTTAAAGACATGGACTTGACCAACTATAACTATTGTAATTGATCTAGAGAATCCTTGACCTAATTTAAGATAATAATTGATTAGATTTAGTCAATTCTCTAATTAAATCTATTCTTTAATCTAACCCTAGGTCTAATCCAATTAATGGACCTAATCCCCACTAATTCATTTAACCCAATGTGTTATGATTTGTGTCTTAGGATCTTCAATTCACAATCCTAGATCCTAATCAAACAACTTCTTAATTCTTAATTAAGTTTTGGGCTGAGGGTTGGGGTTTGGCCTTTTGAAAATGATTTTCATGTTCGTAAAATATTTCTACAACATGATTCTACCAACCAAGTTGCATGTTTGATTCATAATCAATATGCAAATAAAACAAGCATGAAACTACTTTAGATCTAATCTAAATAGGTTCATGTAATTGAAACAGTTTCAACTCCAATCAATCATAAATTATCTTAGATCAAATCTAATATATTCATGATAATTAAAATTAGATTAAAATATTTTAGATATAATCTAAAATTTTATAATCAATATTTTAGATCCGCATGTACTAGGACAATCTCTCCATTATAAGGAGTAAATCTTATAGCAAGACAACCTTATAATCAGTTTGTGCAATCTAAAACTTTTATTTTTAGATCTAAAACTCTTTTAAATCTAATAAATTATAATTAAAATTAGATCATATCTAATAAATTTATGATAAAAGATAGATCTACACGAACTAAGACAATCTCTCCACTGTAAGGGATAAACCTTACAGCAGGATAACCTTATAATCAATTCGTATGATCATAATTTTTAATTTTAAATTTAATAATTAGATTATAAATTAGATCTAATCTAAGAAATAATCTAAACATACATATATAATCATGTAATAATCAATCTAGGCTATTATATCAATTGAAGGAACCAGATCTAGGATTATAGGGCTAGATCTTGAATTTTTTTTAAGATCACATAATGGGAGACTAAAATAAATCAAAATTTATTCATAAAAAGTAGAGAACACCTAGATCTAAGATTCTATTATATCATTATGACATTAGATTAAATCAAAAATTAAAATATGAGAAAGAAAAAAAATGATGTTGATCATATCAATATGCATCTACACTACATCTAATGTAGGTATGTAATAATAGATCAGATCTATATTACCTGTGCAAGTTAGACATTCTAACTTACTGATTTGGGCTTGAGGATGATGCTCCAAGCTACACACACATCCAACCTCTAAGAGATGTCCACACGAGCCCACATACCCCGATCAAAAGTCTAATGCAGGAAATTAGCATAGGTTGCTAGTACTGTGCTAATCCTTTTGAAGGAAAAATCTATTTTTCTGGCACAGGATCATTCAGATGTGATTGGATCTAAAAAAATATTTTAAATTTTTTTTAAAATCATAATAAGATCTAATACTTCTTAGATCTGATCATAGAGATCTAATATTAAAAGTTAAAAATAAAATTAAATCAGATTTAATTTCAAGTACCTGAATTGGTAATCTAATTATCCTGCGATGATCCTATTGATTTATGAGGTTCTAGAAGGAGCCACGCATACGCCTAGCCTCTTCCGATATCCACTTAGGTAGGATCTAAATGTCTTCTCCTCATAAATCTTTCTTTCAAAAATCAAATCTGGATCTAATTTGAAACGTCTTCAAAATAACTTTCGAGTGCAGCCTGTTCGTCTCACGAACACTATCGCATAGATGCTGAATCTTGTGTCAAAAATCTTAGACCATCAACTCAAATTTGTACCTAACCTTTTAGACATGTAGAAGAGAGGGAGACAGAGGATAGAGGGGGTGTGGATATCAAAAGAAAGGCTCCTTTGGGTGTGGAAAAAATAAATTACATTGAGGCAATTTTATGAGAAGAGTTCTTATACAAAATATAGCTCGATAAAGAGTCCCACTTTGATTGAAAACCTTATTAATTCAACCATTGGGAACCTTGAACCTAATCTCCATGAAAAACTCTAGATCCCATTTGGTTTTGATGCCAAAAATCCATCTAGAATGTAGCAACATGAAAGGATAAAGAAGAGTCTATGTGCGTCTAGGACTCTTCCCTCAAGAGTTTGATCTAAATCAAACTCTATCAAAACCCAGTCTAGGCACCTCCAAAAATCATGAAATTTTGCACACCCAATGTATAATCGTGCCCTATCACATATCCAAAAATTAGAGCAAAATGGTTTCTTGATAAATTTCTAAAATTCTCTGATCATTTGACCCTCAATTCTCTCAATTGGCTCAACTATTGACCCTAGTCCAATTGCACTAAGAATGAATTTAATTTTCATAATTAATCTGACCTAAACTTATTCTAGTCAGATGAAAATAAACTCATTCAAGATATAGAAATAAGTCAAATCAAATTTGACTCGATTACGATGAATCAAAAAGATTATAGAAGAAGAAAGTCAGGCTCAATCGTGTAATAGCACGATTACCTTGAACCTGATTGGTTCTAATCCAAATCAACCGAACTAGGTTAGTTCAATTGATGACATCCAAACCCAAACCCTTATTTGTGTGACCTAGTTAAGTTTAGTTCCATATGGTAATGAGACATGTCATGATGTCCATCATCGACATCATCAAAACATCTTTCGATGGACCAAAACTTTTTTGATTCACATAATTAGAATGATCGATCATCAAAATCATTCTAATTGCTCCCAAAATCCATCAGTAACACCTAGCAGTATATGGTGGCAACCCATAAAAACTAAAAGTGAACCTCTCGATGTAGCTACCTATGTGATTGGTTCTTCTATCTTGAGTTCCGACAGGATTGGGGTTAAAATGAACTCGTCAAATCCAATATCCATCATATGAATTAATCATTCGATTCAAGTCCTATGTAAAATCCTTTATAGAAATTCTTTCTATCATCTTTACTCTGCCATGGCCATGGATTTATGGACTCGATTATCATGATCATCATAGGGCTACTCCTCATCTAGCGAGGTAGATAGATCCCTTATTGGTGCAATTCAATTCCTACAATGAATGTACTATAGCCAACATACACCTCAAGATTTCGAATGGCTAGAAAATCAAGTTATGGTATAGTCAAATTACAACACCCTTAAGGTAAATTGCCGATGCACCTCATGTTAAAGAACTAGATACACTACTGCAACATCGAGCCAGTCATCGATAAGAAGGTAGACTTCCTTATGAATGCTCAAGATGGTCACGTTCCATGCCCTCGCTCTCTAATGAGTACCTATACTCTCGCTCTGGTGTCTCCACACCGTGGACCCAAGACTCATCTACTCAAAGAAAGCGATCATATACCAACCTTCCAGATCAATCACCATCCTCATGATGATCCTATGGTCGGAAGTAGTTTATGAGTTAATTATGAAAATTCATGTCTTAAATTTTCAGCTCTGTGAAAATATGGATATATCATATACACTTTAAATACACACTGTGATAGAAAATAATTTTTTTATTAATTTATAGTCAAAATTATAAAATTACCCTTAGAAGTGTATTACAAATGTTAGCCAATCTGGCTTCTAGGGCACACATCTAACAAACTCCCACTTGACCTAAAGCCAATTGGCTACAAATCTAAGTCCCATCTTCTCAAGATGGGCTTCGATCTTCTACTAGCCTAAAGGCTTCGTCAGTGGATTTACCACATTGTCCGTGGAGTTGACTCTCTTGACCTCAACATAATTCTTCTCGAGGTAATCATGGATGAGGTGGAATCATCGCTCGATGTGCTTGAATTTTTGATGAGACCTTGACTCCTTAGCTAGGGCTATGGCACCATTATTGTCGCAGTACAGAGGGACGGCATCTGATGGCATCACTCCAAGTTCTGCGGTGAACTTCTTGTACCAAAATGCCTTCTTTATAGCTTTCGATGCAGTGATGTACTTTGCTTTCATGGTGGAATCTGCTATCACAGTTTGCTTGGAACTCTTCCAGCTGATAGCACCACCATTACACACAAATAGACTACCAGATGTCGACTTTCGATCATTTATATCAGACATAAAATCTGAGTCTGTATAATCCTAGATCTGGAGTTCTCCATTACCAAAAATCAAGAACATATCCTTAGTCCTTCTTAAGTACTTAAGGATACATTTCATAGAAGTTCAGTTCTCTTCACCTAGATTCGATTGATATCTACTCATGACACTCACAGCAAGGGCGATATCAGGTCGTGTACATAGCATGGCATACATAAGGCTCCCTATTGCCAAAGCATAAGAGATCTTGCTCATGCGTTCAATCTTCTCAGGTGTGTTGGAACACATCTTCTTGGAGAGATGAATGCCATGTCTGAAGGGAACCAATCCCCTCTTGAAGTTTTTTATGCTAAACCTCTTTAGTACCTCCTCTATGTACATCTTCTGTGATAGACCTAGCATCCTATTCAGTCTATCCCTATAGACCTTAATTCCTAGAATAAAAGATGCCTCTCCTAGGTCTTTCATAAAGAACTCTTTTGATAACCACGTTTTAACTGTGGTCAACATGAGAATATCATTCCTAATAAGGAGGTTGTCATCCACGTACAGTACGAAAAAGACAACAGTGCTCCCACTGATCTTTTTGAATACACATGGTTCCTCCTCGTTCTTGATGAATTCAAATGATTTGATCACATCATTGAAACAAGCATTCCAGCTCTGAGATGCTTGCTTAAGTCCATAGATGGACCTTTATAGCTTGTAGATCTTATGATCAGCATCACTAGATGTGAAACCTAGAAGCTGTTCCATATAGATATCTTCCTCAAGATATCCATTTAAGAAGGTCGTTTTCATGTCCATTTGTCATATTTCATCATCAAAATAGACTACAATAGCAAGCAATGTGCAGATGAATTTTAGCATGGCTACTGGCAAGAAGGTATTCTGATAGTCAATGCCTTCGTATAGACTATACCCTTTCACCACTAACCTAGCCTTGAATGTCTCCACATTCCCATATGCACCTATCTTTCTCTTGTAGATCCATTTACACCCAATAGATATTATACCTTCAGGTGGATCTACCAAGGTCTAGACTTGGTTCGAGCGCATTGAGTCAATCTCTGACTTCATTGCCTTTAACCATTTCTTAGAGTCGATATCTAATATCGTCTTGTCATAGATTTTGGAATCATCACCATGAACCTTATTTCTCGTGAGAAACATTTTCTCTATGTCCTCTAAAATAGTACCTAAGTACCTTTTAAGAGGACGAAAAATTCTTTATGATCTATGAGGTGGAGGAGGTAGTGATTAGGCTGGCTTAATCTAATTGGATTTCATAGGGTCTTTAGCACGTTGCTTTTGGAAGACTTTCTCCTCGAGCCTAATCTGCCTTCCGATGCCACCTTCTTGAATAAACTATTTTTTAAGGAAGATGGCATGTTGACTCATAATCACATTATAGTCTTCTGAAATGTAGAAATAATATCCTAATGACTCTTTAGGATATCCTATGAACCGATCTCTAAAGGATCTATACTCTAACTTGTCAGTCTGTTGTCTCTTGACATGAGCTGGACAATCCCAAATTTTGAGGTGACTCAAACTTGGTTTCTTACCATGCCATATCTCATACGATGTGGTAGAAATAATTTTAGAGGAAACCATATTTAGTAAATATATAGCGATAATTAGACTATGTTCCTAAAGAAACGTAGGAAGGTCCGTGAAGCTCATCATAGATCAGACCATATCTAATAAGATCTAATTTCTCCATTCTGAAATCCTATTGAGTTGAGGTGTTCTAGATGGAGTCCATTAAGAGACTATGCCATTTTTCTTAAGATAGTCTAAGAATTTTTGACTAAGATATTCATCTCCTTGATCTGATCGAAGAATCTTAATGAGTTTTTCGATTTATTTTTCTACTTCATGTCTAAATTCTTTGAACTTTTTAAAAGCTTCAGATTTATGTCACATCAAATACACATGCCCATACCAAGATAAATCATCAATAAAGATGATGAAGTAGA
This sequence comes from Cocos nucifera, assembly GCA_006176705.1. Taxonomy (NCBI): domain Eukaryota; kingdom Viridiplantae; phylum Streptophyta; class Magnoliopsida; order Arecales; family Arecaceae; genus Cocos; species Cocos nucifera. The sequence continues at coordinate 57,530 of QRFJ01003546.1, forward strand.
CATAGTTGCCTCTAGCTGGCACATGAAATGGATCGCAGACATCAGTATATACTAGGACAAGTAGTTCTGTGCCCTTTCCTCATGTCCTACAAAAGAAAGCTTGGTCATTTTGCCATGAAGGCCTAATTCATAAATCGGATATGACTCAAAAGTCAACAGACTCAATAGCCCAAATTTCTCCAATTTGTTAACCCTATCTTCCGCTATATGACCTAGCCTAAGGTGCCATAGATATCTATCATTTAGACTATCCCTAGGTCATTTTGATCCTATGGCATTTACGTTTTGCTCGATATTGAAAATAGAAATATCAATATATAACTGATAGAGATCATTTACAAGAAAACCGCTTATAATTTTATTTTTTTCATAAAGAATATTATAATGGTCCTTAAGAAAACTAATTATATAGCCTTTCTATGCTAAACATGAAATAGAAATTAAATTCTTGCTTACTGTAGGCACATAAAAATAGTCTCTAAGAACTAAATCTAATCCTAATGATAATCGCAGAGGATATGTTCCCACGGCCACTACAATAACTCTTGCTCCATTCCAGATGCGTAAGATCATCCACCATCCTTCAACCTCCTGCTATTCTCAAGAGCCTGCATAAAAGTACATAAGTGAGCACTAGAACCAGAATCAAGCATCCAACTGGATGCAGAAGAAATCATAAGGTTAGATTCTATAACGAGCATACCTCTAAAAGGACCTGCCTCCTTCTTGTTCTTCAGGCTGGCCAGGTAGAAGGGATAGTTTTACTTTCAATGACCGTCTGTGTTGTAATAAAAATATTTTTCTTTATCAGCGGCCTTATTCTTTGGCTCTGCCTTCTTCTTCTTCCCACCATCCACTTTCTGCTTCTTCACGGACTTCTTCTTTCCAAAAGACTTTCTCTTGGAAGAAATCCACTCCACAGTAAGTACTAAGCCTTTAGAACCTTTCATAAAATGCTCGGTAGTAGCCAGCATATTCATAAATTCTGCCTAAGTATTCTATAGTTTATGCATATGGTAGTTCATGATGAACTACCCATATGCATTAGTTAAGGATTGCAGAATTATATCAATTTGCAAATCCTTGTCCAACTTGACACCGAGCTTCTCAAGCTCTTCTAAGTCCTTAATCATCATCAGACAATGATCTTGGATCGACTGCCCATCACGTATTTGAGTTTTAAAAAGTCTTCTAGTGACTTGATATTTGGCTGCACGACTTTGCTCACCAAATAACTCTTGTAGGTGAGCCAACATTTGGTGGCTAGTCTTAATGTCTTCATATTGGCACTGGAGCTCATCAGACATCGAGCCCAATATGTAATACCTGGCTTTGTTATCATCATCCATTCACTTCTCTAAAGATGCTCTCTAATCAGCGGATGAACGGGCTGGTAAAGTGGGAGGGTCCTGTTCCAACACATGAGTCAACTTCTCAAAATCCAAAATAATTTTGAAGTTCCAGAGCTAATCCTTGAAGTTGGGTCTGGTCAGTCTATGGGTGTCCAGGATATGGGCTAGTGGGTTGGACGCATATATTTTTCTATAGAAAGTCAAAGTTTCTAGTTAGATTTTATAATTAGACTTAATCAATTTATTTAGAAATTATATTTTTTAAATAAATTAGGCTTTCACTATTTTCTCAGATCTCTACACTTTCTGGGCAAAGATACAAAAATCTTTGTAATCAATTAATTTCTAATGGGTGGTGCAGTCCCATCGACTGGCTCACCACCTCATCTAATAGTTATTGATAATGGGTCAATCGATGAGTGGACAACTCTTATCCAATGAGTCTCTAATCATGGTGCATCCTAACTTGGTCTCTAATTCATGAATCTCACCATGTCCAAAATATTGATCCACTCCTTAGTTAAGTCAGATCCACCATTTATACGAATTGAATTTCTGATTGGGTCCCTCACCGTATCCTGAATATTGAGCTCAACCCATCCTCCAATCCGTAGCATCCAATGCCTAATAGACATGGTTGTATTTTTCTGATGCAACTGAACCACTATAACCAATTGAGAACAATCAACCCTGGGAAGGGCCCGCACATCTACAATGATGGAAGATCAATTGACTTAATCTTTTCTTAGAAAGATTCAATTTAGGTCTCTTAGACTTGACTCAGTCATAACGGTTATGATAAGCCTAGTGGCATGGGTTAGCTCAAACTGTTAGCCACCTCAAATCAGAACTGAGTTGACACAAATGGCTAGGTAAATGAGACCGATGGAAGGGATATGCCATTAACTCGACAAGAATGCATTCAGATCGAGTAGCTCCTAATTAAAAATCAATCGATCGTATCTGCCAAACTTATCTTAGACACCAAATTGACGAATCAGAACTAATTGGATTTGCCTACAATCCAGGCTCGAACCATGGAGCAAAATTAGATCTTAATTGAATCGATCACATGTGGCTATGAGTCGACCTTGATCCAGACTTACAACTATTGGGTTGGTCAATTTTAAGCACTCTTGATCCCACTTAACCAACTCTTGATTCAATTTGATGAACCGCTAGACCTAATTAAGCTACCCAAGCCCGGACCCAATTTTATGAAAATATCTTAAAACTAAAAATTTTTAATTTTAGACCTAATTAGTTTTATAATCTTAATTTTTAATTAAGTTTGGGTTCATAAACAAAAAACATGTATCAAAATCCTAGGATTTCAGAATCTAGGGTTTTACAAAAAATAAGTTTTAAAGTCTGATTAAGGACGAACGCACAACACCCCTACACGCCATAAGAACACCTCAGTGAATGGAAGGAGAGGGCCTTTAAATCATACTTTGTTCTTATGATCGGACGACCAAGGGGAATGCCTTAATCAAAAATATAATTAAAACTATAAAACTAGTTAGATCTAAATCACATATCACATATATAATTAATAATCTAATAAATACATGCTTTGCATACATCTCATGTATCATCACTAAATTAAACTTACATATTTTTTAGATCTAAAATATCATATATAATATTTAAAAAATAGATTTAAATTTGATCATATCAAAATAAAACTATTCTAGATAATTTATAGAACTATTCTATAACTAGTCTAAACATACATCTTTTCATATCACATATGAATAAATCAAAAATTAAAAACTTTATTTTCTATTTTTTAAATTTGATTATAATAATTATAATATCAAAAAAATAGAAATTAAATAGATCTAAAATTATATTTAATCAAATTAACAACATGGTTATACTAGACTACACATAGAACTATTCTATTCCCAGTCTAGTCACGCATCTCATACATATTAGATCTAAATAATTTAATTTTAATTTTTAAATTTTAGATCTAATCATATCTGATGTGATATCTAAAACTTTTTAATATTAAATAAAAAATAAAAATAAAATTAGATTTAAAATACATCCCAAGAACTGCAATCTAGCTCTGATACCAGTTGAAGAAAAAACCTATTTTTCCGGCATAGGATTGTTCAGATCTGATTGAACCTGAAGGAATATTTTAAAAAAAATTTTCTAAAATCCTAATCAGATCTGAGACTTCTTAAATCTAATTATAGAGATTTGATATTAAAAGTTAAAAATAAAATTAAATCAGATTTAATTTCAAGGAACTAATTTGGTAATCTAATTACCCTGCGATGATCCTATTGATTCCTGAGGTTCTGGAAGGAGCCACGCACTCGTCTGGCCTTTACCAATATCTACTTGGATAGGATCTAAATATCTTCTCCTCATAAATCTTTTTTTCAAAAATTAAATCTAGATCTGATTTGAAAAGCCTTCAAAATGACTTCTGAGGGCAGCCTATTCGTCTCACAAAGACCGTCACGTAGATGCTGAATCTTGTGCCAAAAATCTTGGACCTTCAACTCAAATTTATGCCTAACTTTTTAGGCATGTAGAAAAGAGGGAGAAAGAGGATAAAGAGGGCATGAATATTAGAGAAAAGGCTCCTTTGGATGTGGAAAAAATAAATTACATTGAGGCAATTTCATGAGAAGAGTTCTTATACAAGACATAGCACCATAAAGAGTCTCTTTTTGACCAAAAACCTTATCAATTCGACCACTAGAACTCTTGGACCTGATATCCATGAAAATCCTCAGATCCCATCTAGTTTTGACACCAAAAATCTATTTGGAAGGTAGCAGCATGAAATGATAAGGAAGAGTCCATGTGCATCTAGGACTCTTCCCTCAAGAGTTTGATCCAAATCAAACTCTATCAAAACCTAGTCTAGGTGCCTCTAAAAATCACAAAATTTTGCACACCCAAAGAATTCCTCGTTCCCTATCACATATCCAAAAATTAAAGCAAAATGATTTCTAAAATAATTTCTAAAATTCTCTAATTATATGATCCTTAATTCTCTCAATTGGGTCAACTATTGACCCTAGTGCAATTACACTAGGAATGAATTTAATTTTCATAATTAATCTAACCTGGACTTCTTCCAATTAGATGAAAATAAACTTATTCAAGATATAGAAATGAGTTAAATTAAATTTGACTTGGTTGTGATGAATCTAGAAGATTATAGAAGGAGAAAGTTAGGCTCAATCGTGTGCTAGCACGATTACCTTGAACCTGATTGGATCTAATTCAAATCAATCAAACTAGATTAGCTCAATTGATACCATCTAGATCCAAACCCTTATTTGTATGATCTAGTTAGGTTTAATTTCATATGGTAATGAGATATGTCATGATCTTCATCATCGATATCATCGAAACTTCTTTTGATGGATCAGAACTTTTCTGATTCATATAATTAGAATGATCGATCATCAAAATTATTCTAATTGCTCCCAAAATCCACCAGTAACTAATAGGATTGTGATGTTATTATTAAGACACTATGCTTATCAGTTTAATCCGACTTCTTAAAATAATTAAAAATATGTAGATAGCAGTGAGTTGGATCGAATCCATAGCGAAGGTAGTATTTTTAGATTTGGAATCTTTGATTTTATAAAAGAAAAAAAAAGAAAAGAGTTTTGGGATTAGAAGTGAAGTCAAAAAATAAAATAGAAATAAAAATTAAAAGGTGCGGGAATTTAAACTTGGTATTAAGATCTACTAGTTAGATCTTAGCATCTACTTGCAATAAAAAGCAATAATTAAAATATAGAAATTAAATTATAATAAAAATAAAGAGCATGAAATTAAAGATCATGAAAATAAATATTGTATTAAAAATTTTATAATTTAAATACATAAAATAAAAAGAAAATAAAATAGGCTGATTTCTGATCTTGGATCGGCATTGATGGAAAGATGGTGTAGAAGCCTAGCTCTTCTTCTCGACACCCATTGCTTTGAAGTAGCCATTAATCCATAGCCTGACTTCATCCTATATCAAAGCTTCACCTTGATCGGAGATGTTGATTTTTAGAGGCCTGGGATCCTTTTTATAGAGCTAGGAGGGCTGGAGAGTTTGCTTCTGGACAATGTGGGACTAAGGGGCTCTTTGATCATCAAAATGTAAAAAAAAAAATCTAAGTAAAAATTGGATTAAAATGAGTCCTAGATGAATTTTGCTACTTTGCATGAAATCTGGCCATCAATAGTGATCCAACGATCCAAAAATCATCAAGATCGAATGTGTATCAGCCCAGATCAGGTTGGATTAAATTCTGGCCGTCCGATCGTGCCTTGATGGAGGAAATCTGGCCGCTGATCGTGCGTCGGGAGTCTTGATCATCGTCAGGAGTGTTCTGGACCATTGGATCTTCATCAGTTGGTTTTTTGGCCATTGGATCATGCTAGATCGTTGATAGAATTTGAATCAAATCCGAAAATAACCACCATCGTCCAATCTTGACCGCAATCAACCGCAGTCGTTCGATCGTACAATTATTATTTTTATGGACCGCATGGATCGACCGCACTGCACACCACAACCAATCAGCACTCCTATTACTGAGTGAAAAGACCAGATTGCCCTATGAGCCACGATAAATTTCTGTGGACCCTTTAAGGGTCTAGGTCTGCCACGTGTTGCACTGTGATTTGCCAGATTTCTACTAAGCTGACGGTCCACACCTAGATCGTGGACTGGCTAGTGGCTTCTACAGTTGAGTCAGCTTTGATGGCTTGGTGGCTTGGCTTGCGGAGTCGACTGAGCCATTTTTCTTTTTTTATTTAATTTAATTTTTTTTCTTTTATCTTTAAAAATTCATATCTTCTCTATTTTAGCTCTATTTTACTTTAAATTTATTTTATTATAATCAAAAAAATAATCTCTTTCTATTAATAATAAAATTTTATTTTTTAATTTTTATTATTTTTTATTTTTTTAATTAATAAAAATATTAATTTTTTAAAAATTATATATAAATTGATCATTAATTTTTAAAAATTAATATAAATTAATTAATAAATTAATACTTTATTGATAAATTTATGGTACTTATCACATCCCCCAACTTAAGCTTTGCTCATCCTTGAGTAAAGAAAAAATTTAGTTTTAAATACCTTTTAAGTTTAGAGTTTCAAATTTTATCTAAGCAATTTTCAAAATGGCCATTGATATTCAGTAGAGCTTAAATGAGACATATCATTAGGGTATTAATACTTATCAATAAAAAAATTAAGTAAAGAATATTAAATTTTTCTAAATTTTTTCTAAATTATCCCATCTTTATCTCTGATTTGTCTAAACTTTCATATAAGTAAGTGTATTGCTACTTTTGCCCTTCATTTATTGATTTTTATTTTCACATTGTCCACTTTTTGACGTGAATAATATTGCTTACTTAGGCAATAGGACCCGATTACTTGGTGGAAAATCAATATTTTTTTTTTTTAACATTGTACCACTATTAAGTATCTTAACTCCTTAAGCTTTCTATTTGATTCATGTAGCGACTCTTGGGCCAATGACTCTCAAACCAGTTGGCTTTAGGGCACTAGGTATAGAATACCCCTCGGACTTACTAGTTTGAATCAAACAGGCTATGAGTTAAGACTAGCTTTACAATGAGCTTCTTTGTCCTTCCCATCTTGTGACGTGAAACTCAATGTTTGCTTAGGCAAAGAGACCCGATTACTCAGTAAGAAGTACTTGGAAACTATTAAAATATTTTTTTTTTATATGAAGAAACGTATAGTTATCCTACACAAGCCTATAAAAAGTAGACTTTTCTTTGATACTATTAGAAATAATTAGAAATACTTAAAGAAAAAACTTTTTATGTTCTAGACTTAACTCTTTATTGAATTTTCTTAATACTTGATTCCTCAATATCTCACAGATTCTCTTATCTGTGCATTAATTTTCTTTTAAAAATGCTTAGTTTAATTCGATTCTTAAGCATAATTAGATGTCTAAATACTAAATACTAACTTTTTTGAGGACTTAAAATTTTAAAATTTTTATTTTTCTCCCCCCCAACTTAATCGACATTGTTCTTAATGGAGAAAAAAAAATAAAGGGTGTAATAAAGAACATGGAAGAATACACCTGACTATATTTTTGGTCCAGCACATGCCTTTGAAAATTTGGGCTCTCCCTCCAACTTATTCAAATTATCCTAAAAAGAAAATAAATTAAAAAGATAAATTAGATAAAAACTAAATATTGGGTTGTCCTCCCAACAAGCGCTAAGTTTACCGTCTTCAGCTAGACACAATGCAGCTTACTATCCTATGTCAAATATTGGATTGACAAATTTCAATGGTTTTGGATTGCCAATCTCAGAAAGTTGATTTATAATCTCATTATTGATATATTCACTATTAATTTTAGGGACATAATTTGTGATCCCATTCTCAGACCCATGTTTATTAAGAATTTCTCCTATTTGTTCTTCTAAAATGCTCATGAATTGAGTTTTTGTATTAGGAATTAAGTTTGATTCAATGGGTGCTGGAATGATGATTAAAGGTAGTTTTAATTCTAAAGGTAAATTAATATGATCTTGTTTAAACAACTCCATTGATATATCATTACATGCCACTTGATTTTTGTAAGAAGAACCGGTGATAAGTGGTAAAAATATACTAATAAAAGTATTAAATTATAAAATAAATTAATCTATTTTATTAGAAATTGATACTTTTATTAATCTTATGTAGGAGAAAAGTCCACCAATGTGAAGTTCTTATTTTTTTGGTTCTGATGAAAAAAATTTTAGGCAAAACGGACTTCAAACGAGCCCAGAATCGAATTTCAAAAAAAAAAAAAAAAAAAATGCAGACGCAACGCTGACGTCAAGATGACGTCGGCATTTTTTTGGTGCACGGTGGACCATCTAAAGGGTAATTTGGGAATTTCATGGCATAAAGAGCGTGCTGATTGGTTGAAGAATGCGGCGGTCCATGCAACACCGGGCTCGCGCACGGTCCACGGAGGGCAATTTGGGAATTCTGGCTGATCCAACGGGCGGTTTTCACTGAAGCTTGATCGGACGGATGAGAAGAAGGCGCTGATGGATGGCATCCACAGCTCCCGATTGAGATCCAACGGCTGAGATTCATCCCGACGTTAAACTATAAGATCTGAAGCCTTCTTTCAACGCGATCGGATGGCCCAGATTCGATCCAATGGATGATCCAACGGCTGATATTAAATCCGACTTGATCTGGGTTATTTTAAGGGCTTTTTGAGTGGTTTTTGGACCGTTTGATCAACATCTAACGGGCA
>QRFJ01003547.1:0-87097 GCA_006176705.1 Cocos nucifera
CATCGATGGAAGAGAGGGGCCTTTCAAACCCTTCTTCGTTCTTTATAACGCGATGGGCCAAGGAGGGAACGCCTTAAATCAGGAAAAACATTGTAAAATTCTACAAAACAGGTTTAGTCTATATCATATATCTCATATTACAAATTTAGAATCAATTCAAGGGCCATATTTTTTGCATACATCTCCATGTATTCAAATTTCATGCATGTTTTTCAGAATCTAAATTATCACATAATTAATCTTAAAAATTAGATTTAAAAATTGATCTAATCAAAAAATAATTCTAATCTAGACCAAAATTTTTTGTTAGAAAACTATTCTACAATTAGGTCTAGTCATGCATCTATTCATTAATTTCTCATATTGATATTTAAAATTAAAATAGTTTTATTTGGCTGTTATCAGGATTGTTATTTATAACACTATTATAATTTCAGAAAATAATAAAAAAAGGAAGATCTAAAATATTCTTAATCAGATTTAAATCAAAGAAAACATGGCAAAAAACTATTCTATAAGAAACTATTTCTATTCTAGGAAACTAGGTCATGCAATATCTTCCATGTTCTTTAGATCCAAATCATTTAATTTTAATTTTTCTTGATTTTCAGGCATCTTGATTCAACATCTCATTGTGACATCGAAATCACTTTTATTTTTTAATTAAAAATAAAATTTAAAATTTTCAGATCTAAAAACCAATTCATAGAAACCATTGGCTCTGATAAACAGTGAAGGGAAAAAATCCTGGATTTTTTCCGATCCAGGTTCGTCCAGGAATCTGATTTAGATCAGAGAATATATTTTCCAAAATTTTTTCTGGATTCTCAATTCAGGATTCTTGATATTATTTTCAGATCTGATTCTTTATTATTTATAAATAAATAAAAAAACCAAGATAATCAAATTATCAAATTCAATTTTACCTTAATTTTGGGTAATCCTATTTACCCAAGTAGATGACCTGATTGCAGCGGAAGGTTTCTGGATCTTTAGCCCATGTGCAAGCGGCCTGGGCCTTCTTACCGGTAATCCACTCGGGTTGGATCTGAGGATCCTTCTTTCCTTTTCTAATCCAACCAACCTTCCAAAAAAATCAAGATCTGGAGGATCTTCAAAAAAACTCTTTTTGGAAAGGATCTTGCAGTTCGGTCCTTTTGGCAGCAGCGCAGCCTGTCTGCTTTTGATCGCCTTTCCTTGATTCTGGAATCGCACCCCCAAAACTTAGTCCAAAAACAACCTTTTTGGAACGTGGAGAGCAAGAGAAGAAGAGGGACTATGGCGGTGGAAGAAGGAGGGGAGAGGCAGCCTTGGGCGTTTATTTAAATAGGCATTCACTTCTTGTGATCAACTTCCTTTCCTCTCAAACCAATTCCACAACCCTTTTGTGAAATTCAGATTTCTAAATTCTGAATTGGTTTAGAAATAGAGGACCCCCTGGATTCCTCCTTAAGAGGTGGCGCCTAAGGACCAAGTTCAAATTGGGATTTCTTAGTGAAAACTCGTGATTTGGAATCCAAAAAGGGATGGTGGAAGTCTTGGTCCAACAAGACTCCTTAGGGCCTTTTTTCCTACTTGGGGCTCACGGGACCCTTGGGTGCGCCCTTTCTTCCTTGCCAGGTTTCTGGCAGGGGGACAGGGGCCCCCCACCAGTTCTCTCTAATAGTGGCATTGACATGTGTGGTCAAAGTCAAAAGGTGTGGAATGGTTCAAAACATTTGGACCAGTCAAAAAGTTAGGATTTTGACCAAAGTTCAGAAAAAGAACTAAGGGAAATGGCAGGTGTGTACCAAAAAAAAATGGCAGGAAAATGTTATACAAATAAGGAACAAACCTAATCTGACTTGGACAACCTCCAGTCAGACCATTATGAAGGGCCTCTGATTTGAGGCCACAAACTCCTTTGGCTCAAGGTTCAGGTGACAACTTATTTTATTGATAGTAAAAGAAGAAACGTTAGGTTCAATCGAAGTGGCTAGCACGATTTTCCTTGAACCTAATTGGAATCTCATTTCAGATTCAATTGAACTAGATCAGTTTTTCAATTTGCATGATCCCACCAGATTCAAAACCCTTGTTTTGTGTGGACCCAGTTTAGGTTTCGTTCTGTATGGTAATGGGATATGTCATGATTCTTCACATAGACATCATCGAAACTCCTTTCGATGGATCAGAAACTCTTCTTGATATCGAACAGCTGAATGATCGATCATCTCTAAATCAATTCTAATTGCTCCCAAATCACAGTGACACCTTAGCAGTATATTGGTGGCAACCCATCAGAGCCTGAATGTGAACCTCTTGGCGTGCAGCTACCTGTGGTGATTAAGGTTCTTCTATTCTTGAGCCCCGACAGATTAGGGCGTTAAGGTGAAACTCGTCAAATCTTAGTTTCTCTGTCATATGAGTAATCATTCGATTCGAGTCCAATGTGAAAATCTAAATAGAAACTTCTTTTCTATTATTTCACTCTACCATGGCCTGGGCTCAGGACTTGATTCTCATGATCATCATAGGGCTACTCCTCTACCACCGGAGTGTAGATAAGATCCCATCTTGATGCAATCCAGTTCCTACAATGCAACAGTCACAGCCAACATACACCTCAGGGTTCCATATGGCTGGAGACCAGTAATGGTGTAGTCAAACTATAACACCCTCAAGGTGATACGCCGATTGCATCTCAGGTCAAAGAACCAGATTACACTACTACAGCATCGAGTCAGTTCATTGACGAGGAAGGGTAGACCTTCCTAATGACTACTCGAGGTGGTTCGCACGCTCAGTGCCCTCGTTCTCTAACGAGTACTATATACTTCGCTCCGGTGTTCTCCACACCGTTAGACTCAAGACTTCATCTTACTAAAAGAGAAGCGACTCGTACACCAACCTTCCGGAACTCAATCAACCATCCTCTGTGATTGATCCTATGGTCGGGGAGCTGTTTATTGAGGTTAATAATGATTATTCATGTCTTAAATTTTTCAAACTCTTGAAAATATGAATTATCATACTATTAACTCAAAGGATGTTATCACAGACACTAAATACACAAGGTGGATAGAAAATAACCCATTTCATTAATTATAGTCAAAAATTCTAATTTTGCCCTTAGAAGTGTATTTACCCCAAAGTGTGTCAGCCAATTCTTGGCTTCTAGCGGCACATATATCTAAACACTCCTGTGTGATTAAGGTTCTTTCTATCTTGAGCTCCCGACCAGATTAGGGTTAAGTTGAACTCGTCAAACTTCTAGTTTCTTCATATGATGTAACCATTTCGATTTAAGTCCGATGTGAAAATCTTATATAGAAACCTCTTTCTGTTATTTCCTTCTACCATGCGCCATGGCTTCTTGGACTTTATTGCTCATGATCTATGCACTAGGCTGCCTCCTATTACCACCGAGTTAGATAGATTCCATCTGATTGCAATTTCAGTCCTACAATGAACATGTCTATAGCCAATATACAGCTCAGGATTTCGGATGGCTAGGAGACTGAAGTTATGGTGTAGTCAAACTAATAATACACCTCAAGATGAACTGGCCATGCACCTCAGGTCAAAAAACAGATACACCACTTGCAGGCATCGATGTCAATCATTTGAACGAGAGAGTAGACTATCCTAATTGACTACTCAGGTTGGTCACGCTCAGTGCTCCTCATTTCTCTAATGAGTACCTTGTACTCTCGCCTTGGGTCTTCCAACCAAGACTTCAAGACTCATCTTACTAAAGAAAATGTGATTTGTTACACCAACCTTCGGATCAATCACCATTCCTCGTAATGATCCTATGATCCGGGAGCATTTTTGAGTATAAGAATTTATCATATCTTTAAATTTCAACTTTTGGAAAAATATGAATTATTCAGTTACCATTAACTCAAAGGATGTATCACAGACACTAAATACACACTATGTGAAGAAAATAACTCATTTTATTGATTATCATCAAAATTACAATTTTGTCCTTAGATGTGTATTACAAGTGTCAGCCAATTTTGGCTTCTAGGGCACATATATCTAACAATCTTCTACTTATCCTAAAGCCAATTGGCCACAAGTCTAAGTCCCATCTTCTCAAGGTGGGCTTCGATCTTCTGCTGGCCGAATGGCTTTGTAAGCAGGTCTACTACATTGTCTGTGGAGTCGACTCTCTTGACGTCGACGTAACCCTTCTCGAGGTAATCATGGATGAGGTGGTATCACCGCTCAATGTGCTTGAATTTTTGGTGAGACCTCGGCTCCTTAGCAAGGGCTACGGCACCATTGTTGTCGCAGTATAGAGGAATGGCATCTGATGGCATTACTCTGATTTTTGCAGCAAACTTCTTATACCAGAATGCTTCCTTCGTAGCCTCTGATGCAGTGATATATTCTGCTTCCATGGTGGAATCTGCTATCACGGTTTGCTTGAAACTCTTTCAGCTGAGAGCACCACCATTGCACACAAATAGACTCCCAGATGTTGACTTTCGATCATCTACATCAGACATAAAATCTGAGTCTATATATCCCTAGACTTGTAGTTCTTCGTTACCAAAGACCAACATCATATCCTTAGCTCTTCTTAAGTACTTAAGGATACATTTGGTAGAAGTCTAGTGTTCCTCACCCGGATTTGATGAATATCTGCTTTGTGACACTCATTAGCATGGGCTATATCAGGCTCGGATGTACATAGCATTGGCATTACATGAGGCTCCCTATTGCAGAGAGCATAAGTGGATCTTGCTCATGCGTTCTATTTTCCTCAGGTGTGCTACGGCACATCTTCTTGGAAAGATGAATACCATGTCTGAAAGCGGTATTAGTCCCCTTTAGAGTTTTCCATACTTAAACCTCTTTAGTACTTCCTCTATATACATTCTGTCTATTGAAAGTCCCAGCACCTATTCAGTCTATCCCTAATAGACCTTAATTCCTAGAATAAAGAGCTTCACCTAGATCTTTCATGGTGATATTTTTTGGACAAACCATAATATGACTGTTTTTGTCATCATGGGAAATATCATTTCCAATAAGGAGGATGTCATCCACGTACAATACGCAGGAAGACAACAGGCTCCTACTGAACCTTTTTGAAGAAACACACGGGTTCCCCTTCATTTTTGATGAAACCAAACTTTGATCACATCATTGAACGAGTGTTCCAGCTCCGAGATGGCTCTGCCTTAAGTCCATATATTGGATCTTTGCCAGTGCAAACCTTTGTGACAGTATTCACTGGATGTGAAAACCTAGCGGCTGTTCCATATAGATATCTTTTCTCAAAGGTATCAATTTTAGGGAATGCCATTTCACGTCCATTTCCATATTTCATAATCCAAAATAGGCCTGCAACGGCTAGCATGTGCGGATGGATTTTAGCATAGCATGGGAAAAAGATTATCCTGATAGTCAATGTCTTCGTGTTGCACTATAACCTTTTGCCACTAGTCTGGCCTTGAATTGTCTTCCACATTTTCATCTGCACCAATCTTTTTTCTTGAATATCCATTTACAACCTAATAGGACTATACCTTTCTGGTGTGGATTTATTGAAGGTCCAGGACTTCGTTTGAGTGCATCGAGTCAATTTCTGACTGCAATTGGCCTCTAGCCATTTCTCAGAGTCGATATTTTGATATTGCCTCATTGTTAGTTTGGGATCATCACCATGAGCACCATCACCTATGAGGAACATTTCCTCTACTTTGTCTGAAATAATACCTAAGTATCTTTCAGGGGGACGGAAAACTCTTTTCGATCTACGAAGTGAGGGAGGTAGTGTGTTCTTATTGGCCTCAACCTGATTTGGTTCCAATTGATCCTTAGCTTGTATGTACTTGTGAGACTTTCTCATCAAGCTTAATTGCTTTTCCAATGCCACTGTCTTGAATAAACTATTTTTCAAGAAAGATGGCATGTCGACTCACAATCACATTTGTGGTCTTTCTGGAATGTAGAAATAGTATCCTAATGACTCTTTTAGGATATTTTCATATGAATCGAGCTCTGAAGGACCTAAACTCTAGCTTGTCCGCTTGTTGTCTTTTGACATGAGTCGGACAACCCCAAATTCTGAGATGAATTAGACTTGATTTCTTACCGTGCCATATCTCATACGGTGTGGTAGGAACGGTTTTAGAGGGAACCCTATTCGGTAGATAAATTGAAGTTAATAATGAATGTCCCCAAAGAAAATTAGGAAGGTCTGTGAAGCTCATCATGGATCAGACCATATCCAATAGAGTCCAATTTCTCCATTCTGAAATCCCATTGAGTTGAGGTGTTCCTAGTGGAGTCCATTGAGAGACTATGCCATTTTTCTTGAGATAGTCTAGAAATTCTCGGCTAAGGTATTCACCTCATCGATCTGATCGAAGAATCCTAATGGGTTTTTCAGTTTATTTTTCTACTTCATGTCTGAATTCTTTGAACTTTTCAAAAGTTTCAGACTTGTGTCTCATAAGATACACATACCCATACCTAGATAGATCATCGGTAAAGATAATGAAGTAGACAAAATTGCCTCTAGTCGGTACCTCAAATGGGCCGTGCACATCATATGTACTAGGGCAAGAAGATCTGTGGCCCTTTCCCTATGTCCAACAAAAGGGAGTTTAGTCATTTTGCCTTGAAGACAAGATTTATAAGTTGGATATGACTCGGAAGTCAACAGACTCAATAGCCTATTTTTTTCTAATTTGTTGATCTTATCTTCTACTATATGACCTAATCTCAGGTGCCATAGATACCTATCATTTGGACTATCCCTAGGTCGTTTGGCATTCATGTTTTGCTCGATAGTTAGAATAGATACATCAATATGTAGCTGATAAAGATCGTTAATAAGAAAATCATTTACAATTTTATTTCTTTCATAAAGAATGTTACAATGATCCTTAAAGAAGGTAATCACATAGCCTTCTAGTGCTAAGCATGAAATAGAAATCAAATTCCTACTAGTTGCAGGCACATAATAACAGTCTTTCAAAACTAAGTCTAAACCAGATGGTAATTGAAGAGAGTATGTTTCCACCACCACTGCAGCAACTCTTGCTCCATTACCGACGTTTAGGATCATGTCTCCATCCTTCAGCCTCTTGCTATCCTTAAGACCCTGCATGAAAGTGCATAGATGAGCACTAGGACTAAAGTCAAGCACCCAACTAGATGCAGAAGAAACCGTAAGGTTAGACTCAATAACGAGCATACCTTCAGAAGGACCTTCCATCTTATTCTTTACAATGGCCAGGTAAGTAGGGCAGTTTCGCTTTTAGTGGCCGTCACTGTTTTAATGGAAATACTTTTCTTTGGCAGCGGCTTTCATCTTCAATTCTGCCTTCTTCTTCTTTGCTCCTTCCACCTTCTGCTTTTTTGCATACTTCTTTTTCTTTCCAAAAGACTTTCTTTTGGAAGAAGTCCGTTCTATAGCAAGAACTGAGCATTTAGAACCTTTCATAGAAAGCTCAGCGGTGACTAGCATGTTCATTAATTCGGCTAACGAATTTTGAAGTTTATGCATGTGGTAATTCATGATGAATTGCCCATATGCATCAGTCAAGGATTGCAGAATAACATCATTCTACAGATCCAAGTCTAACTTCACACCAGCTTCTCAAGCTCTTCCAAGTCCTTGATCATCATCAGACAGTGATCTTGGATTAGCTATCCATCACACATCTTAGCCTTAAAAAATCATTTCGTGACTTGATACATGGCTACGCGACTCTATTCACCAAACATCTTCTGCAGGTGAGCGAACATTTGGCGAGCAGTCCCGATATCTTCATGTTGGTGCTGGAGCTCATCAGACATTGAGCCCAACATGTAATATCTGGCCTTATTATCTTCGTCTATCCATTTTTTCAGAGATGCTCTCTGTTCAGTGGATGGACGGGCTGGCAAGGTGGGAGGGTCTTGGTCCAATACATGGGTTAGCTTCTCGAAATCCAAAATAATTTTGTAGTTCCTAAGCAAATCTTTATAATTGGATCCGATCAGTCTATGTGTGTCCAGGATACGTGCCAATGGGTTGGACGCAGACATTTTCCTATAGAGAGTCAAATATTCTAGTTAGATACTATAATTATGACTTGATCAATTTGTTTAGAAATTTTATTTTTAAACAAATTAGCTCCCACTATTTTCTTAGATTCCTACACTCTCTCTATAGAGATGTGAAAATCTCCATGATTAATGATTTCTAGTGGGTGGTGCAGTCTCACCAACTGACTCATCACCTCACCTAACAGTTATTGGTGATGGGTTAGCCAATGAGTGAACAACTCTTGTTCAATGATTCTCTAATCATGGTGCACCCCAACTTGATCTCTAATTCATGAATCTCACCGTATCCGAAATGTTGATCCACTCCTTAGTTAAGTCAGACTCACTATTTGTACAGACTGGATACCTAATTGAGTCTCTCATCATATCTGAAATATTGAGCCCAACTCATCCTCCAGCCCATAGCATCCAATGCCTAATAGAATGGTTGCATCTTTCCGGTGCAACTGAGCCACTGTATCAAGTTGAGAACAATCAACCTCGAGAAGGGCTCGCACATCTACAATGGTGGAAGACCTTAGACTTAATCTTTTCTTAGGGAGAATTGATTCAGGTCTCATTAAATTAGACTTGTCATAGTCATGACAATTATGACTAACCTAGTGGCATGGGTTAGCTCGGATTATTGACCACCTTAAATCAGAACTGAGTCAATAGATATGGCCAGGTAAGTGAGACTGGTGGAAGGAATATGCCATTAACACGTACAAGAATGCATTCAAGTCGACTAGCTCCCAATTAAAAACCAGTCCATCGTATGTGCCACACTTACCTAAGACACCAAATTGTTGAGCTAGAATCAATTGGGTTAGCCTACAATCCAGACTCTAACCTCTGAGCCTAATTAGGTCTTGCTTGACCGTGACTCGATCTTGACCCAGACTTAATCCCATTAGGCTGGTCAATTTAAGAATGGTTGATCCCATCTAACCAACTCTTGATTCGGTTTGATCAACCGCTAAGACCTAACTGAGCTACCCAAGCCCGAACCCAATATTATGAATATGTCTTAGATCTAAAATTCTTAATTTTTGATCTAATTAATATTCTATAATCTTAATTCTTAATTAAGTAGGGGTGGCGTGTGCCCACCTCCTTGCTTGGCGTGTGCCCTCCTCCTTGCCAGGTTTTGGTAGGGGGATAAGCCTGCACTAGCTCTCCAATAGGTGCATGACATGTGGATAGAAGTCAAAGTGTTAATGGTCAATATTTGACCAGTCAAAGATCAATTTTTGACCAAAGTCAAAGAACGAGAAATGGCAGGTGACCAAAAATGGCAGGTATTGTCTTACAAAATAAGTTAATCCTTTTTTGACCTGGACAGGCTTCGGTCAGACTAGGTGAAGGCCTCTGAACCTAATTGAACGAGCATAAACTCCTTTGGCTTAGTAAGGACAACTATTTATGATAGTAAAAGAAGAACGTTAGGTTCAATCGAGTGCTAGCACGATTTTCTTGAACCTAATTGAATCTCATTCAGATCAATTGAACTGGATCAGTTCAATTGATGATCACCAGATTCAAACCCTTATTTGTGTGACCCAGTTAGGTTCAGTTCTATATGGTAATGGGATATGTCATGATCTCTATCATCGACATCATCGAAACTCCTTTCGATGGATCAGAACTCTTCTGATTCAAACAGCTAGAATGATCGATCATCTAAATCATTCTAATTGCTCCCAAAATCCACCAGTGACACCTAGCAGTATATGGTGGCAACCCATCAGAGCTGAATGCGAAACCTCTTGGTGCAGCTACCTGTGTGATTAAGTTCTTCTATCTTGAGCCCCGATCAGATTAGGGTTAAGGTGAACTCGTCAAACCCTAGTTTCTATCATATGATGTAATCATTCGATTCAAGTCCAATGTGAAAATCCTAAATAGAAACTCTTTCTATTATTTCACTCTGCCATGGCCATGGGCTTCTGGACTTGATTCTCATGATCATCATAGGGCTGCTCCTCTACCACCGAGGTAGATAGATTCCATCTTGATGCAATCCAGTTCCTACAATGAACATGCTATAGCCAACATACACCTCAGGATTTTGGATGGCTAGGAGATCGAGTTATGGTGTAGTCAAACTATAACACCCTCAAGGTGAACTATCGATGCACCTCAGATCAAAGAATCAGACACACTACTACAGCATCGAGTCAATCATTGACGAGAAGGTAGACTTCCTAATGACTACTCGAGGTGGTCATGCTCAGTGCCCTCGTTCTCTAACGAGTATCTGTACTCTCGCTCTAGTGTCTCCACACCGTAGACTCAAGACTCATCTACTAAAGAGAAGCGATTGTACACCAACCTTTTGGATCAATCACCATCCTCATGATGATCCTATGGTCGGAAGCATTTTATGAGTTAATAATGATTATTCATGTCTTAAATTATTAACTCTTGAAAATATGAATTATCATTACCATTAACTCAAAGGATGTATCACAGACACTAAATACACATATGTGATAGAAAATAATTCATTTTATTGATTATAGTCACAATTATAATTTTGCCCTTAGAAGTGTATTACAAGTGTCAGCCAATTTTGGCTTTTAGGGCACATATATCTAACACCTTCATCTTTTTCTTATTTGTTAGGATTTTTTTGAGAAACTTGGCATACTTGGGCATTTGAGTAATAGTATCTATAAAAGGAATATTAATATGTAAATTCTTTAATATTTTGAAAAAGTTAGAAAATTCCTTATCTGAATGCTGTATTTGTCTCTTTGGGAATGGTAGTGGCGGCATGTAGGGCTTCACATTTGGATCGGCAAACTGTATACCCGAAGACCATCCATCTACTAGTTATTTTGATGACTGATGAATTTTAGTTGATGGTTCTTTATTTGTAGTTGGGTCTTCAAACTCTTTCTTTTGATGTGGCTCCTCCAGCTTTGTACCACTTCTTAGGGTGATAGCATTGACTTGCTCCCTTGGATTGGTCTCTGTGTTGCTTGGCAAGGATCCTTGAGATCTCTTGGAGATTATCTTAGCCATTTGACCTATTTGCATCTCCAAATTTTGAATTGCTGCTGCTTGATCCTGCCTAAGTTTGGCTTCCAAATTTTTTATAGTTGCTTCTTAATTTTGCATAAATTTAACCATCAACTCTTCCATGTTGGACTTCTTTTCAGGTACTTAGAATCTCGAGGGTGGCTGTTGTGCTACATTTTGATTGCTCCACGAGAAATTTGGGTGCCACCTCCACCCTTGATTATATGTGTTGGAGTAGGGATTATTTTGTTGCGACCTAAAAGAATTACCAACATAATTACCTGTATCAATTATTTTAGCAAAAGGATTACCTATCTGGCAATTGCTCGTATCGTGTCCTCCTCCACATAGGTCATAGGTGATGCTCTAAATATGCATAGATGTTCCCTTTAAGTTGTTGACTTCGGCTCTAAGGGCTGCAATTTCAGCTAGTAAGGTTGGCACGCAATCTACTCCCTGCACAGCTGCTAGTCTTTTTGGCATCATGCGTTCTGTCTGCCACTGATAGCTATTTGATGCCATCTCATTGATCAGATCGAAGGCTTCTTCCTCCATTTTTTGGTTAATGGTTCCTCCTACTGCTGCATCAATCATAGAATGATTAGTAGGAGATAAACCATTACAGAAAGTTTGTACCTAAAGCCATATGGATAGTTGATGATGTGGACATCTCCTCAGCAATTTCTTGAAATGCTCCCAAGCCTCATATGTTGTCTCCATGTCCATCTACCTAAAAGAAGTGATATCGTTGCGCATCTTGGCAGTCTTGGAAGGTGGAAAGTACTTGGCTAAGAATTTTTGGACTAGGACATCCTAAGTTGTGATAGAATTTGCAGAAAGAGAATGAAGCCAACTTTTAGCTTTATCCTGTAAAGAAAAAGGAAATAACCTTAATCTAATAGCATCATCCAACACCCCATTAATTTTAAAAGTATCATAAAGTTTAAGAAAATTAGAAAAATATGGACATTCGGATCATCATGCACGTGTCCAATGAATTGGATAGTTGATTGAATCATCTGGATCATCGTCGATTTTATTTTGAAGTTGTTTGCTCGCACTGGCGGTCTCCTAATGCTCGAAGTTGCATCGGCTACAGATGGTGTAATGTAATCAATTAATGGATGATGTACTGGTCGAATAGCTTCATACTGTCCTTCGGTCGCCATATCCAATCCTAGACTGATGTCGTTAGGATCTTCAGCTGTCATGTTTCTTTCTTGTTGTAGTCTTCTAATGGTCCTTTCAATTTCTGGATCTAAAGGTAGTATGTTACTATGTCCAGTATGTATCATGCACTAAATAATTTTTTTTTAAAAAAATAAAAAAATAATAATAAAAATTAAAAATAAAATTCTAAAGTAAAGCTAGGATCAAAATTTTAATATTATTTTAGATACAATCCTCAGCAACGGTGCCAAAAACTTGATGCATGCTAATTTATAGCTATGGCAAGTGCACCAGTCAATCAAGTAATAAAGTGAATGAGTAGAGTATCATCCCTAGAGGATTGGAAAACAAGTACTAAAAAGCTCTTTCCTATGCTTTATTTAGAAGACTAATTTATGAGAATAAGAAATTAAAGAACAAAATAAAGAAATAATTAAAAATTTTAAGGAAATAGAAAGAGTGTAATTATTAGGATTTTAAACTTAAGAGCAATGGGTTACTAAGGCAATCGATTTACCAACTCAATCAATACAAAATTCAGGTTATTAGATTAATTTTATTTCATGTGACGGTGGAGTCTCCTAATTTATTCACTACCCTTTGGTCCAGGCATAGCAAAACTATCAATATTTATTAATTACCCTTTGGTTGAGGTGTAATTTAAATAAATATTAATGCATTAAGTTTTATGAAACTCTCTAATTAAAATATGCTGCGTCCAAAGCGCACTAAAATTCTCAAATGCATATGAATTCTAATTTGATTCATAATACAAAGTATATAATCAAGAAGCAATAACATAGATGTACTTGATCCGCAACATCTATGTTCATCAGATTAATTAGAAGATGGCCAATAATCTAAAAGCATTAAGATTAGATTTATATACTCCTCATGAATAAAATTTTAGATTAAAAATAAATCACACTGAATATTGCATCAAAAGAGTGGCTACACCTTAGCCTTAGTAAAAGAAAATTTAGTTCATGATAACAAGTTTAAAAATAGCAAATAAAATAAAAAGCATTGAGAAATTAGACCGTTTGATTGCTAAAATTGATTGTCTATTGCTCTTGGTGTGGAGAACTTGGTGAAGAAGAAGAGGCTCCTTAATCGATGTTTTGATTGTCGGAAGAAGAAGAAAAAAAATTACAAATCCTTCCTTTTCTCTCAAAAATCTCTCTTCTCTTTCTACCTCTCTCCTCTCCTTCTCTTCTTTTTTTTTTTTTTTTATTTCTCTAACTCTCTCCCTTTTCTCTTTTTTTTCTCTCTCTCTCTCTCTTCTTTTTTTTCTTCGGCAACATCGGGTTTTACAGACCAAAAAATTGATTTCTCCTAAAATCCTTTAGAAATTAGGTTTAAAACTCTCAAAATAACTCAAATTAGGATTCTGGATGATTTTGACTATTGGATGTTGATCAAACGGTCCAAAAATTACTTAAAAATTCTTTAAAATGTCCTAGATCAAGTCAAAATTCATTCCAATCATTGGTTCAAGCATTAGATTGAATCTGGGCTGTCCGATCGTGCAGAAAAAAGGCTTCTGATCTATAGTTTAACGTCGGCATGAATCTCAACCGTTGGATCTCGATTGGGAGCTGTGGATGTAGTTCGTCAGCGCATGCGTATCGATCGTCCGATCAAATCTCAGTGAAAGGCGCCCATCGGATCAGACAAAATTTCTGAATTATCCTCTATAGACCATGCGCTAGCTCGGTGTTGCATGGACCATCGCATTCTTCAGCCAATCAGAGCGCGCTTCTTCATGTGAAATTCCTGAAATGCCATTAAGTCGGTCCACCATGCATCGTGAAAGATGTTGAGGTCATCCTGACGTCAGCACTGCATCGGTGGGTCGGTCTGCTGATGCAGTCGAATCGGGCAGTTTGCTGAGCTAGTTTTCTGAACCGATTTGAATTGAACCAGATTTTTTTTTTTTTGAAATTCAATTTTGGGCTCGTTTGAAGTTCATTTTGCTTGAAATTTATTTCATCTAAATCAGAAAAATAAGATCTTCACATTGATGGTCTTCTTTCCTATATAAGATTAATAAAAATATCAATTTCTAAAAAAATAGATTAATTTATTTTATAATTTAATACTTTTATTAGTATATTTTTATCACTTATCATTGAAGCTCGGGGGAGATCTTATCTTCGATCGAGGTTGAAGGAGATCCTATCTTCTATTGAAGTTGAAGCTTGGGGTAGATCTTATCTCTGGTCGAGGTTGAAGGAGATCCTATCTCCTATTGAAGTTGAAGCTCGGGAGAGATCTTATCTCAAGTCGAGGTTGAAACTCGAGAGAGATCTTATCTTCTTTTGAGGTTGAAGCTCGGAGGAGATCTTATCTCCGATCAAGGTTAAAGCTTGGAAGAAATCTTATCTTTGGTTGAGGTTGAAAGAGATCCTATCTTTTGTTGAAGTTGAAGCTCGAAAGAGATCTTATCTCCAACCGAGGTTGAAACTCATAGGAGATCTTATCTCCTATTAGGATTGAAGCTCGAAGGAGATCTTATCTCCAGCTGAGGTTGAAACTTGGAGGAGATCTTATCTCTTGTTAAGATTGAAGGAAATCTTATTTCTTCTTGAGGTTGTAGCTCGAGGGAAGATCTTATCTCCGATTGAGGTTGAAGGAGATCCTATCTCCAATTGAAGTTGAAGCTTGGTGGAGATCTTATCTCTAGCCGAGGTTGAAACTCGGGAGAGATCTTATCTCCTGTTGAGTTTGGACAGGAAGCATGTGAAGACAGGATAGCCCGAAGGTTCCCTGAGTTTGACCTCAGCTTTTGGTAGGAGGAGGAAGATGACATGGAGGTAGGACTGTCTAACATGATGGTCGACCTTTTCTTTTCGCATTTGACGTAGTCAGGTTATTCTGGGAAAGTACATGTAGGGATTCTCCACCGAGCTTCTTTCTTCTCCATGTCTTTGGTCTACGAGGTTTTGACTTTTGCTCATGTTAGGATGAGGCTTTCCTTCTATTCTTAACATGGTTTATGGGGTTGTATTAGGATCGTTGGTACGACCTCTTCCTCCTTATCTTATATTGATGAGATCTTTGATTTTGCTCATGTTAGGATGAGGTTCTCCTCCTATTTCTAACGGACTGTATGGGCACATTAAGACCATTGTTAGGGCCTCTCCCCTTATCTCGTCTAAAATGAACGAGACCTTCAAGTTGCTCATGTTAGGGCGAGGTTCTCCTCCTATTCCTATCATGACAATATGGCGCAAATGGGCCGTTGAATGGGCCTCTTCCCTCCTCCTATCTTAAATAATCGGAGGTCTTTGACTTGCTCATGTTAGGGCGAGGTTCTCCTCCTATCCCTAACATGACCACTTTTGATTGCTTCTTTTCTATCGTCACATAGTTTTTGCTCTAAGAAATAATAATGTTGAGATGGAGGAGTTTTATTGAAGGAAAATTACTGGCAGTACATTCTCAAATTTTCTAAATTTCAAGATCGTGGGAGCGTTGTTCCTCCGAACTCCTTCAGATGATAAGTTTTGGATCGGATGACCTGCTCTATTTCATACGAGCCTTCCCAATTTGGGGCAAGCTTCTCCTGGCTTCGAGGCTGAGAGATTGCGGCTCGTCGAAGTACTAAATCCCCTAGAGATAGTGTTGATGATGCTGAGAGATGGTCGATCTCCTTATCGTTCGTCCCTCCTTGGTGGTTCTAATTGTGATAGTGCCCTTTGTCGAATTTCTCTTGCTTCAGATCAGCATTTGAGGAATCGACCCAGCCAGCCTCTCCTGATGAGATCCTCGATCTCGTCTTGGAGTTGAATGCATTCTTTCATATCATGGCCGTGATCATGATGATATAAACAGTGCTTGCTTCGATTCCACTTGTTTAGGAGAAATAATAATTCTTCTAGTCTTGGTAGCTAGTTCTTAATTTTCATCAGAACTTGAGTTTTAGGAGCATTAAGGAGGATATAGTTGTGAAACCTTTTGAGAGGAGAACTTCTTCATGTCCTTCTATCGGGGCTTCTTTGACGATGAGCTCGAGGAGGAGTTCGGACTCACTTATGCTCGAGGAAAGTCCGTCAGCATGGCCGAACTTCATTCGACCCTCCATTAGCGGCGAGTCTATTAGACTTGCCCGTCTGTCGCTCTCTTACAGCTTCCTCATCCTTCAACTTGAAGGCTTCTTCCACTCGGACATATCCTTATGCCCGAGCTCGTAGATCAGCAAAGTTCCTAGAGTACTTCTTTTTTAGAAAGAACAACAAATCATTCTTCTGAAGGCCACCCTTGAGTGCGGCCATTGCAATAGACTAGTTCAGGTTCTAAACCTTCAATGTAGTAGTATTAAATTGGGTGACATAAGTTTGGATAGATTGCCCCTCCTTCTGATTGATATTCATCAGAAAATCCAAACCTCGATGGGAATGCTGGTTGCTAACAAAATGAGCCACAAATTGATGGCTCATCTGATCAAAGGAGAAGATCATACCTGGCTTCAATATCGAATATCAGTTTCTTACTACTTTCTTTAAGGTAGATGGAAAAGCTCAGCATAAGATGGTGTCTGATGCACCATGGAGCAGCATGATGGTCTGAAAGGCCTCTAGATGATCGATCGGATCAAAGATTCCATCGTAGCTTTCAAATTGGGAAAGCTTGAAGTTCGGAAGAATGGGCTCTTGCATAATTTGGGGAGAGAAAGGAGGTTCGATGCAGACATCATCATGGTGAGCCAGGGCGATGTGGTGGAGTTTCTCAATCCATCGATCCATCTCTCATAGTTTCTGATTGAGGATGTCATTTTGATTATAGATCTTGGAAGGCTTTCGACTATAGATGGAGAAGGTCTCTTTTGAAGATGAATCATGATTCGAACAAGGATCCTCTGCTCTCTATTTTTTCTTCCTAGGGGCGACGGGTATGCTAGCCCAAGTGCTCCTCCTTGGGACTAATTCCTGACATCCCGATGGTGGGTTTTCTAATGGAACCACCACCAAAGGTTGCCGCATGGCCTGCACTATTTCGATGAGGCCCTAAACCTGTTGCATCAGCAGGTTAAACTGCTCCGAATCTACCATGGCCATCGATGGAGGGGGAAGTTGAAGAATCGATGATGGAGTAGGAACAGATGGATTTGGCTCAAATCTGATGATAGAAGTGGTAGATCTCTGGGTAGTCATCTTCTTTGGAGGCATTTCTTAGGATTGAGGGAGAGGATGGAAATGAACCTTGAAGAAGAAGATCCACAGGGTTGACTGAGCACTCCTTTAAGAACAAGGGTATCTTAGAAACAGAGGGCCCTTCCTCTAGTGCCAATCCCGTTGGTGCAGAATCTGGTTGATGTCGGATCAAGTTGAAGTTGAGAAAGAAGAGGTCATCGCCAGTGACCTACAAAATAAAGTCTTGTCCGAAGTCGGTCGTGGTGGCTCTAGTAGGATCCTCTGACGATCAAGTCAGCTCTTCTGACCAACAAAAATGGAGTACTCAGGAAAGAACTCAGTAGAGTTTTGGAAAGGAGAAGAGAGCTTAAAGAAAATATATCTGGAGGGTCTCTTTTTATAGACGAAGCCTATAATAGACTAATAATGATAGCTATAACCATCCGATAGTGGGCCACTTGGAACCACATGAAATTTATTATGGAGAGAGGTGTCGCCCATAGCAGACTGATAATGATAGTCGTAATCATTTCGGTAGTTGGGTCGACTATAGTAGACTGATAATGATAGCCATAACCATCCGATAGTGGGTCGCTTGTAGTAGACTGATAATGATAGTCGTAACCATCCGGTAATGAGCCACTCGAGGCCACGTGAAGTTTGTTATGGATAGAGATGTCCGTTATCGTGATGTGCCTATTTATCAAGATTTAATAGTCGAAGTTCAGAGGAAGCAGGTGTCGTTTGGTGAAGAGCTTTGACATACATTAATTTTAGAGGATTTCAGACTCCTAAAGTGAATACGGATAGAGGGGATCATCCGGGAGGTATGCTAGTTGAAATCTAAAAGTAATTCGCTGGAGGAATCTGGATGGAGTTCGACTTATGGAGAAGTTTGGAAGGAGTTCAACTAATGGAGAAGTCCGAAAGGAGTCCAACTGATGGAGATGTTTGGCTGAAGGAGAAGTTTGAGAGAAGGTCAGTTGAAGAAGAAGTTCGAAAGAAGTTTGACAGCTAGAGGAGTCTGAGAGGGATTCGATCACTGGGGGAGTTCGACCGCTGAAGGAGTTCGGAAGGGGTTCGACCGTTGGAGTTCGGCTGCTAAAGAAGTCTGTGAGGGGTTTGGCTGCTGGAGGAAGAATTTTCGATTGAAGCTCTTTCGTCATTACCAATTACATTAGGCTAAGCATTAGACTAGACTTCGATGGTAGTGGGGTTTACCCCCGACACACATTATATTTTAAAATATCAAATTTATCTCATGGATTATCCTAGCCATGGTTTTGCTAAATTGAAATATAGTGATGCATTTTCTCCAACTCTTGGAGTAGTCAATCCTATCTTGATCACTTACTAACTTTACAAGTACTTGACTGTGCCAAAAAATCTTCTATCACTAAATTAGAAATTCAGGTAGTCCGACACCAAAGCATAGTGAGTTGCTCGCAAGCCACTATAATGATCTTAGGTCTAAAGGATACTTATATGCATATCCTATCAGAGTAATTCTCGATAGTAAAATGCTTTGAAGTTGATCATGTTCAGTGAAGATGTACTCTTACATCTTACCTGTATGCTATACCAGTATCTGCACACTTTTTGGTTAAGAGAACAACCAATCTATATGGCGTACAATGTTCTTTACTTTATAAACATTATCGTCCTAATTAACAATATATCATTCGATCATGAATAGTTTAAGGACTAATTGATAAATTCTCTATTTTTCAAAACTAAATAGTTAGGACTTCATCACAATAAAGGAGTTCATTAGAAGATGTAGACTTTATGATGAAAATGTCAGAATATTTATTTTATTTAATAATAAATTATTTATAATTATAATATAGCACAACCATCAGTAGGCTGATGATTAGGTTTGCGACATAATTTTCAATAGTTGGCCATTTTAGTGAAGAAAAGTTGAAATTCTGTTGAAGAGAATCAGTTCCAGACAATCCTATTTGTGAGACAGACGCAGTGCTGCTGAAGATCAGATCTTTAGCGCTAGGAGTTGAGGTTAGATCTAATCTTTGGAGATTAAATCCAGAAGAAGATGGCATTCAGATCTGAATCGAGTGGACTTTAGTAAAGGCCGGACACATGCGCGGCTAGATCTAGAACCTCCACATGCTGTTAGATCATTGGCAGGGTAATTGGTTTACCTAAACAAGATAATATTTGATGTTTCATATTTTGTTTTAATTTTAGACTGATCTATCAGATCTGAGAACTCTCATATCTGATCGGATTGTTAGGAAATTTTTTTTGATATTTTTGCTATAGATCTGATCAGATCAAATCGATCCTGTAGTAGGAAATCTAGATTTTCCTTCATGTAGAACATGTATATATTAGATCTTAAATCATATAATAGTTTTATGCTTTAGATCTAATTATTTGTAGTGTACATGATATTTTTGATTAAGGCATTCTCCTTGGCCATTCAATCATAAAAGTAAGAAGGGTCTAAAGGTCCTCTCTTCCCATTCGATGGGAGGCTCTTATGACATGTAGGGGTGCTGCGCGTTAGTTCTTAATCAAAAATTAGAACTTTTCTGCAAAATCCTAGATCTTGAAATCCTAGGATCTTTGATATATATTTTATTTTTGAATTCTTGGACTTAATTAAGAATTAAGTTTATAAAATCAATTAGGTCTAAAAATTATAAATTTTCAGATATAAGACACCTTCATAAAACATGGGTTCAGGTATGGATAGCTCAATTAGGTCAAGGGGTTGATCAAAATGAATCAAGAGTTGGTTAGGTGGGATAAAAAAAAGCTTAGTTTTGACTAGCCAAATAGTTGTAAGTCTTGGTCAAGGTCGACTCACAGCCACATATGATTGACTACTTTAAGACCTAATTTAGCTTCATGGTTTGAGCATTAGATTGTAGGCTAATCCAATCAGTTCTGCTTCGATAATTTGGTATCTAAGCTATGTTTGGCAGATATGACCAACAAGTTTTTAATTGGGAGCTACTCAACTTGAATACATTTATAGCGAGTTAATGGCATATCCCTTCCATCAGTCTTAGTTACCTAGTCATCTGGGTTGACCCAGTTCTGGTTTGAGATGGCTAACGATTCGAGCGCCACTAGGTTAGTCATAATCATTATGATTAAGTCGAATCTAAGAGAGCTAAATCAAATTTTTCTAAGAAAATATTAAGTCATAGGTCTTCCATCATTGTACATGTGCAGGTCCTTCTTGGGGTTGATTATTCTCGGCTAGATACAGTAGTTTAGTTGCACTGAAAAGATGCTACCACATCTATTAGGCATGGGATAATATGGATTGGAGGATAGGTTTGGCTCAATATTCCAAATATGGTGAGGGTCCCAATCAGGAATTTAGTTTGTGCAAATGGTGGATCTGACTTAACTAAGGAGTGGAGCAATATTTCTGGCATGGTGAGCTTTATGAATTAGTGACTAAGTTTGGATGCACAATGTTTAGAAAAATGTTGGACAAGAGTTGTCCACTCATTGATTGATCCATCATCAGTAACTGTTAGGTGATGTGGTAAGCCAGTCAGTAGGACTGCACGATCCACTAAAAGTAAATAATCATGGAGACTTTCATGTTTCTGCTAAGGAAGTGTAGGGATCCAAGAAAATAGTGAAAGCCTAAATTTGTTTAAAAAATAAAACTCCTAAACAAATTGCTTAAGTCAAATTAAAAATTTTGACTCTCTATAGAAAAATATCTGTGTCAAACCTTCTAGCCCGAATCCTAGACACCCATAGATTGATCAGACTTAATTACAAGGATTAGCTTAGGAATCTAAAAATTATTTTAATTCTGAGAAGCTATCCTATGTGTTGGACTAGGAACTTTTCACTTTACTAGCTCGTCCAACCACTGACTAGGAACTTCCCAATTTACCAGCTCGTCAAGTGCTACATATTGGGTTCAATGTTAGATGAGTTATAGTGCTAACATGAAGATATCAAGACTGCCCGCCAAATGTTGGCTCACTTACAAGAGTTGTTTGGTGAATAGAGTTCCATAGCATATTATCAAATCTCGAGAAGACTTTTTAAGGCATAGATGTATGATGGGCAGTCGGTCCAAGATCATTGCTTGGTGATAATCAAGAACCAAGAAGAGCTTGAGAAGTCAGTGTCATAATGGACAAGAACTTACGAATTGATGTGAACTTGCAATCCTTAACTAATTCGTATGGGCAGATCATCATGAACTTTCATATGAATAAGCTCCAATGCACTATGGCTGAGTTAATGAACATGCTGGTTACTGCTGAGCAAACTATGAAAGGTTCAAAGGGCTCAATTCTTGCTGTTGAGTGGACTTTTTCCAAAAGAAAGTCTTTTGGAAAGAAAAGAAAGTCTGCAAAGAAGCAGAAAGTTGAGAAAAAGAAGAAAAACAAGGAAGAACCAAAGAAGAAGGTCATGGACAAAGAAAAATATTTTCATTACAACATCGATGGCCATTGAAAGCGGAACTGCCCTTCATACCTGGCTAGCCTGAAGAACAAGAGGAAGGTAGGTCTTTCTGGAGGTATGCTTGTCACTAAGACTAACCTTATGGTTTCTTCTACATCTAGTTGGATCCTTGACTATAGTTCTAGGGCTCACTTGTGCGCTTCTATGCAGGATCTTGAGGATAGTAGGAGGCTGAGGGATGGTGAGATGATCCTGTACATCAAAAATAGTGCAAGAGTTGCTACTGTGGTCGTGAAAATCTATCCTCTTCGACTACCATCTGGATTAGTTTTAGTTCTTAGAGACTGTTATTTTGTGCCAACCGCATGCAGAAATTTGATTTCTATTTCATGTTTAGCATAAGAGAACTATGTAATTAGTTTCTTTAAGGACCACTATGCAATTCTTTATAAAAGAAATAAAATTGCAAGTAGTTTCATAATTAATTGTCTCTATCAATTACATGTAGATGTTTATGTTTTTAATGTCAAGCAAAATATGAATGTTGCAGGAACAAAACAACCTAGGGATAGTATTAACAAAAGGTATCTATGGCACCTTAGGATAGGTCATATAGCTGAAGAGAGGATTAACAAATGAAGAAATCCAGACTAATGGGTCCATTGACTTTCGAGTTATATCCGATTTATGAATCATGCCTTTAAGATAAAATGATGAAGCTTCCTTTTGTAGGACATGGATAAAGGGCCATGGACATGAAAAAGATCGATTCACTGAAGATTAGAAGATCTAGAACTAGCAATCAAAGATCTCTAACCAGAAGGAGGCGGCAACCCTGAAGAATAGACACCAAGAGATGGGAGACAAATCCAAAGAGAGAGTGGAATTAGGTTTTAAGGAGAAGAGGAATTAGGTTTTAAGGAGAAAAGGAATTTTTATATTCTTTTCTTGTCAAAAATATTACATATATAAAGTATATATAAACATCCTGAGTCAACATGACTCAGTCCTAAAAAACTCTCCTTGGATAACTCATATAAGAAAGCATTCACCCAAGCTGATGTCTTGTATGCTCTCATCCCTAGGACTAAAGACCCAGCCCTATACATAAGTTAGCCATCTTAAGACCTCTAAACTCAGGCCTTAAGATCATTTGGATTAGATCTAATCCAAGTCCAAACAAAGAAACCCATGCTCATCTGCCTGCCCGTTCGAGATGAATTGACGAACACTCGAGCTAGCTTGATTGCCTGCTAAGCCATAGATTCTCAAAATACATTGTCTGTTTGTTTGAGAGAGCTAGCTTGATTTCGACCTAAGTCGGCTCGATCTCATCCCGAGCTGGTTCGATCTGTATCCGAGCCAACATGATAGTGTATTAGCTCTCCTTCTTAGTTGATACAACTTCAGCCGATCCAAGCCTCTATGAGTCGTCACCTTGACTCCTTCATGATCTTCCAAGCTTTGGGAGAACCATCCTTGCTCTTTCAATTTCCACCTTGATGCTCCAAGGCTTGGAGCAACTCCTTCCTATCCATCAAATGCATTAGTGCCATGTATTTATGAAAGCCATCCTATCGAAGAACCTTTGTTAGTTAATCAGCTGGATTCTCCTTGGTATGAATCTTTATGAACTCCACCTCACCAACCTCTATGAGCTCTCTGATTTGGTGGTACCTGATATCGATGTGCTTCATCCTTGCATAGTAGACTGAATTCTAAGCAAGTGACAGTGCACTCTGACTGTCATAGTGCACCTTAATGGTCTTATAAGCAAGGCCCATCTCCAACACCAATTCCTTCAGCCATAAAGCCTCTTTTGCAGCTTCTATAATACTAATGTACTCCGCCTCAGTGGTGGATAAGACCGTGATGGGCTACAAGCATGATCTTCATAAAATGAGACCTCCATTCGAGCAAAATATGAACCCTATTGTTGAATGCCAAGTGTCCACATCTCCACTAAAATCTGCATCCACAAACCCTTCTATCAGCCCCTGAGCCTTCTTGGATATGTTGGAGCAACCCTCAACACCATCCAGCTATCCATAGATAATACCTACTCCAACTATACCCAGCAAATACTTGATGATGTTCTTTAGTGCTCGCTAGTGCTCCCTGCCAGTTTGCGCCATGAATCTGCTCACCTGACTCACTGCATGGACTATGTCAGACCTACAATACACCATGGTGTACATCAAACTTCTCACACCAGCATTATAGGACTCTCTCCATTTCTAGAATCTCCTCCTTAGTTTGTGGTAACATAGTCTTTGAAAGTCTAAAATTACTGGCAAGTGGCAACACTGCCGATTTGGCTTCTTTCATCCCAAATTTTTCTAAGACCTTTAGAATGTAATCTCCCTAAGATAAATGCAGCACCTTATTTTCCCAATCTTTGAAAATTTTCATGCCTAAGATCTTCCTCGTAGGTCCAAAATCCTTTATCTCGAACTCTCAAGATAATGCAGCCTTCAGTTCCTACATAACTTTCTTACTCTTACATGCTATCAGCATATCATCTATATACAAGAGTAAGAATAGCTTAGACCCATCCTCCATAGATTGAACATATACACAAGGATCAAATTCACACCTAGAAAGGCCGATGCTCCTCATGAACATATCAAAGTGCTTGTACCGCTGCCTCGACGATTGCTTCAGCCCGTATAGCGACTTTTGTAGCAAACATACCTTCTCTTCTATTCCAGGCCCTCTAAATCATGGTGGATACTTCATGTAGATGCTCTTCTCTAGATGTCCATGAAGCAATGCCGTCTTAACATCCATCTACTCCAATTTAAAGTCTTGAACTGCAATGATGCTCAGCAGCATCCTGATAGATGTATGCCTGACGATCGAAGAGAAAACTTCACTAAAGTTGATATTTTTCTGCTAGGAGTACCCTTTGACCACCAATCTTGCTTTGTACCTGATACCTCCCTGCTCTGAAGGCTCCTCTTTGCATTGGAAAATCCATTTGCACCCAATGGATTTCTTCTCCTGTGGTAGTTGCACCAAATGCCATGTCTGATTCTTTTGGAGAGACTGCATTTCCTCAGCCATAGCTTGAACCCACCTATCTCTTTCTTGGCTCTTTATAGCCTCTTCATAGGTGTACAGGTCTCCATTCGCTATCACTAGGGTATATAACATCGAATCTTCAAAGTCATATTGATCTGGTTGTTGCACGTTCCTCTTTGGCTTGTGCAGTGCAACATCGATGTCGATCCTTGATCCAGCATACTCTCGCTAGTCTTCTTGGCTTCTAACCCCTATTTCAGTCATCTCCACTTGTGGAGATATCTTTGAACAATCCTCCATCTGAAATTCAAGTCCTCTCGGTGCACCTACAAGTGGCAAAATAGAACAAGAGATTAGTTATCCAGCGCTGCCTTGCTGGACCGTTTGCTGCTCCTGCTGTTCTTCCATGCCCCCTCGCCTATATAGAATTGAGTTTTCATCAAAAGCCACATCCCAGGTGATGATGATCTTCTTCTCCAAGGGATCCTATAGCCAATATCCCTTAACCCCTCATGGATATCCTAAGAATGGCATCTTCTTTGCCTAGGCATCCAATTTGATCTACTCACCAGCACCGATGTGCACAAATGCCGTGCACCCAAACACCCTTAGATGGTTTAGGTTTATACTCTTTTCAGACTATTTCTCCTTTAGAATTCCTCCATCTAACCTAGTGTGAGGTGATCAATTCACTAGATAGCAGGCTGCATCCAATGAATCTATCCAGAACACCTTAGGAAGTCCTGCCTATAGCCTCATGCATCTAGCTTTCGCCATAAGGGTCATGTTCATTCTCTCAACCACCTCATTTTGTTGAGAAATTTTCTTCACCGAGAAGTATTTTTTGATGCCATGCTCCTTACAAAAAATTTGAAACTCCTTGCTGGTGTACTCTCTGCCATTGTCAAACCGTAAATACTTTACACTTCTATCCTGTTCCTTCTCCACCTCGGCCTTTCAAACTTTGAATTTAATAAAGACTTCTGATTTCTCCCTCATAAAGTAGATCCAAACATTTCTTGAGAAATCATCTATTAGGGTCATAAAGTATCTTGTTCCATTTCTAGCTAAAACTGAAGCCAATCCCCACACATCCGTGTGAACTAGATCTAGTGGGGCTGTCATGCGGGCTGTGCTGAACGCAAACTGAACTCTTCTCCATTTTCTCATCCGGCATGGCTCACAAAGCTCAAAAACTCATCCACCCAAATAAGAGATCAGTCCTTTTTTGTTCAGCTCCTTCAGCCCTCTATCTTCCATGTGGCCCAGACGATAATGCCATAATTGATAAACTTCCTGCTGATCCTATGTTGCAGCTATTATATCGGATCTCCGATCACCATTGATCCCTCCATCTTATAGAGGTTATTTTCCAGCCTTATATCCCTCATCACTATCATGGCTCCATTGGAGATATTCAATACTCGACTCCTAGCATGACTGCTAAAGTTGTAGCCGCTCTGCTTCAAGTACTCCAATGACATAAGGTTCTTCTTTAGCTCCGTAATATGCTTCACATTCGTGAGAGTCTGCACCATTCTATCAAACATCCTCATCCTAATTATCCTAATACCAGCAACCTTATAAGGATGCAAATTAAGACCAGTTTGGGATGTAGTGATGCGAACAGGCTGAATCCAGGATCCAAACTTCTATGCTTTGCATGTAACCATCCGATGCCACCAAGAGGTCATCCTCCACCTCCTGATCAGCAATAGTACTCAAAGAATCCAATCCTCTTTTTTCTCCCTTTTGATTCTTCAACTATGGGCAATCACGATGAAAATGCCCAATCTCGTTGCACTTATAATACTTTACTTATTTTCTGCCTTTCTGGGACTTTGATCGCATCCTTGATTTTTCTCCTATCCTTCCTCTTCTAGATCTCTCCCCTACAATCAAATCCTCCTAGGGAATGCTATCCTTGGTCATCTTCTCTCTCTACTCATTTGTGTGCAGCATCAAGATAATATCTTGATAGTACGGTGTCTCTTTTTCATAGAGCAGTGTCATGATCAGTGGATCGTAGGAAGGGGGCAGCGAACAAAGTAATAGCAATGATTTATCTTCCTCTTCTATCCTTACCCCAATATTCAATAATTCATTTCTCACTTGATCAAACAACTATATGTGATTGAGGAAATCTCCACCTTCTACCATGCGAAGGCTATACAGCCTCTTCTTCAACATAAGTTTGTAGTATATGTTCTTTCCTATGTAAAGATCCTGCAACTTTGACCAAAGTCCTTTAGGGGTTTTCGCTTCTAGCATCGAATAGACGGTCGAGTCTGCCAAACACCCTTTAATCGTAGAACATGCCCAATTCTCCATCGACATCCACTATCGATCTATCATCCCTTCTGGCCTATTCTCCAAAGCTTGATCTAATTCAAGCTGCACAAGAAGATCCTCTATACGAAATTTCCATATGAAAAAGCTCTCTTTTCCATCTAACTTCTCAAAATCTATCTTTATACTACTTTTCATGATTAGATCCAAGTCACACAATAGCAAAATCACCAAGATAGATGAGAAATACCTAGATAGGATCCTATTGAAACTTTAGCCTTTGTAGATCTCTTCCTCTTGCGATCTCCTTCTTCCTCCACACGATCCACGCTTTGATACCAATTAAAAAAAACCTATTCACTGGAGGTTAGAAGATCTAGAATTAGCGAACAAAGATCTCTAATCAGAAGGAGCACTACTATAGAACAAGATTATGATAGCGATTCGTAACCGCTGTCGTAGCCTAAAAAATTACTATCATAGTCTATGGCAGTAGTTCTCTAACCATTGTCGAGAACCGCTACCACTGCCACCATTGTCATAGGTCTATGGTAGTGGTTATTACAGCAGTTACAAGAATTGCTACCATACAGGGCCTATGGTAGTGGTTTCTAAACCACTGCCATAAGCCTGAGCTATGGCAGTGATTTTTGAACCACTGTTATAGACCTAAGCTATGGCAACGATTTTTTAACCACTGCCATAGGTTAAATACAATAATTTTGAAACCACTACCATAGCTTTTGATTAATAAAAAATATATAATTTTTAATTTTTTATATATTTTATGTGATAATTGCAAAGATATATATAACATAATAAAAAATATAAGTAAATATTATAAATATAAGAATATTTTTAAAATGCTCTAATTTTATTATTGAATAAAATTTATTATAATATTTTTCAAAAAAAAATACATTAGAAGTCTCCTAAATCTACATCATCATCGTCATCACCGAAAGATGGAGCATGAGCTTGAGGAGATGGAGCTAGAGCAGGAGCTGGAGGGGTCGGAGCTGTAGGGCTTGAAGCTGGAATGTCGGCCAACATGTCCTCAAGGCTTATGAAGTCTACTCCAAAATACGAGCTGAGCCTCATTAGTATGATACTCAGGATGCCCTTTAGATGAGATGTACGCTCCTCAGCATGAGCAGCCTACACTATAGCTTGATATGCCTATGCCAACACCTCCTCAAGCTGCTCCTGACTAATAACACTAGAAGCATGTGAAGAGATGCTCGCCTCAGACCAATAACTCATCGACGTATGTCCGGGCCTGCATCGGATTCTCCTAGAGTGCTTCGACCCCAAGACTTGAGATAGATAGTCATGGAGGCTAGAGGTGTCTGGGCCCTTGCTCGTGAGTGCATCTAACTACTTCTGTAATTATAAATTCAAATAAAATTTTATAAGAAATGCTATAATTTTGATCATATATACTAATATATTTATTACTTACAAAAATTCTTTTGATCACGACATTCATTGGCCTACCCTTCTTGTTCGTACAGCTAGATTGGAAGATCTTGCTATGGCTGGGCATCACCTCTTCTCTCATTAGCTATAATGATGGATCAATTTATTAGAAAAATATAAAAAAAATATTAATTTAATTTATAAATAAATTTAAATTATTTTTAAGGTGAAGGCTGATTAACCTGATGGTTAGACCCATTTTTTATAGGTTCTTTCAATCTGAAAAATTAAAAAATATATTCAAATAAATCTTATTAAAACCAAAGGATGTATCACAGACACTAAATACACATATGTGATAGAAAATAACCCATTTTATTGATTATAGTCAAAATTATAATTTTGCCCCTAGAAGTGTATTACAAGTGTCAGCCAATTCTGGCTTCTAGGGCACATATATCTAACAATCTCCCACTTGTCCTAAAGCCAATTGGCTACAAGTCTAAGTCCCATCTTCTCAAGGTGGGCTTCGATCTTCTGCTGGCCCAACGGCTTTGTAAGTGGGTCTGCCACATTATCTGTGGAGTTGACTCTCTTGACCTCGACGTAACCCTTCTCGAGGTAATCGCGGATGAGGTGGTATCGCCGCTCAATGTGCTTGGATTTCTGGTGAGACCTCGGCTCCTTAGCAAGGGCTATGGCGCCATTGTTGTCGCAGTATAGAGGAATGGCATCTGATGGCATTACTCCAATTTCTGCAGCAAACTTCTTGTACCAGAATGCTTCCTTCGCAGCCTCTGATGCAGCGATATATTCTGCTTCCATGGTGGAATCTGCTATCACGTTTGCTTGGAACTCTTCCAGCTGACAGCACCACCATTGCACACAAACAGACTCCCAGATGTCGACTTTCGATCATCTATATCGGACATGAAATCCGAGTCTGTGTATCCCTGGACTTGGAGTTCTCCATTACCAAAGACCAACATCATATCCTTAGTTCTTCTCAAGTACTTAAGGATACATTTCACAGAAGTCCAGTGTTCTTCACCTGGATTTGACTGATATCTGCTTGTGACACTCACAGCATGGGCTATATCAGGTCGTGTACATAGCATGGCATACATGAGGCTCCCTATTGCAGAAGCATAAGGGATCTTGCTCATGCGTTCTATTTCCTCAGGTGTGCTAGGGGCACATCTTCTTGGAAAGATGAATACCATGTCTGAAGGGTATTAATCCCCTCTTAGAGTTTTCCATACTAAACCTCTTTAGTACTTCCTCTATGTACATCTTCTGTGAAAGTCCTAGCATCCTATTCGGTCTATCCCTATAGACCTTAATTCCTAGAATAAAGGATGCTTCACCTAGGTCTTTCATGGAGAATTCCTTGGACAACCATATTTTGACTGTTGTCAACATGGGAATATATCATTCCCAATAAGGAGGATGTCATCCACGTACAATACGAGGAAGACAACAGCGCTCCCACTGACCTTTTTGAAAACACATGGTTCCTCTTCATTTTTGATGAAACCAAACTTTTTGATCACATCATTGAAATGAGTGTTCCAGCTCCGAGATGCTTGCTTAAGTCCATATATGGACCTTTGCAGCTTGCAAACCTTGTGATCAGTATCACTGGATGTGAAACCTAGCGGCTGTTCCATATAGATATCTTCCTCAAGATATCCATTTAAGGAATGCCGTTTTCACGTCCATTTGCCATATTTCATAATCGAAATAGGCTGCAACAGGCAAGCAATGTGCGGATGGATTTTAGCATAGCCACTGGGGAAAAGGTATCCTGATAGTCAATGCCTTCGCGTTGACTATAACCTTTTGCCACTAGTCTAGCCTTGAATGTCTCCACATTCCCATCTGCACCAATCTTTCTCTTGAAGATCCATTTACACCCAATAGGTACTATACCTTCTGGTGGATCTACCAAGGTCCAGACTTGGTTTGAGTGCATCGAGTCAATTTCTGACTGCATTGCCTCTAGCCATTTCTCGGAGTCGATATCTGATATCGCCTCGTTGTAGGTTTTGGGATCATCACCATGAGCACCATTACCTACGAGGAACATTTTCCTCTACTTCCTCTGAAATAATACCTAAGTATCTTTCAGGGGGATGGGAAAACTCTTTCCGATCTACGAGGTGGAGGAGGTAGTGTTCTTATTGGCTCAACCTGATTTGGTTCCAATTGGTCCTTAGCTCGTTGTACTTGTGAGACTTTCTCATCAAGCTTAATCTGCTTTCCAATGCCGCTATCTTGAATAAACTATTTTTCAAGAAAGATGGCATGTCGACTCACAATCACATTGTGGTCTTCTGGAATGTAGAAATAGTATCCTAATGACTCTTTAGGATATCCTATGAATCGAGCTCTGAAAGGACCTAAACTCTAACTTGTCCGCTTGTTGTCTTTTGACATGAGCCGGACAACCCCAAATTCTGAGATGACTCAGACTTGGTTTCTTACCGTGCCATATCTCATACGGTGTGGTAGGAACGGTTTTAGAGGGAACCCTATTCAGTAGATAAATTGAAGTTAACAATGAATGTCCCCAAAGAAAATCAGGGAGGTCTGTGAAGCTCATCATGGATCGAACCATATCCAATAGAGTCCGATTTCTCCATTCTGAAACCCCGTTGAGTTGAGGTGTTCCTGGTGGAGTCCATTGAGAGACTATGCCATTTTTCCTTGAGATAGTCTAGGAATTCCCGGCTAAGGTATTCACCTCCTCGATCTGATCGAAGAACCTTAATGGGTTTTCCAGTTTGTTTTTCTACTTCATGTCTGAATTCTTTGAACTTTTCAAAAGCTTCAGACTTGTGTCTCATAAGATACACATACCCATACCTAGACAGATCATCGGTAAAGGTAATGAAGTAGACAAAATTGCCTCTAGCCGGCACATCAAATGGGCCGCACACATCAGTATGTACTAGGGCAAGGAGATCTGTGGCCCTCTCCCCATGTCCAACAAAAGGGAGTTTAGTCATTTTGCCTTGAAGACAAGATTCACAAGTTGGATATGACTCGAAAGTCAATGGACTCAATAGCCCATTTTTCTCCAATTTGTTGATCCTATCTTCTGCTATATGACCTAATCTCAGGTGCCATAGATATCTATCGTTTGGACTATCCCTAGGTCGTTTGGCATTCACGTTTTGCTCGATAGTTAGAATAGGTACATCAATATGTAGCTGATAAAGACCATTAATAAGGAAACCATTTGCAATTTTATTTCTTTCATAAAGAATGTTACAATGGTCCTTAAAGAAGGTAATCACATAGCCTTCTTGTGCTAAGCATGAAACAGAAATCAAATTCCTGCTAGCTGCAGGCACATAATAACAGTCTTTCAAAACTAAGTCTAAACCAGATGGTAATCGAAGAGGGTATGTTCCCACGGCTACTGCAGCAACTCTTGCTCCATTACCGATGCGTAGGATCATGTCTCCATCCCTCAGCCTCCTGCTATCCTCAAGACCCTGCATAGAAGTGCACAGATGAGCACTAGAACCAGAGTCAAGCACCCAACTGGATGCAGAAGAAACCGTAAGGTTAGACTCAATAACGAGCATACCTCCAGAAGGACCTTCCTTCTTGTTCTTCAGGGTGGCCAGGTAAGTAGGGCAGTTCCGCTTCCAATGGCCGTCGCTGTTGCAATGGAAACATACTTTCCTTTGACATCGGCCTTTTCTTCGGCTTCTGCCTTCTTCTTCTTTGATCCTTCCACCTTTTGCTTTTTCACAGACTTCTTTTTCTTTCCATAAGACTTTCTTTTGGAAGAAGTCCGTTCCATAGCAAGAACTGAGCCTTTAGAACCTTTCATAGAAAGCTCAGCGGTAACCAGCATATTCATTAATTCGGCCAAGGAATTTTGAAGTTTATGCATGTGGTAATTCATGATGAATTGCCCATATGCATCAGTCAAGGATTGCAGAATAATATCATTCTGCAGATCCAAGTCTAACTTCACACCGAGCTTCTCAAGCTCTTCCATGTCCTTGATCATTGTCAGACAGTGATCTTGGACTGACTGCCCATCACGCATCTTAGCCTTAAAAAGTCATTTCGTGACTTGATATTTGGCTGCGCGACTCTGTTCACCAAACATCTCCTGCAGGTGAGCCAACATTTGGCGAGCAGTCCCGATATCTTCATGTTGGCGCTGGAGCTCATCAGACATCGAGCCCAACATGTAATATCTGGCCTTATTATCTTCGTCTATCCATTTTTCCAGAGACGCTCTCTGTTCAGTGGATGGACGGGCTGGTAAGGTGGGAGGGTCCTGGTCCAAAACATGGGTTAACTTCTCGAAACCCAAAATAATTTTGTAGTTCCTGAGCCAATCTTTATAATTGGGTCCAGTCAGTCTATGTGTGTCCAGGATACGTGCCAATGGGTTGGACGCAGACATTTTCCTGTAGAGAGTCAAAGATTCTAGTTAGATACTGTAATTTTGATGACTTGACCAATTTGTTTAGGGAATTTTATTTTTAAACAAATTAGCTCCCACTATTTTTTCTCGGATCCCTACACTCCCTCTGTAGAGATGCGAAAAATCTCCATGATTAATGATTTCTAGTGGGTGGTGCGGTCTCACCAACTGACTCATCACCTCACCTAACAGTTATTGGTGATGGGTTAGCCAATGAGTGAACAACTCTTGTTCAATGATTCTCTAATCATGGTGCACCCAAACTTGGTCTCTAATTCATGAATCTCACCGTATCCGGAAATATTGATCCACTCCTTAGTTAAGTCAGACCCACCATTTGCATAGACTGGGTTCCTAATTGAGTCTCTCACCGTATCCAAATATTGAGCCCAACTCATCCTCCAGCCCATAGCATCCAATGCCTAATAGACATGGTTGCATCTTCCCGGTGCAACTGAGCCACTGTATCCAGCCGAGAACAATCAACCCCGGGAAGGGCCCGCACATCTACAATGGTGGAAGACCTCAGACTTAATCTTTTCTTAGGGAGAATTGATTCAGGTCTCATTAAACTAGACTTGTCATTAGTCATAACAATTATGACTAACCTAGTGGCATGGGTTAGCTCGGATTATTGACCACCTCAGATCAGAACTGTGTCAACAGATATGGCCAGGTAAGTGAGATCCGGTGGAAGGAATATGCCATTAACTCGTACAAGAATGCATTCAGGTCGAGTAGCTTCCAATTAAAAACCAGTCGGTCGTATGTGCCAAACTTACCTTAGACACCAAATTGTTGAGTCCAGAACCAATTGGGTTAGCCTACAATCCAGACTCTAACCTCTGAGCCTAATTAGGTCTTGCTTGATCGTGACTCGATCTTGACCCAGACTTAATCCTATTAGGCTGGTCAATTTAAGCATTGTTGATCCCATCTAACCAACTCTTGATTCGGTTTGATCAACCGCTTAGACCTAATTGAGCTACCCAAGCCCGAACCCAGTATTATGAATATGTCTTAGATCTGAAAATTCTCAATTTTAGACCTAATTAATATTTCCATAATCTTAATTCTTAATTAAGTAGGGTTCATAAACAAAATATGCACAATAAATCCTAGGGTTTCAGGATCTAGGGTTTTGCAGAAAGTAAGTTTTGGGTTTCTGATTAAGGACGAACACGCAGCACCCCTACACATCATAAGAACACCCCATCGAATGGGAAGGAGAGGGCCTTTAAACCCTTCTTCGTTCTTATGACCGGACGGCCAAGAGGAACGCCTTAATCAGGAACATGTAATACTACAAAACAGTTTTAGATCTATATCATATATCTCATATACAAATTAGATCTAATCATGGCATATTTTGCATACATCTCATGTATCGAATCATGCATATTTTCAGATCTAAATTATCTCATAATAATCTAAAAAATTAGATTTAAATTGATCTAATCAAAATAAATTCTAATCTAGACAATTATGTAGAACTATTCTACAACTAGTCTAGACATGCATCAATCATATCTCATATGATATTTAAAATTAAATAATTTTTATTTGCTATTTTTTAGATGTTATTATAATACATTATAATAT
Source organism: Cocos nucifera (assembly GCA_006176705.1). Classification (NCBI taxonomy): domain Eukaryota; kingdom Viridiplantae; phylum Streptophyta; class Magnoliopsida; order Arecales; family Arecaceae; genus Cocos; species Cocos nucifera. The sequence goes on from QRFJ01003547.1 coordinate 34,573, forward strand.
CAAAAAATAGTAAATAAATAGATCTAAAATATGATTTAATCAAATTAAATCAAAAACATGCAAGACTATTCTATAGAACTATTCTATTTTAGAACTAGTCATGCATATTTTCTAATCTTAGATCCAAATCATTTAATTTTAATTTTTTCTGATTTCAGATCTGATCACATCTCATGTGACATCTAAAATCACTTTATTTTTTAATTAAAATAAATTTAAAATCAGATCTAAATACTTTTAGAACCTTGGCTCTGATACCAGTTGAAGGAAAATCCTGATTTTCCGGTCCAGGTTCGTTCAGATCTGATCAGATCAAGAGATATATTTCAAAAATTTTTTTCTTTGATCTAATCAGATCTTGATATTTTAGATCTAATTCTTATTATTTTAATAAATAAAATAAAATTAAGATAAATTAAATCAAATTTAATTTACCTTGATTTGGGTAATCCTATTACCCTTGATGATCCTGTAAGCAGCGGAAGGTTCTGGATCTAGCCACGCAAGCGCCTGGCCTCTACCGGTATCCACTCAGGCTTGGATCTGGAGATCCTCTTCTTCTCTATCACATCTCCAAAAATTAGATCTGGATCTGATCTGGAGGATCTTCAAAACTCCTTTTGAAGATCAGCAGTCGTCCTTTGCAGCAGCGCAGCCTTCTTGCTTTTGATCGCCTTTCTCTTGATCTGGAATCGCACCAACCAAGAACCCAAAACTCTTTTGGACGTGGAGAGCAGGAGAGAGAGAGAAGGTTGGCATGGAGGAAGGAGGGGAGAGGCAGCCTTGGGGCGTGGGAATTTTCAATCCTTTCTAATGAATTTGAGTTGGGCGCAGGGTCTTATTTATAGACTATCTGTGATCCAACTCCTCTTCTTCCCAACCAATCACAACCCTTTGTGAAATCAGATCTAAATCTGATTGGTGGAAATAGAGTCCCCTGGATTCCTCCTTAGAGGGTGCCTAAGACCAGTCAAACTTGGTTCTTAGGAGAACTCTAATTGGAATCCAAAAAGGAGATGGAGTCCTTGTCCAACAAGGACTCCTAGGCGCCTCCAACTTGGGCACACGCCAAGGGTGGCGTGCGCCCTCCTCCTTGCCAGGTTCTGGCAGGGGGACAGGCCCCCACCAGCTCTCCAATAGGTGCATGACATGTGGTCAAAAGTCAAAGTGTCAATGGTCAACATTTGACCAGTCAAAGGTAGACTTTTGACCAAAGTCAAAGAACAAGAAATGGCAGGTGACCAAAAATGGCAGGTAATGTCTTACAAAATAAGACAACCTTTTCTGACTTGGACAACCTCCAGTCAGACCATATGAAGGCCTCTGATTGAGCACAAACTCCTTTGGCTCAGTCAGGACAACTTATTTATGATAGTAAAAGAAGAACGTTAGGTTCAATCGAGTGCTAGCACGATTTTCCTTGAACCTAATTGAATCTCATTCAGATCAATTGAACTAGATCAGTTCAATTGATGATCACCAGATTCAAACCCTTGTTTGTGTGACCCAGTTAGGTTCAGTTCTGTATGGTAATGGGATATGTCATGATCTCTATCATCGACATCATCGAAACTCCTTTCGATGGATCAGAACTCTTCTGATTCGAACAGCTAGAATGATCGATCATCTAAATCATTCTAATTGCTCCCAAAATCCACCAGTGACACCTAGCAGTATATGGTGGCAACCCATCAGAGCTGAATGCGAACCTCTTGGTGCAGCTACCTGTGTGATTAAGTTCTTCTATCTTGAGCCCCGATCAGATTAGGGTTAAGGTGAACTCGTCAAACCCTAGTCTCTGTCATATGATGTAATCATTCGATTCGAGTCCAATGTGAAAATCTAAATAGAAACTCTTTCTATTATTTCACTCTACCATGGCCATGGGCTTCTGGACTTGATTCTCATGATCATCATAGGGCTGCTCCTCTACCACCGAGGTAGATAGATTCCATCTTGATGCAATCCAGTTCCTACAATGAACATGCTATAGCCAACATACACCTCAGGGTTCCATATGGCTAGGAGACCGAGTAATGGTGTAGTCAAACTATAACACCCTCAAGGTGAACTGCCGATGCATCTCAGGTCAAAGAACCAGACACACTACTGCAGCATCGAGTCAGTCATTGACGAGAAGGTAGACTTCCTAATGACTACTCGAGGTGGTCACGCTCAGTGCCCTCGTTCTCTAACGAGTACCTGTACTCTCGCTCCGGTGTCTCCACACCGTAGACTCAAGACTCATCTACTAAAGAGAAGCGATTGTACACCAACCTTCCGGATCAATCACCATCCTCGTGATGATCCTATGGTCGGGAGCATTTTATGAGTTAATAATGATTATTCATGTCTTAAATTTTCAACTCTTGAAAATATGAATTATCATTACCATTAACTCAAAGGATGTATCACAGACACTAAATACACATATGTGATAGAAAATAACCCATTTTATTGATTATAGTCAAAATTATAATTTTGCCCCTAGAAGTGTATTACAAGTGTCAGCCAATTCTGACTTCTAGGGAATATCTAACAAAATTTCATTTTAGTGAATCTATAATTTCTTAAATTTTAATATTTTAATTTTACTAACCTGGTTCTGAATTCATGATGGGAATCCAAAGAACAAGCTCCTCCGAAGTATCTCATTGGTGCTCGATCCATCCTCTATGGAGCTTGACCTTATAGCCCTGGTACAACTCTCCAATCTTCTTCAGTCGGGCATCTTAAGCCCTCTCGTGATCTAAAAAATCATACCTTCTCTACATAAAAGTTATCAAAAGTCAGTTACCAAATTATTCTAATCAAAGCGTAAACATATCAAATGCATAAATATAATTAAGATACACTTACCCATATCTCCTTCCATACTCAGTCCCTAACATCAGCATCCATCAATTATCAGTCTATGGGCAATACCAAAATGATGTTGGACCACCTCACAAGCTCTCCAAAAAAGAAATGCATCTCCCATGTAGTCTCTCCTACTGGCATCCCATCCATATCATGCTGCACCATCACCTGATGCTGGCGGTTCCATGCATGCGGCATGCATGTGGGACCATGAAATATCCTATTAGATGATGCACCTATAATGAAAATATGTTATACAAATATATAAGTGTATAAATATTATATAAAATAAATAATTAATTAACATAATAAAAACATACACTCAGATGATGGTGGAGGAACAAATGCTAGTGGAGTAGATGCTAGTGGTGGAGTAGATGCTGATGGTGGTGTAGATATTGATAGTCCATAGACAGTCGATGAGGAGGTGGATGTAGTATGCTCCAACTGCGACTCAGATGCAGAGCTCTACATAGTCCATCGAGAGGTGGGGGTGACAGCTAGATGGCGTTTTGGTGCCATCATGACCTACAACGTTAATGAACATTAATCAATATAACATGTTGACAATAATATTAATATAGTATCAATAAATAGACTCTAATATTTATACCAAAATGTTAAAATCATCGTCTAGTGGCATCTACAATATGGACATTACCATCGCTCCTGATAAATATATCTAAAATCTTGATAATACCAAGTAAGTTTTGATCTAGAGAAGCACTTTGCATGCATCGTCCAACATCATTATTAATTTTGGTATTATCAAAAATACCTAGGAACCATCCTCACAACAACACCCTATTGAGGCTCCAAGAGATCACTAACGTAAAAGACTTGACTAGCTTAGGAGGCAAGTATATACAGTTTTTCAGTGCGGAGATGGCATTGCATGTTAATGAGAGTAAAATCACACTCATCAGTCTTCATCCTTGACTGTGATAAGGTGTCAAAACAATCATACTTCATCAATGCAATCCTTCCTTTAGAATAATAGTCCAAGATGACTATCTTCTCCACCATACCATAATAGTTCAAATCCTCCGTATGAGGCTATGAATCCCTCGAGCTAGCAAAACACCCAGTGGTGGCGCTCAACATCATGCCACTATTTTATGTTGTCATGTTTACGAACCTACTATGAATATTAAATCTGTAGCCATTAATGACGAGCTATTTATACTCATGCATGGTACGATTAGGATCTATTGAAAGAGCACGTACTTCAGGACTTACATCATCGAGTGATAATCTCCACACCTAATTAAGAAGATGATACCTAATTAGTTAATATGTTCAAATAAGTTACACAAGACAAGAATATATAATTGCTTACATGACCTTTGAACCATTCAAAAAATTCTTTGCTTTGCATTTTTTCTTTCTCCCGCATACTTAGAGTGCCATATTTTACTCTTATGACCTTCTTATATTTGCTGCATACACAAAGAATAAAATTAGATGTAATTGAATATTTTTTTCTAATTATTATAAAATAAATAAGGCTGAGTGACTTATCTTATGTATGGCTCAATGACATCATAGTTGAAAAGCACGTAGCAGTGCACTTTATTCCTTTCCTCAATGCTTAAATCAGTGAGACGGTATGAAGTGAAAAGTCTATCTAGCTGTGGAATGAACTCAAATGTAGGCTTAATTGGCTTATACTGATCATCCTGATTCCTCATTGATCGATTATGATGTGTCTTGAGCTTGTTTAAGTACATATACAAAAATTTATACACTCTTGACCTAAATAATCTTCTGCTATAGATCCCTTTGGGTGATTCTTATTTCTTACATAAAATTTTAGAGTTTAAATATTTTTCTCAGTAGGATACATCCATCGATAGAATACTGGGCCTCCAAGTGTAACTTTTTCTGCAAGGTGCATGGTAAGATGCATCATAATCACGAAAAATAATGGTAAAATATCTTCTCCAGATCACATAATATAGTCACCATCCTTATCTTTATTTTCGTCATATCTTTTCTAAGCAACCTCTTTGCACAAATATCTATGTAAAAGTTGTAAAGATGAATAACAACCATTCTAAAATTTTTTGATAACACACGATGAATAGCTATTAGAATCAATTCTTGCATCGGCATATGATAATCATGAGTCTTCAATCCCCTAAGTTTGACATCCTTACTATTCACATGCTTTGATATGTTGCTTGAGTATCCATTTGAGATTTTTATGTTCTCCAACACACAAAAAAATGTGGACCGTTGGGAGGCATTCATAACATAGCATGTATGAGGAAACCTCGACTATTCTCTTCCTGGCAGCTCTAGATGGAGTGATCTCTGAATACCCTATTCTTTCAAATCAAATCGAGAATTCAAGTCATCCTTAGTCTTATCTTTGATATTCAAGATTATTTCCAATAGGAGCTCGCATAATTTCTTTTCAATATGTATTACATCTAAGCAGTGGCACAATAAGTTTATCTCCCAATATGGCAAGTCAAAGAAGTTGCTCATTTTCCTTTAATTAAAGTGTGTGTCATCTTTCTTTGATTGATGCTTCCTCTTCTTACCACTAATTGGATCATCTTTTTCAAATTCAACATTGAGACCATCCAACTTTCTCAGTACATCACCCCAAACATCTGGCTAGGTGCCTCATCTTCTTCAACAGTGCCATTGAAGGAGCATGCATCCCTTCTGCATGGATAGTTTCAACGAAGAAAATGTCAATGCCCCATATAGCTAAAGCTTCTTCAATGTGTCAACCTTCTAAACTGGGTATTTTTTTCACAGACCGGGCATGCTAACTCACCTTTGGTGCTCTAACCCGACATTAGAGCATAGGCTGAAAAGTTATTTATTATCCACAAAAGTGTTGCACGCATGAAGAATGACCTATTCAGTAAAGCATCAAAAGTTGAAACACCATGAATATTCCATAACTATTTAAGCTCGACAATAAGATGCTATAAATAAACATCAATATCATTACCTACCTCCATCGATCCAGGGATGAGCACTATCATAAAAGCAAAGGATTTTTTCATACACATCCATGGTGGAAGATTGTAAATATGAATAAATACTGGCCATATACTATGGATAGTATTCATGTGCTTGAACGGATTTAAACTATCGCACGAGAAGCCCAATCTCATATTATGTATCTCATGTGCGAAGTCAGGATATAATTTATTAAACTTCTGTCATGCCTCTCCATCGGTTGGATGCCTCAATGTATCATCTTTTGTTTGGTTCTCTTCATACTATCTCATGTCCTTCGATGTCTTTGTCGACATAAATAATTTTTATAGTTTTAGAATTAAAGAAAAGTACCACATCAACTTTTGAGGTACACGAGTCGATGTGCCATCTTTATTCTATTTTTATCTTGACACATCGCACCTCGTGCACTCATTTTGGTTTACATCTTCCTCCCAATAGAACATGCAATCATTGGGACATGCATACATTTTGGTGTAAGTAAAGCACAACTGTTCAATAATCTTCGATACCTCATAATTATTCTTCAAAATTTATGCATCATCCAAAAGAATGTTCCCTAAAAGCTCTAGTATGCAGCTCACTCTATTATTACCGAACCCATTGGAGCATTTTGCATGATATAGTTAGATTAAGAACTCCAGCTTCGCCATCTTTTCACATCCAGGATATAATAAAATATTAGCATCCTCCATCAACTTGCAGACTGATAAGCATCATAAATTTATCAATAAAAATATTAATTTATTAATTAATTTATATTAACTTTTAAGAATTAATGATTAATTTATATATAATTTTTGAGAAATTCATATTTTTATTAATTAAAAAATAATAAAAATTAAAAAATAAAATTTTATAATAAATGGAAAAAGTTTATTTTTTTGATCATAATGAAATAAGTTTGAAGTAAAACGAAGATAAAACGAAGAAGATATGAATTTCTAAAGAAATAAAATAAATAAAATTTAAATAAAAAAAGAAAATGGCTTAACCGACTCCGCAAGCCAAGCCAAGCCAAGCCGTCAAAGCCGACTTAGCTGCAAAAGCTACCAGCCAGTCCACGATCCAAGCGTGGATCGCCAGCTCAGCAAAATCTGGCGAATCACGAAGCAACACATTGTGGACCTAGATCCTTAAAGGGTCCACAGAAATTTATCATGGCTCACAAGGCAATCTGGTCTTTTCACTCGGTGATAGGAGCATTGATTGGCTGTGATGTGTGGTGCGGTCGGTCCACATGGTCCATGGGACCAGTAATTGCACAATCGGATGGCTGCGATTGATTGCGGTCAAGATCGAATGGTGGTGGTTATTGTCGGGTTTGATTCAAATTCTATCAACAATCTAGCATGATCCGATGGCCAGAAAATCAACTGATGATGATCCAACAGTCCAGAATACTCCCAACGATGATAAGAACTCCCGACGCATGATCAGTGGTCAGATTTCTTCCATCAACGTGCGATCGGACGGTCAGAATTTAATCCGACCTGATTTGGATTGATATGCATTCGATTTTGATGATTTTTGGACCGTTGGATTTCTATCAATGGCCAAATTTCATCCAAAGCAGCAAAATTCATCCAAAATTCATTTTAATTCAATTTTTACATAAATCTTTTCATATTTTGATGATCAAAGAGCCCTTTAGTCCCATATTGCCCAGAAGCAAACTCTCCAGCCCTCCTAGCTTTATAAAAAGAACCCTAGGACTCTAGAAATCAACATCTCAAATTAAGGTGAAGCTTTGGTACAGGGTGAAGCCACGCTATGGGTCAATGGCTGCTTCGAAGCAATGGATGCCAAGAAGAAGAGCTAGGCTTCTACACCATCTTTCCATCGATGCCAATCCAAGATCAGAGATCAACCTATTTTATTTTCTTTTTATTTTATATATTTAAATTATGAACTTTTTAATACAATATTTATTTTTATACTCTTTAATTTCATGCTCTTTATTTTTATTATAATTTAATTTTTATATTTTAATTATTAATTTTTATTTTATTGTAAGTAGATGTTAAGATCTAACTAGTAAATCTTAGTACCAAGTTTAAATTCCTGCACCTTTTAATTTTTATTTTTTTTCGACTTCACCTTTGATCCCAAAACTCTTCTTTTTTCTTTTTTTTTTATAAAATAAAAGATTTCAAATCTAAAAATACTACCTTTCTTATGGATTCGATTCGACTCACTACTATCTATGAATTTTTAATTATTTTAAGAAGTCAGATTAAACTGATAAACACGGTGTCTTAACGACAACATCGCATTTCTATCAAATTTTTGGTGCCGTTGCTGGAGATTTTTTTTTGATTTTTGATTTTAATTTCTTTGATTTATTTTAAATAAATAAAAATAATTTTAATAAATGTATCAAGTTTTTGGCACCATTGTCAGAGAAGGCACGGACATAAAATTTTTTATCTCTTTAATTTTTCTATAAATAAATTATAAATAAAATTTTTATTTTCTTATAAATATTTCTTGCTAATTTCTTTTATTATTTTACAAAAAAAGAGATTAAAGAACCAAAAAAACTAGGAGTTTTGCTTGGTGAGATCAATCCTAACCCTAGTTCTCTTTCCTTTTTATTTTATTTATTTATTTATTTTATTTTTAAATTAATTTTTTAAAAAATATTTATTTAAATCTAATTAAAAATCTCATGACAAGATTAAAAATTCTAACTGCTTAGAGCATGCATCATATTAGTTTTATTTTTATTTTTATTTTTTTTGGTGATTGTTGGAGGTAAGGTAAGCCTTTCAAAGTTCAATTAGTTGCATGCATCTAGTTTAAATTGCATAGAATCCTTTGATTAAAAATTTTTTATGCATTTTCATATTAAATCAAATTATGGGCAACACCTAATTAAATAAGATAAGATGAAAATTTGATCACCCTTCCTTGGCCCACAAACAACCAACCAACATCCTACATTGACCTAAGCCTTTAATTTTAAAATTAATTAGACATCAACCTTAGGAACTCGAGCTCAATAGGATAAGGAACCCTAAGAGTTGAGCCAGATTAGGGTTAGTCAATTTGATCGATGTCTAGAAAAGTGATTCAAAAATGACTGTGCTCAAAGGAAGGTAGTTTCTAATTGGTTCCGTTAGCTTACCTGACCAAGCATAATTGGTGTCTAAGGCAAGCAATGGGGGGACTCCCACCGACCTTATACTTATCTGGCTAGTTGATTGACTGATCCTATACTTAGAGGGCTCTTGACAGTTAGGAGTTGTCTAGATCTAGGATAATCCTTAGTCAGGATTGATTGACCAACTTGATTGCTAACCAACATCAAATCTAATTAAACTTAATTCTTCTCTCTCTTCTTAGTTCTAGGACTCCTAGGACCTCTTCCTTAGAATTCTTCTTTCTTTCTTCTCCTTTTTTGTATAAAAATAAAATAAAATAAAATAAAATAAAAATTAAATTAAACTAACTAAAAAATATTAAAAATGATAATTAAATTAAATTAAATTAAAATAAATTAATAAATAAATTAATTTAAAAAATTTAATTTTTAATATAATAAAATAATAAAAAATATATATATAAAATTCTAAAATATTCTAAAAAATTTTTGAACCATACATTAGGGTTACACTAATACATGCACAGTAGGAAATCGCTTTTTCTGATTTAGTTGAACTTAATTGAATTGTTGATTCATATTAAACCTAATAATCAAATGGCTAATCTGAACCTAATAGTCCAAAAATTAGATGAAGTTGACCTTCTTGCTCAGAAATTAGATCAACTCCTGATCCTAGATCAATAATCTCCTGCATAATTTATATCATCTTCTAATTTTCAGAAGATTTGTTCAATCTATTCTAGCCCAACCTATCATGTGAGTGAATGTCCTATGACTACACAATTTTCACATTTTATCCAAGAACAAGTTCAAGCTGCTCAAGGATACTCCAAATTGATTAATGATCCATTTTCAAATTCATATAATCCAGATTGGAGCAACCACCATAATTTTTCTCATAATTTTTCTTGGACATCCCAATAGACTCAGGCTCAAACCCAAATTTTACCTATTCAAAACTATCAAAATAGGCCCTAATACCAAAACTATGCATATAATAATGTTCAGCCTAGTCAGTTTACCCAGCCATCATATTACAATAAGCCCTCATACCCACCTCCTCAACAAACCAATTTAGCTGACGATAGATTTAACCAACTTCAACAATTGATTTTAACTCAACAGCAATCTATCGCCAAGCTAGAAGCTCAAATAGGATAATTAGTTGAGTCTAATATGAGAAGAGAACTAGGTAAATTATCAAGCCTACCAATTTCAAACAATCCACCTAATGTCCACCAACCATCTGACTAAGTTATCAATTTAATGTCTCACCTAAGAATCCCTAATTTGAGAATACCAAAGTAATTTCTGAACTTAAAAGCTATAGGATTCTTATGGATCCATATCAAGCCTAGGTGAGAGAGGCTAGTACTGATGCTAGCTAAAATAATAATTTAGAGAAATAGGTTAGTACTGAGACTAACCACATAGAAGAACCTAAGCTAGGAATTAATACTGATGCTAGTTCCAGTTTAAATGAGATAGACATAGGGAAAAAGTGAATAGATGATTTATCTGAGACTTATAAATCTAATGTCCTATTTCCTTCAATCCAAGAAGTCGGTTATTCTTACAAAAATTAAAAGGCATGTAATGAAATATCAATGAAGTTATTTAAACAAGACCATAATAATTTACCTTCAGAATTAAAATCATCTTTAGTCACCCTTCCAGCATCCATTGAATCAAACTTAACTCCTAATACAAAAACTCAATTCACGAGCATTTTAGAAGAACAAATAGGAGAAATTCTTAATAAACATAGGTCTGAGAATGGGATTATAGATTATATCCCTAAAATTAACAATGATTATATCAATAATGGGATTATAAAGCAACTTTCTGAGATTGGCAATCCAAAACCATAAAATTTGTCAATACAATATTCGACATAGGATAGTGAGCTGCATTGTGTCTAGCTGAAGATGATAAACTTAGCGTTTGTTGGGAGGTAATCCAATATTTAGTTTTTTTTAGTTTAACTTATCTTTTCAATTGATTTTTTTAGGATAATTTGAATACGCTAGCGGAAGAGCTTAAATTTTCAAAGGCATGTGTTGGACCAAAAATATACTGAGTTAGGTATATTCTTTCATGTTCTTTATTATATCCTTTATTTTTCTTCTTCATTAAGGATAATGTCGATTAAGTTGGAGGGAGAAAAATAAAATTTTTAAAATATTAAGTCCTCAAAAAAGTTAGTATTTAGTATTTAGACACCTGATTATGCTTAAGAATCAAATTAAACTAAGTATTTTTAAAAGAAAATTGACCCACAGATCAGAGAATCTATGAGATATTGAGAAATCAAGTATTAAGAAAATTCAATAAAGAGTTAAGTCTAGAATGTAAAAAGTTTTTTTCTAAAGCATTTTTAATTATTTCTACTAGCATCAAAGAAAAGTTTACTTTTTATAGGCTTGTATAGTGTAACTATACATTTCTTCATATAATAAATTTATTTTAATAAAATAGTTTTTAAGTACTTCTCATTGAGTAACCGAGCCTCTTTGCCTAAGCAAACATTGAGTTCCGCATCAAAATGTGAAAAGGGCAAAGAAGCTCGTTGTAAAGCTAGTCTTAACTCATAGTCTATTTGATTAGAGCTAGTAAGCCCAAGGGATATTCTATACCTATACCCTAAAGCCAACTAGTTTGGGAGTTATTGGCCCAAGACTCGCTTCATGGATCAAATAAAAAGCTTAAGGGGTTAAGACATTCAATAGTGGTACAACGTTAAAAAAAAAAAAATATATTGGTTTTCCACCAAATAACCGAGTCCCGTTGCCTAAGTAAGCAATGATATTTGCATCAAAAAGTGGGTAATATAAAAATAAAAATTAATAAATGAAGGACGAAAGTAGCAATACACTTGTCTATATGAAAGTTTAGGGAAATCAGAGATAAAGATGGGATAATTTAAAAAAAGTTTAGAAAAACTTATTATTTTTTACTTAATTTTTCTATTGATAAGTATTAATATCCTAATGATATATCTCATTTAAGCTCTACTGAATATCAATGGCCATTTTGAAAACTACTTAGATAAAATTTGAAACTCTAAAGTTAAAAGGTATTTAAAACTAAATTCTTTCTTTACTCGAGGATGAGCAAAGCTTAAGTTGAGGGGTGTGATAAGCATCATAAATTCATCAATAAATATATTAATTTATTAATTAATTCATATTAATTTTTAAGAATTAATAATTAATTTATATATAATTTTTAAGAAATTCATATTTTTATTAATTAAAAAAATAATTAAAAAATAATAAAAATTAGAAAATAAAATTTTGTAATCAATGGAAAGAGATCATTTTTTTGATCATAACGAAATAAGTTTGAAGCAAAATGGAGCTAAAACGAAGAAGATATGAATTTTTAAAGAAATAAAATAAATAAAATTTAAATAAAAAAGAAAATAGCTCAACTGGCTCCGCAAGCTAAGCCAAGCCATCAAAGCTGACTTAGCCACAGAAGCTACCACCCGATCCATGATCCAGGCGTGGACCGCCAGCTCAGCAAAATTTGGCGAATCACGAAGTGACACATGGCGGACCTAGACCTTAAAGGATCCACAAAAATTTATCATGGCTCACAGGGCAATCTAGTCTTTTCACTCAGCGATAGGAGTGCTGATTGGCTATGGTGTGTGGTGCGGCTGGTCCACATGGTCGATGGAAATAGTAATTGCATGATCGGACGGCTAGGTTGATTGCGGTCAAGATCGGATGATGGTGGTTATTTTCGGGTTTGATTCAAATTCTATCAGCAACCTATAATGATCCGATGGCTAGAAAACCAACTGATGAAGATCCAATAATCTAGAATGCTCCCAATGGTGATCAGAACATCAGACGCACGATCAGTGGCCAGATTTCCTCCATCAACGTGCGATCGGACGGCTAGAATTTAATCCGACCTGATTTGGGCTGATACACATCCGATTTTGATGATTTTTGAATCGTTGGATTTCTATCAACTGCCAGATTTCATCTAAAGTAGCAAAATTCATCTAAGACTCCTTTTAATCTAATTTTTATATGAATTTCTTTATATTTTGATGATCAAAGAGCTCCTTAGTTCCACATTGCCCAGAAGCAAACTCTCCAGCCCTCCTAGCTCTATAAAAAGGACCTCAGGCCTCTAGAAATCAACATCTCAGATTAAGGTGAAGCTTTGGTACAGGGTGAAGCTAGGCTATAGGTCCATAGCTGCTTTAAAGGAACGGATGCCGAGAAGAAGAGCTAGGCTTCTACACCATCTTTCCATCAATGCCGATCCAAGATCAGAGATCAGCCTGTTTTATTTTTTTTTTATTTTATGTATTTAAATTATGAACTTTTTAATGTAATATTTATTTTTATGCTCTTTAATTTCATGCTCTTTATTTTTATTATAATTTAAATTTTATATTTTAATAATTATATTTTATTTTATTGCAAGTAGATGCTAAGATCTAACTAGTAGATCTTAGTACCAAGTTTAATTTCCTCCATCTTTTAATTTTCATTTTTTTTCAACTTCACTTTTGATCCTAAAACTCTTCTCTTTTCTTTTTCTTTTGTAAAATCAAAGATTTTAAATCTAAAACCACTACTTTTCCTGTGGATTCGACCCGACTCACTGCTATCTACCAATTTTTAATTATTTTAAAAACTCGGATTAAACTGATAAACATGGTGTCTTAACGACAACATCGCATTCCTATCATGGACCTTCTTTACATCTTCACTGTTTGTCATTCCATCAACCATAAGATCAGGCATGGAGTAGATGCACCATCATTATGGCCAACAAATAAAAAAATATCAGGAACCATTTATTCCACTCCCCCATCATGTTGATCGCCTCCTTACGGCTTGCCCTCACCATGTTGGTCCCAACAAATTTCATAATCGGCTTTAAAGCCATAAATAGTGAGGTGATCATTTACATTTTGATGAGGTAGCCATGATCCATCTATACACATTTTACAAGAACATTAGTGTTAGATATGTGTGCCTTAGAAGCCAGATTGGCTGACACTTATAATACACTTCTAAGGGCAAACTTATAACTTTGACTATAAATAATAAAATAGGTTATTTTCTATCATAGTGTGTATTTTGAAAGCATCTGTGATACATCCTTTGAGTTAATGATAATGATAGTTCATATTTTTAAGAGTTGAAAATTTAAGACACGAATTTTCATTATTAGCTCATAAAATGCTCCTTACCATATGATCATCATGAGGATGGTGATTGATCCGAAAGGTTGATGTATGATCGCTTCTTTAGGATAGATGAGTCTTAAGTCTATGGTGTAGAGATACTGAAGCGAGAGTACAGGTACTCATTAGATAATGAGGGTACTGAGCATGACCACCTCGAGTAGTCATGAGGTAGTCTACCTTCTCATCGATGATTGGCTCAAAGTTGCATTGGTGTGTTTGGTTCTTTAACCTAAGGTGCATCGATGGTTCACCTTGAGGGTGTATAGTTTGACAACACCATAACTCAATCTCCTGACCATTCAGAATCCTGAGGTGTATGTTTGCTATAGCATGTTCATTGTAGGAATTGGATTGCACCAATAGGAGATCTATCTACCTCAGTTGATGAGGAGCAGCCCAATGATGATCATGAGAATCAAGTCCATAAGCCCATGGCCATGCCAGAGTAAAATAATAGAAAGAGTTTCTACTAGGGTTTTAACATTGGACTTAAGTTGAATGATTAATTCATATGACATATATTAGGGTTTGACGAGATCACCTTAACCCTAATTCGATCGGAGCTCAAGATAGAGAAATCTAATCACTCAGGTAACTACACTAAGAGGTTTGCTTTCAATTTTGATGGATTGCCATCATATGCTGCTAGGTGTCACTGGTGGATTTTGGGAGCAATTAGAATGATTTAGATGATCGATCATACTAGTTGTCTGAATTAGAAAAGTTCTAATCCATTGGAAGGTGTTTTGAGGATGTTGATGATAGAGATCGTGATATATCCCATTATCATACGGAACTGAACCTAACTAGATCACACAAATAAGGGTTTGGATTTGGATATCATCAATTAGATTAACCCAGTTCAATTGATTTGATTAAGATTCAATTAGGTTCAAGAAAATCATGCTAGCACACAGTTGAGCCTAATGTTCTCCTTTAACAATCATTAAAGCTTGTGTCGACTGAGCCAAATATATTTGGACTCACTCAAGAAATTTTACTTAGTCTGACTGAAGTTTGTCTGGGTCAGAAAAGAGTTATCTTAATTTATGAGATAAATTTGAGACAACACCTACAATTTTCCATCACCTGCTAAATCTTGTCTTCGAACATTGGTCAAATGTTGACCCTGGATACTTAGACATTTGCCCATGTGTCATACACCCATAGGAGAGAGAACCTAGAGACTTGTACTTCTACTAAAAGGTAGATAGGAAGGGGGCCCATGCCTAGGGAGGCGTGTTCCCCATGAGGAAAAAATATGGAGTCCCATACAGATGGGACTCTAGTTGCTTCAGGGAATTAAATTAGGTGGCACCAAGAAGACTGGTTTGACCCAATCGTGGCACCACCTAAAGAGAGTTTTGAGGGTCTCTAATATAGTTGGATTAGATGATGTTATCCCATCAATCAGATTTATATCTAATTGCACAAAGGGATGTGATTGGCCTGGATGATGTGGCACTACATGGCATAGCGGGGTCTATATAATTCCTATTTGCGCCTGAAATTTAATTCTTCTGCCTTTAGCCCACACCACATAGCCCCTCTCCCTTCTTCTCCTTACCATCCTCTGGTCCTCTCTCTTCTCTCCACACCCAAGGGATTTTGGGCATGGATAAGGTGCAATCCTATTAGATATGTGTGCGCTTGATGCCAGAATTGATCGACACTTATAATACACATCTAAGGGTAAAATTATAATTTTGACTATAATTATAAAATGGATTATTTTCTATCATAATGTATATTTGAAAGTGTCTATGATACATCCCTTGAGTTAATGGTAATGATGGTTCATATTTTCAAAAGTTGAAAATTTAAGGCATGAATTTTCATTATTAACTCATAAAATGCTCTCGATAATAGGATCATCATAAGGATGATGATTGATCCGAAAGGTTGGTGTACGATCACTTTTTTAGGATAGATGAGTCTTAAGTCAATGGTGTAGAGATATCGGAGCAAGAGTATAGGTACTTGTTAGAGAATGAGGGCACCGAGCGTGACCATCTCGAGCAGTCATGAGGTAGTCTACCTTCTCATCGATGACTGGCTCGAAGCTGCAGTGGTGTATTTGGTTCTTTGCCCTGAGGTGCATCGACAGTTCACCTTGAGGGTGTTATAGTTTGACTACACCATAACTCAATCTCCTAGCCATTAGAAACCCTGAGGTGTATGTTCACTATAGGAATTGGATTGCACTAATAGGGTATCTATCTACCTCGGTAGATGAGGAGCAGCCCTATGATAAACATGAGAATCAAGTCCGTAAGCCCATGGCTATGGTTGAGTGAAATAATAGAAAGAGTTTCTATTAGCGTTTTCACATTAGACTTGAATCGAATAATAAATTCATGTGACGGAAATTAGGGTTTGACGAGATCACCTAATCCCATCCGATTAGGGCTCAAGATAGAAAAACTTTATCACACAGGTAACTGCACCAAGAGGTTCACTTTTAGTTTTGATGGATTGCCACCATATGCTACTAGGTGTCATTAGTGGATTTTGACAGTAATTAGAATAATTTAGATGATCGATCATACTAGTTGTCTGAATCAAAAAAGTTTTGATCCAGTGGAAGGTGTTTCGATGATGTCGATGATAGAGATTGCGACGTATTCCATTACCACATGGAACTGAACCTAACTGGGTCACACAAATAAGGGTTTGAATCTAAATATCATCAATTGGACTAACCCAGTTTAATTATTTTGAATAAGATCAATTAGGTTCAAGAAAATCGTGCTAGAACACGATTGAGTCTAATGTTCTCCTTCAACAATCATTAAAGCTTGTCTTGACTAAGTCAAATATGTTTGGGCTCACTCAGGAGCCTTTACTTGATCTAACTAGAGCTTGTCTAGGTTAGAAAAGAATTGTTTTAATTTATAAGATAAATCTGAGACAACACCTTCCATTTTTCGTCACCTACTAAATCTTATCTTTTGACTTTGGTCAAATGTTGACCTTTGACACTTAGACATCTGCCCATGTGTCATGCACCCATAGGAGAGAACATGGAGCTTTGTCCTCCTACTAAAAAGTAGAAAGAGAGGGGGTGCATGTCTAGGGAGGCATGCACTCCATGAGGATCATGCCTGGAGTCCCAAACAGATAGGACTCTAGGTTGCTTCATGGTTTCAACTTTGGTGGTGCCAAAGAGTCCTATTTGACTAGTCTTGGCGCTGCCTAAGAAGGTTTATGAGGGACTCTAATCTGATTGGATTAGATAATATCATTCCATCAATCAGATTTAGATCTAATAATATAAAATGCCATGATTGGTCGGGATGATGTGGCACTGCATGGCGCAGTAGGGTCTATATAAATCTTGTCTGCGCCTAGAATTTAGAGTTTCTACCCTTTGCCCATGCCACAAGACTTCTCTCCCTCCCTCTCCATGCCACCTTCAGGTCTTCTCTCTCTTTCCACATCCAAGAGTTTTTGGGCTCGAGTTTGATGCAATCCAAGTAAGAGAAAGATGATAGGAAAGGAAGAAGGCAGCACTGCTGTAAGAGACAATGACTGATCTTCGAAAGCCATTTTGAATATCTTCAAGATTAGATCTAGATCTGATTTTTGAAGCACAGATTGAGCAGAAGAAGTTCTCCAGATCCTGTCTGAGTGGATACTGATAGAGGCCAGACGCTTGCATGGCTGCATCCAAAACCTTAGGCAAATATTGGAATCATCACAGGGTAATAGGATTACTAATAACAAAGGTATAATTAAATTAGATTTAATTTAATTATTTAATTATTTTATTAGATTGATAAAATTAGATTTAAAGAGTCTCATATCTAATTTAGATCTAAGAGAAAAAAATTTTAAAATAATCCTCTTGATCCAATCAGATCTGAAAAAATCTGATCCAAAAAATATGATTTTTCCTTCAATCGGTATCAGAGCCAGGTTACAAAATTTATTAGATCTAATTTTATTTTAATTTTGATCTGATAATTAGATTATTTTAGATGTTACATGAGATGTGATTGGATATAAAATTAAAATTAAATAATTTAGATCTAAGATGCATGAGATGCATGATTAGACTAGGAATAGAATTATTCTATGTGTAGTCTAACATGATCATAATTTTAATTTAATTAATTATAATTTTTAGATCTATTTAATTATTATTTTTTGATATTATAAATATTATAATTAGATCTAAAAAATATAAAATAAATTTATTTAATTTATTCATATGAGATATGATTAATGCATGTTTAGAGTAGTTATAGAATAGATCTACAAAGTTATCTTGAATAAATTTAATTTGATATGATCAAATTTAAATTTTATTTTTTAAATATTTATGAGATAATTTAAATATGAAAACATGCATGATATGATACATGAGATGTATGCAAAATATATTTTTAAGTTAGATCGATTTTTATATATAATATATGATGTAGATCTAACTAGTTTTATAGATTCATCATTTTTCTGATTAAGGCATTCCCCTTGGCCGTCCGATCATAAGAATGAAAGTAGGATTTAAAGACTCTCTCCTTCCATTCGATGGGATGTTCTTATGATGTGTAGGGGTGCTGCGCGTTCGTCCTTAATCAAAATCAAAAACTTATTTTCTGCAAAATCCTAGATCCTGAAATCCTAGGATTTTATTTACATATTTTATTTATGAACCTAAACTTAATTAAGAATTAAGATTATGAAATATATTAGATCTAAAATTAAGAATTTTTAGATCTAAGATATATTCATAAAATTGGGTTCGGACTTGGGTAGCTCAATTAGGTCTAGCGGTTGATCAAACCGAATCAAGAGTTGGTTAGATGGGATCAAGAGTGCTTAAATTGACCAGCCTAATAGGATTAAGTCTGGGTCAAGATCGAGTCACATGAGTGATCGATCAAGTTAAGACCTAATTAGGCTCAGTGGTTAGAGTCTGGATTGTAGGCTAACTCGATTGATTCTGGCTCAACAATTTGGTGTCTAAGGTAAGTTTGGAGATACGATCGACTGATTTTTAATTAGGAGCTACTCGACTCGAATGCATTCTTATCGAGTTAATGGCATATCCCTTCCATTAATCTCACTTACCTGACCATATTTGTCGGGTCAGTCCTGATCTAAGGTGGCTAATAATCCAAGCTAACCCATGCCACTAGGTTAGTCATAATGGTTATGGCTATGTCAAGTCTAAGTTTAAAGAGATCCTAAATCAAATCTCCCTAAGAAAAGATTAAGTCTAAGATCTTCCACCATTGTAGATATGCAGGTCCTTTTCGGGATTGATTGTTCTCGACTGATTACAGTGGTTCAGTTGCACCGAAAAGATGCAACCATGTCTATTAGGCATTGGATGCTACAGGCTAGAGGATGGATTGGGCTCAATATTTTAGGATATGATGAGAGACCTAATTAGGAATTCCAATCTATGCAAATGGTGGGTCTGACTTAACTAAGGAGTGGATCAATATTTCGGGCATAGGTGAGATTCATGAATTAGAGATCAAGTTTGGGTGCACCATGATTAGAGAATCATTGGAACAAGAGTTGTTCACTCATTGGCTAACCCATCACCAATAACTTGTTAGGTGAGGTGATGAGTCAGTTGGTGGGACTACACACCACCCACTAGAAATCATTAATCATGAAAATTTTTGCATCTCTACTGAGGGAGTATAAGAATCCAAAGAAAATAGAGGGAGCTAATTTATTTAAAAATCAAACTTCTAAACAAATTGATCATGTCTTAATTATAAAATCTAACCGAAAACTTTGACTCTCTATAGGAAAAAAAAATGTCTGCATCCAATCCACTAGCTCATATCCTGGACAGCCATGATTGACCGAACCCAATTATAAGGATTGACTCTAAAACTTTAAAATTATTTTGGGTTTTGAGAAGTTAACTCATGTATTAGATCAGAATTTCCCCACCTTACCAGTCCGTTCGTCCGCTGAACAAAGAGCATCTCTTGATAAATGGATGGATGAAGATAACAAGGTCAGATACTACATGTTGGACTCGATGTTTGATGAGCTTCAGCACCAACATGAAGATATCAAGACTGCCCACCAAATGTTGGCTCACCTGTAAGAGTTGTTTGGTGAACAGAGTCGCGCAGCCAAATATCAGATCACTAAATAACTATTTAAGGCTAAAATGCATGATGGACAATCAGTCCAAGATCATTGTCTGATGATGATCAAAGACTTGGAAGAGCTTGAGAAGCTCGGAGTGAAGTTAGACCAGGATCTATAGAATGATATAATTCTGCAATCCTTGATCGATGCATATGGGCAGTTCATCATGAACTACCATATGCATAAACTTTAGCATACTCTGGCCAAGCTTATGAATATACTGGTTACTGCTGAGCTTTCTATGGAAGGTTCTAAGGGCTCAGAACTTGCTATGGAATGGACTTTTTTCAACAGAACGTCTTTTGGAAAGAAGAAGAAGTCTGTGAAAAGACAGAAGATGAAAGATAGAAAGAAAAAGAAGGCAGAGCTGAAGAAGAAGGCCGCTAACAAAGAAAAGTATTTTCATTATAATATTGGCGACTACTGAAAGTGGAACTGCCCTACATACCTTGCCATCCTAAAGAATAGGATGGAGGTAGGTCCTTCTAGAGGTGTGCTCGTTATTGAATCTAACCTTATGATATCTTCTGCATCTAGTTGTATGCTTGACACTAGTTCTAGTGCTCATTTATGCTCTTCCATGCAGGGTCTTGAGAATAGTAGGAGGCTGAGGGATGGTGAGATGATCCTATGCATCAAAAATAGAGCAAGGACTGCTACTTTGATCGTGGAAACCTATCCTCTTTGACTTCTGTCTGGCTTAGATTTAGTACTTAGGAATTGTTATTATGTGCCTGCCACAAGCAGGAATTTGATTTATGTTTCATGTTTAGCACAAGAAGGCTATGTAATTAGTTTTCTTAAGGACCATCATAATATTCTTTATGAAAGAAATAAAATTGCAAGTGATTTCCTTATTAACGATCTCTACCAATTACATATTGATGTATCTATCTTTAATATCGAGCAAAATGTGAATACCGTAAAATGACCCAGGGATAGTCAAAATAATAGGTATCTATGGCACCTAAGGCTAGGTCATATAGCAGAAGATAGGGTTAACAAATTGAAAAAAATTGGGCTATTGAGTCCGTTGACTTTCCAAGTCATATCCAATTTATGAATCATGTATCTTCATGGCAAAATGACTAAGCTCCCTTTTGTAGGATATGGGAAAGGGCCACGGATCTACTTGTTCCTAGTACATACTGATGTGTGCGGCCCATTTGATGTGTCCAGGCTAGAGGCAACTTTGTCTACTTCATAACCTTTATCGATGATTTATCTCGGTATGGGTATACGTGTATCTTATGAGACACAAGTCTTAAGCTTTTGAAAAGTTCAAGAAATTCAGACATGAAGTAGAAAAAGCAAACTGAAAAACCCATTAAGATTCTTCGATCAGATCGAGGAGGTGAATGCCTTAGTCAAAAATTTCTAGACTATCTCAAGCAAAATGGCATAGTCTCTCAATGGATACCATCTACAATACCTCAACTCAATGGAGATTTAGAATAGAGAAATCAGATCCTATTAGATATGGTCCGATCCATGATGAGCTTCACAGACCTTCCTGATTTTCTTTAGGGACATAGTTTGTTAACTGCTATATATTTACTAGAATAGGATTTTCTCTAAAACCATTCCTACCATACCATATGAGATATGGCATGGTAAGAAATCAAGTCTGAGTCATCTCAGAATTTGGGATTGTCCGGCTCATGTCAAAAGACAACAAGCAGGACAAGTTAGACTATTAGGTCCTTTAGAGCTCGATTTATAGGATATCCTAAAGAGTCATTAGGATATTATTTCTACATTCCAGAAGACCACAATGTGATTGTGAGTCGACATGCCATCTTTCTTAAAAAATAGTTTATTCAAGATAGCGGCATTGGAAAGCAGATCAAGCTCGAGGAGAAAGTCTCAAAAGAGCAACGAGCTAAGGACCCAATGGAACCAAATCAGGTTGAGCCAATACAATCACTACCTCCTCCACCTCATAGATCGAAAGGATTTTCCCATCCCCCTGAGAGGTACTTAGGTACTATTTCAGAGGAAGTAGAGAAAATGTTCCTCGTAGGTAATGGGGTTCATGGTGATGATCCCAAAATCCTATGAACGAGGCAATATCAGGATATCGACTCTGAGAAATGGTTAGAGGCAATGAAGTCAGAAATTGACTCGAATGCACTCAAACCAAGTCTGGACCTTGGTAGATCCACCAGAAGGTATAGTACCTATTGGGTGTAAATAGATCTACAAGAAAAAGATTGGTGCAGATGGAAATGTAGAGACATTCAAAGCTAGATTAGTGGCAAAAGGTTATAGCCAACGTGGAGGCATTGACTATCAGGATACCTTTTCACTAGTAGCTATGCTAAAATCCATCCACATATTGCTTGCTATTGTAGCCTATTTTGATTATGAAATATGGCAAATGGTCGTGAAAACGATGTTCTTAAATGGATACCTTGAGGAAGATATCTATATGGAACAGCCACTAGGTTTAACATCCAATGATGCTGATCACAAAGTATGCAAGCTGCAAAGATCCATATATGGACTTAAGCAAGCTTCTCAAAGCTGGAATACTCATTTTAATGATGTGATCAAATTATTTAATTTCATCAAAAATGAGGAGGAATCATGTGTTTCTAAAAAGATCAGTGGGAGCACTATTGTCTTCCTCGTGCTGTACGTGGATGATATCTTTCTTATTGAAAATGATATTCCCATTTTGACCATGGTTAAAATGTGGTTATCTAAAAAATTCTCCATGAATGATAGATGCTATTTTTAGAGAACATGTTGACATCCTTCATTTTAGGAATCAAAATCTATAGAGATAGACCATGAATAGACCTAGATGCTAGGTCCATTTATGGAAGATGTACTATAGAGAAAGTGGAATCTATAGAGATAGACCGAATAGGATGCTAGGTCCTTTATGGAAGATGTACATAGAGAAAGTGTTAAAGAGGTTTAGCATGAAAAATTCCAAGAGGGGATTGGTACCCATCAGACATGGCATTCATCTCTCCAAGAAAATGTGTCCCAACACACCTGAGGAGATTGAATGCATGTGCAAGATTCCTTATGCTTCAGTAATAGAGAGCCTCATATATGCCATGTTATGTACACGACCTAATATAGCCCATGCTGTGAGTGTCACGAGCAGATATCAGTCGAATCCAAGTGAAGAACACTGGACTTCTATGAAATGTATCCTTAAGTACTTGAGAAGAACTAAGGATATATTGTTGATTTTTGGAAATGGAGAACTCGAAGTCTAGGGGTATACAGACTCAAATTTTATATCCGATATAGATGATCAAAATTCAACATCTGAAAGTCTGTTTGTGTGTAATGATGGTGCTGTCAGTTGGAAGAGTTTCAAGCAGACAGTGATAGCAGATTCTACCATAGAAGCAGAATACATCGTTGCATCAGAAGCTATGAAACAGGCATTCTGGTATAAGAAATTCATCATAGAGATCAGAGCGATGCCATAGGATGCCATTCCTCTGTACTGCGATAACAATGGTGCCATAAGCCTTGCTAAGGAGCCGAGGTCTCATTAGAAATCCAACCACATCGAGCGACGATATCACCTCATCCGTGATTACCACGAAAAAAGTTATGTCGAGGTCAAGAGAGTCGACACCGCATACAATGTGACAGACCCACTCACAAAGCCGTTGGGCTAGCAGAAGTTCGAAACCCACCTTGAGAAGATGGTACTTAGATTTGTAGCCAATTGGCTTTACGTCAAATGGGAGTTTGTTAGATATGTGTGCCCTAGAAGCTAGAATTGCCTGACACTTGTAATACACATCTAAGGGCAAAATTATAATTTTGACTATAATAATAAAATGGGTTATTTTCTATCGTAATGTGTATTTGAAAGTGTCTGTAATACGTCCCTTGAGTTAAAGGTAATGATGGTTCATATTTTCAAGAGTTAAAAATTTAAGACATGAATTTTCATTATTAACTCATAAAATGCTCTCGACCATAGGATTATATGAGGATGGTGATTGATCAGAAAGGTTGGTGTACGATCGCTTCTTTAGAGTAGATGAGTCTTATATCTATGGTGTAAAGATACTGCAGCGAGAGTACAGATACTCGTTAGAGAACGAGGACACTGAGCGTGACCATCTCGAGCAGTCATAAGGAAGTCTACCTTCTCATCGATGACTGGCTCGAAGCTGTAGTGGTGTGTCTGATTCTTTGATCTGAGGTGCATCGACAGTTCACCTTGAGGGTGTTACAGTTTGACTACACCATAACTCGATCTCCTAGCCATTCAGAACTCTGAGGTGTATGTTGGCTATAGCATGTTTATTGTAAGAATTGGATTGCACCAATAGGAGATCTATCTACCTAAGTAGATGAGGAGCAGCCCTATGATAATCATGAGAATCAAGTCCATAAGCCCATGGCCATGGAAAAGTGAAATAATAGAAAGAGTTTCTATTAGGGTTTTCAATTACACTTGAATCGAATGATTAATTCATATGACGAAAATTAGGATTTGATGAGATCACCTTAACCCTAATCGGATCGGGACTCAAGATAGAGGAATTTAATCACATAGGTAACTACACCAAGAGGTTCATTTTCAGTTCCGATGGATTGCTACCATATGCTGCTAGGTGTCACTAGTAGATTTTTGGAGCAATTAGAATGATTTTAATGATCGATCATATTAGTTGTCTGAATCAGAAAAGTTTTGATCCATCGGAATGTGTTTCGATGGTATTGATGATAGATAATGTGATGTATCCCATTATCATATGGAACTGAATCTAACTAGGTCACACAAATAAGGGTTTGGATTTGGATATCATCAATTGGACTAATCTAGCACAATTATTTTGAATAAGATTCAATTAGGTTTAAGAAAATAATGCTAGCACATGATTGAGCCTAATGTTCTCCTTCAACAATCATTAAAGCTTGTCTCGATTGAGACAAATATATTTGAGCTCACTCAGGAACCTTCACTTGGTCTAACTGGAGTTTGTCCAGGTCAAAAAAGAATTATCTTAATTTATGAGATAAATTTGAGATAACACCTGCCATTTTTCGTCACTTGCTAAATCTTATCTTTGACTTTGGTCAAATGTTGACCTTTGACACTTAGACATCTGCCCATATCTCATGCATCCATAGGAGAGAACATGGGACTTTGTCCCCTTGCTAAAAAGTAGAAAGGGAGGGGGTGCATGCCTAGCGAGGCGTGTGCCCCATGAGGATCATGCCTAGAGTCCCAAACAGATGGGACTCCAGGTTGCTTCATGGTTTCAACTTAGGTGGCACCAAAGAGTCAAGTTTGATTAGTCTTGGTGCCACCTAAGGAGGTTTATGAGGGACTCTAATCTGATTGGATTAATAGATGTCATCTCACCAATCAGATTTAGATCTGATTGCACAAAGAGCCATGATTGACTGAGATGATATGGCACTACATGGCACAGTAGGGTCTATATAAACCCTGTCTTCACCTAGAATTTAGAGTTTCTACACTTTGCCCATGCCACAAGGCTTCTCTCCCTCCCTCTTCATGCCACCTTTAGGTCCTCTCTCTCCTATCCACGTCCAAGAGTTTTTGGGCTTGAGTTTGGTGCAATGCAAGCAAGAGAAAGATGATAGAAAAGGAAGAAGGTAGCACTGTTGCAAGAGACATCGACTGATCTTTAGAAGCTATTTTGAAGATCTTTAAGATCAGATCTAGATCTAATTTTTAGAGCACAGATTGAGAAGAAGAAGATTTCTCGATCCTGCCTGAGTGGATACTGGTAGAGGCTAGATGCTTGCGTGGCTACATCCAGACCTCAGATAAATATCGAGATCATCATAGAGTAATAGGATTATCCATAATAAAGGTACAATTAAATTAGATTTAATTTAATTTATTTTATTATTTTATCATATCGATAAAATCAGATTTGAAGAGTCTTAGATCTAATTTGGATCTAAGAAATTTTTTTTTGAAATATCCCTCTTAATCAAATTAGATTTAAATGAATTTGATCCAAAAAATAGGATTTTTCTTTCAGATCCAAGCAAGTGAAAGGTGCCAGAAAAGGAAGAAGGCAATACTACTGTAAGAGACAATGCCTATTCTTCAAAAAAGGTTTTTGAAGACCTTCATGATCAGATCTAGATCTGATTTTTGGAGGATTAATTGAGAAGGAGAAGATCTCTAGATCCTATCTGAATGAATATCGGTAGAGGCTAGGCGCTTACGTGGCTACATCCAGAATCTCAGACAAACATCAGAATCATCACAGGATAATTGGATTACCCAAAATAAAGATATAATTAAATTAAATTTAATTTTTATTTTTATTTTATTTTTATTATCAGATTAATAAGATTAGATCTGTAGAGTCTCAGATTTGATTAGGATCTCAGAGAAAATTTTTTTGAAATATTCCTCCTAATTCAATCATATCTGAACGAACCTGATCCAGAAAATAAGGTTTTTCCTTTAATTGGAATCAGAGCCAGGTTACATAATTTATTAGATCTAATTTTAATTTATTTTTGATCAGATAATTAGATGATTTTAGAAGTCACATTAGATGTGATTAGATCTAAAATAAAAAAATTAAAAAATAAATAATCTAGATCTAAGATGTATGAGATGCATGACTAGACTAGGAATAGAATTATTCTATGTGTAGCCTAGCATAATCATAACTTTAATTTGACTAATTATAATTTTTAGATCTATTTATTTATTATTTTTAATATTATAAATATTATGATTAGATCTAAAAAATAAAAAATAAATTTATTTAATTTATTCATATGAGATATGATAGATGCATGTTTAGACTAGTTGTAAAATAAATCTACAAAATTATCTAGAATAAATTTTAATTTGATATGATCAAATTTAAATCTAATTTTTTAAATATTTATGAGATAATTTAGATCTAAAAATATGCATGATATGATGCATGAGATGTATGTAAAATATATTTTTAGTTAGATCAATTTTTATATATGTGATATATGATGTAGATCTAACTAGTTTTGTAGATTTATCATGTTTCTGATTAAGGCGTGCCCCTTGGCCGTTCGATCATAAGAATGAAGTGGGATTTAAAGGTCCTCTTCTCTCATTCGATGGGGTGTTTTTATGGTGTGTAGGGATACTGTGCGTTAGTCCTTAATAAAATATTAAGAAAAAAAACTTATTTTCTATAAAAGCCAAGATCCTGAAACCCTAGGATTTTATATATATATTTTATTTATGAATCTTAAACTTAATTAAGAATTAAGATTATGAAATATATTAGATTTAAAATTAAAACTTTTTAGATCTAAGACATATTTATAAAATTGGGTTTGGGCTTGGGTAGCTCAATTAGGTCTAGTGATCAAACCAAATCAAGAGTTGGTTAGGTGGGATCAAGAGTGCTTAAATTGACCAGCCTAATAGGATTAAGTCTAGGTCAAGGTCGAGTCACATGAGTGATCGATCGAGTTAAGACTTAATAAGGCTCAATGGTTAGAGTCTGGATTATAGGCTAACCCGATTGATTCTGGCTTAACAATTTAGTGTCTAAGGTAAGTTTGGAGATACGATCGACTGATTTTTAATTGGGAGCTATCTGACTCGAATGTGTTCCTATCGAGTTAATGGTATATCCCTTCCATCGGTCTTACTTACCTGGCCATATTTGTCAGCCCAATCCTGATCTAAGTTGGATAACAATCCGAGCTGACCCATGCCATTAGGTTAGTCGTAATGGTTATGGCTATGTCAAGTCAAGTATAAGGAGACCTAAATCAAATCTTCCAAAGAAAAGATTAAGTCTAAGGTCTTCCATCATTGTAGATGTGCGGGCCCTTCCCAAGGTTGTTTGTTCTCGGCTGGTCACAGTAGTTCAGTTGCATCGAAAAGATGTAACCATATCTATTAGGCATTGGATGCTACAGACTGAAGGCTGGATTGGGCTCAATATTCCAGATACAGTGAGAGACCCAATTAGGAATCTAATCTGTGCAATGATGGGTCTGACTTAACTAAGGAGTGGATCAATATTTTAGGCACGATAAGATTCATGAATTAGAGACCAAGTCTGCATACACCATGATTAGAGAATCATTGGACAAAAGTTGTTCACTCATTAGCTAACCCATCACTAATAACTATTAGGTGAGGTGATGAGTCAGTTGGTGGGACTGCACCACCCATTAAAAATCAGTAATCATGGAGATTTTTGCATGTCTATAGAGGAAGTGAAGAAATCTGAGAAAATAGTGAGAGCTAATTTATTTAAAAATTAAATTTCTAAATAAATTGATCAAGTCTTAATTATAAAATCTAACTAGAAAGTTTGATTCTCTATAGGAAAAAGAAAAATGTCTGTGTCCAACCCATTAGCCCATATCCTAGACACCCATAGACTGACCAGATCCAATTATAAGGATTGGCTCTGAAACTTTAAAATTATTTTGAATTTTGAGAAGTTGACTAATGTATTAGATCAGGATACCCCCACCATACTAGCTCATCCGTCTACTAAACAGGGAGCGTCTCTTGACAAGTGGATGGATGAAGATAATAAGGTCAGATACTATATGTTGGACTTGATGTCTGATGAGCTTCAGTGCCAAAATGAAGATGTCAAGATTGCTCACCAAATGTTAGCTCACCTGCAAGAGTTTTTTGGTGAACAGAGTCACGCAGCAAAATATTAGATCACTAAACAATGGTTTAAGGCTAAAATGCGTAATGGACAGTCAATCCAAGATCATTGTCTGATGATGATCAAGAACTTGAAAGAGCTTGAGAAGCTCATATTGAAGTTAGAGAAGGATCTATAGAATGATATAATTCTACAATCCTTGACTGATGCGTATGGATAGTTCATCATGAACTATCATGTGCATAAACTTCAGAATACTCTGGTTGAGCTTATAAATATGCTGGTCACTACTGAGCTTTCTATGAAAGGTTCTAAAGGCTTATTACTTTCTATGGAATGGACTTCTTCCAAGAGAAAGTCTTTTAGAAAGAAGAAGTCTGTGAAAAAGCAGAAGATGGAAGGTGGAATGAAAAAAAAGGCTGAGCTAAAAAAAAAGGCCGCTGACAAAGAAAAGTATTTTCATTATAATACTGATGGCCACTTGAAGCGGAACTGTCCTACATACCTGGCCACCTTGAAGAATAAGAAGAAGATAGGTCCTTCTGGAGGTATGCTCATTATTGAATCTAACCTTATAGTTTCTTCTACATCCAGTTGGGTACTTGACTCTGATTTTAGTGCTTATTTGTTTACTTTCATGCTGGATCTTGAGGATAGCAGGAGGCTGAGGGATGGTAAGATGATCCTATGCGATTAAAAGGGAGTAAGGATTGCTGCAATGGTCATGGGAACCTACCCTCTTCGACTACTATCTAGCTTAGATTTAGTACTTAAGGATTGTTATTATGTGTCCACTATAGGCAGAAATTTGATTTCTGTTTTATGTTTAGCACAAAAAGACTATGTAATTAGTTTTCTTCAGGACCATTGTAATATTCTTTATGAAAGAAATAAAATTGCAAGTGGTTTCCTTATTAACGGTCTCTACCAGTTACATATTGATGTATCTGTCTTTAATATCGAGCAAAATATGAATGCCATAGGATCAAAATGACCTAGGGATAGTCTAAATGATAGGTATCTATGGCACCTAAGGCTAGATCATATAGCAGAAGATAGAGTTAACAAATTAGAGAAAATCGTGCTATTGAGTCCGTTAACTTTTAAGTCATATCCGATTTATGAATCATGTCTTCATGGTAAAATGACTAAGCTCTCTTTTGTAGGACATGGGGAAAGGGCCATGAATCTACTGTTAGATATATGTGCCCTAGAAGCCAGAATTGGCTGACACTTGTAATACACTTCTAGGGGCAAAATTATAATTTTGACTATAATTAATGAAATGGGTTATTTTCTATCACACCTGTGTATTTAGTGTCTGTGATACATCCTTTGAGTTAATGGTAATGATAATTCATATTTTCAAGAGTTAAAAATTTAAGACATGAATAATCATTATTAACTCATAAACAGCTCCCGACCAGAGGATCATCACGAGGATGGTGATTGATCCGGAAGGTTGGTGTACGTCGCTTCTTTTTAGTAGATGAGTCTTGAGTCTACGGTGTGGAGACACCGGAGCGAGAGTGCAGGTACTCGTTAGAGAATGAGGGCACTGAGCGTGACCACCTCGAGTAGTCATTAGGAAGTCTACCTTCTCGTCAATGACTGACTCGATGCTGCAATAGTGTGTCTGGTTCTTTGACCTGAGATGCATCGGCAGTTCACCTTGAGGGTGTTATAGTTTGACTACACCATTACTCGGTCTCCTAGCCATATGGAACCCTGAGGTGTATGTTGGCTATAGCATGTTCATTGTAGGAACTGGATTGCATCAAGATGGGATCTATCTACCTCGGTGGTAAAGGAGTAGCCCTATGATGATCATGAGAATCAAGTCCAGAAATCCATGGCCATGGTAGAGTGAAATAATAGAAAGAGTTTCTATTTAGATTTTCACATTGGACTCGAATCGAATGATTACATCATATGACAGAGACTAGGGTTTGACGAGTTCACCTTAACCCTAATCTGATCGGGGCTCAAGATAGAAGAACTTAATCACACAGGTAGCTGCACCAAGAGGTTCACATTCAGCTCTGATGGGTTGCCACCATATACTGCTAGGTGTCACTGGTTGATTTTGGGAGCAATTAGAATGATTTAGATGATCGATCATTCTAGCTGTTCGAATCAGAAGAGTTCTGATCCATCGAAAGGAGTTTCGATGATGTCTATGATAGAGATTGTGTTGGGGATAAATCCCGCTCCTGCCGAAGCCCTGCCCGACGCTCAGCCCGATGTAACCAGTAGCCGCTGAAGAGCTATAGCGCCAGGCGCCAGGCCGAGCCCCTACCACGGCCGAACTGCCTAGAGGCCGAACTCCCCTGCGCCAAGGTCCGGGCCGAACTACCTAGCTGCCGAACTCCTTCGGACCCCACGGCCGAACTCCTTCGGACCGACCCCAGGCGGGCCCATGCAGCCGAACTCCTTCGGACCCCACTGCCGAACTCCTTCGGGCCGACTCCAAGCGGCCGAGCTTCAATGAAGTCCTCTCAGCGGCCGAACTCCTCAGCAGTCGTCACTGGGCCGAACCCCTCAGCGGTCGCCCTCATCAAACTTCGGCCGACCGAGCTCCTACCGAACTCTCGAGTGTCCAAGCCTCAGCCCGAGCCCAACAGCCGGCCGAACCCCAGACGGCCGAGCTTCGACTTCTCGGCAGCCGAACTCTTCTGCGGACGAGCCTTAGCTGCATACCTCTTGCCAGACGCCTATGGGAGCCGAACTCCCTCCCATCTTCCTCTTCGGGAGCCCGAACTCCCCCGAAATGGGCACACGACGAAGGCCTTCAACCCTTCATTCGGCAAGCTCTGCAACCATCACTAATCAGTCAGTCCGCCGTACCATCGGTCCCGCCGCGGGCGATAGCGACCCACTGCCAGGCGGTGATGGCTGTCACCCTCAATCCGCCGCACACGGCACCAGTGGGACTGACTCCGCCGAACCTCGAGCGGTCCGCCAGCACGCGGCTGCAGTTGACACCACCAAGCTCCATGCTGCCCGACGACTCTCTACCAGATGGCACAGCCGTCACCATCGACTAAGCTCCGCTATAAAAGGACCCCTCCCGACATACTAAGGCTAAGCTCTCTGAACTCTCGACTCTCTAAGCTCTCCTCCACATCTCTAAGCTCCGGAACTCATTCCGGGCACTCCATTACTGTTGGTCGGAGACTAACTTGACCGTCGGAGGGTCCTGCCGGAGCCACCACCCCACCGGTTCCGGGCGGGACTTCATTTTGCAGGTCCCCGGCGGCGCCCAGCGGCTTCGATTGCGGCGACCTCCGGCGGCGACGGATTTCTGCACCAACAGATTGGCGCCGTCTGTGGGAACGAGGGACTGAACCATCGAGGTTCCCTTGTTCTTGAAGGAGTGCTCGGCGACGATTTCCCTCCCCTGCTCCGGATCTCTCCTCTCCCTCTTCAGAATTCCTTCTCTGGAAAGAGGAAATGCCCCCCAGAAGGGCTTCGACGCGGCGCTCGACGGCTTCCGCGGCCCGATCCCCTCCGAGTCCGTCTGTCCCCGCTCCGGCCCCGGCGGCCTAGGTTCCACCTGAACCCGCGGTGGATGTGAAGCAGTTCGGCCTGCCTGACCGACAAGATCCATGGCCGTGGCCTCACGGAGGCGTTGCATGCTTTACAGCAGCCTCCGGTAGCGACTCCACCAGCAAGCCCGCCATAAGGGCGTGAGGAATCAGCCTTAAGGAGAGCCCAATCGCCCTGAAGAGAGAAAACAGAGAGCAGAAGTTCCCCCGCTGAAGCGGAATGAAGTTCGGCGCGAGGAAGGCCGAACCCACCTATGAGCTCGTCAGCGAGGAAGCTCCGACAAAGAAGTATGAAGTCCTCCCGCGAAAGCTTCCGCGGGAAAGTGGAACGAAGTTCGGCGCAAGTAAGGCCGAACTCACGCTCCAGAATGTCCCCCAAAGGAACCGCCTACTACAAAGTGTTCATTGGAGGCGGAATGAAGTTCGGGCGAGAAAAGCCGGGCTCACCCCAAAGCTCGGCATCAAGGTAAAATGAAGCTCGGTGGAAAGCCG
Organism: Cocos nucifera; assembly: GCA_006176705.1. NCBI lineage: Eukaryota > Viridiplantae > Streptophyta > Magnoliopsida > Arecales > Arecaceae > Cocos > Cocos nucifera. The sequence continues at coordinate 67,525 of QRFJ01003547.1, forward strand.
AACTCCTCAACTCAACCTCCAAAATAAAGTTCGGCGCCGGCAAGGACGGAACGAAGCCCCCCTCTCGGAAGGTTCCGCAACTACGACCCGCTCCTCTAATTCTCGGCAAAGTTAAGAGCCAACCACCAAGACCTGAAGGGCTACGGCCTCTCCAAACATGCGCGATCAAGGAGAAGATCGGCTATAGGCACTGCCGGAACCGGAAAAGACAAAGAAGGTTGGCCGTCCCGCGGCGTCATCAACGCCACCCCGGGAGGAGCTAGGAGCTAGCTACATCGGTGATTGTCATCCCCAGCGACAAAGTCAAGAGAAGCATGGTCCAAATTATGAAGGCCGGCATGAGATAGAGGAGGTCGTCTGGACTGGACTTGCTGCTCGAGGGAGCTCCGAGGAACAACGCCCCGTCAACCCCTCAAACGAGAGCGCGCTGTCCACGATTTCCCTTCGGTTAAAATTCTCCCCTCTGCATAATATTATTTCTGGATGCGAAAACTATGCGATGACAGGAGAGCAGCAGTCAATAATCGCCGCGTTAGGAACAGGAGGAGAACCTCGTCCTAACGCGAGCAACAAGCTCGGCCGCAGGAGATAAGATCTCTCCCGAACAACAAGGTCGGCCAGAGATAAGATCTCTCCCGAACCGCGACCTCGGCCAGAGATGAGATCTCTCCCGAAGGCAAGTTCGGCCCAGAGATAAGATCTCTCCGAACAGCAAGGTCGGCCAGAGATAAGATCTCCGAACCGCGACCTCGGCCAGAGATAAGATCTCTCCCGAGGCGGCATAAGTTCTCGTCGGCCAGAGATGATCTCTTCCCGAAGCGACCTCGGCCAGAGATAAGATCTCTCCGAAGGCAAAGTTCGGCCAGAGATAAGATCTCTCCGAACGACAAGGTCGGCCAGAGATAAGATTCTCCCGAACCGCAACCTCCCAGAGATAAGATCTCTCCCGAAGGCAAAAGTTCGGCCAGAGATAAGATCTCTCCCGAACAACAAGGTCGGCCAGAGATAAGATCTCTCCCGAACAATAAGCTCGGCTGCAGGAGATAAGATCTCCCCCGAGCCGCGCACTCACTTCGGCTACAGAGATAAGATCTCCCCCGAGCCGCACTTCAACCTCGGCGCAAGATTGGAGGTCTCAGTCGACTCGAGTCGACTTCAACTGACGAAGATAATGTCGCCCCGAGGAGCTCAAATCCGACCTCGACCGAAGGAGGCGAGTCTTACTTCGGCTTCAACATCAGCTTCATCAACTTTAGCCGGAAATGAGTTCCATTTCCACTAAAACATCGACTGAAGATAAGGTCTCCCCCAAGCCTCAGCCTCAACTTCAGCGTCAATTTGGCTGGAGATGAGACCTCCCGAGCTTCAGATGCCACAAATGCGGAGCCTGGAAGAAGACTTCGGCAGTCGCCTGTTCTGATACTCCCTTCCTCAATTTTTGAACTCGGGAGTGGGGGCTACTGTTGGGGATAAATCCCGTCCTGCCGAAGCCCTGCCCGACGCTCAGCCGATGTAACAGTAGCCGCTGAGAGCTATAGCGCCAGGCGCCAGGCCGAGCCCCTACCACGGCCGAACTGCTCTGAGGCCGAACTCCCCGCGCCAAGGTGCGGGCCGAACTACCTAGCTGCCGAACTCCTTCGGACCCCACGGCCGAACTCCTTCGGACCGACCCAAGGCGGCCCCCATGCAGCCAAACTCCTTCGGACCCCAGGCCGAATCCTTCGGGCCGACTCCAAGCGCCGAGCTTCAATGAAGTCCTCTCAGCGGCCGAACTCCTCAGCAGTCGTCACTGGGCCGAACCCCTCAGCGGTCGCCCTCATCAAACTTCGGCCGACCGAGCTCCTACCGAACTCTCGAGTGTCCAAGCTCCAGCCCGAGCCCAAAGTCGGCCGAACCCCAGACGGCGAGCTTCGACTCTCCGGCAGCCGAACTCTTCTGCGGACGAGCCTTAGCTGCATACCTCTTGCCAGACGCCTATGGGGCCGAACTCCTCCCATCTTCCTCTTCGGGAGCCGAACTCCCCCGAAATGGGCACACGACGAAGGCCTTCAACCCTTCATTCGGCAAGCTCTGCAACCATCACTATCAGTCAGTCCGCCAATCCATCGGTCAGTCCGCCGCGGCGATAGCGACCCACTGCCAGGCGGGATGGCTGTCACCCTCAATCCGCCGCACACGGCACCAGTGGACTGACTCCGCCGAACCTCGAGCGGTCCGCCAGCACGCGGCTGCAGTTGACACCACCAAGCTCCATGCTGCCCGACGACTCTCTGCCAGACGGCACAGCGTCACCATCGACTAAGCTCCGCTATAAAAGGACCCCTCCCGACATACTAAGGCTAGGCTCTCTGAACTCTCGACTCTCCTAAGCTTTCCTCCACATCTCTAAGCTCGGAACTCATTCCGGGCATCCATTACTGTTGGTCGGAGACTACCTTGACCGTCGGAGGGTCCTGCCGGAGCCACCACCCACCGTGTTTCGGGCGGGACTTCGTTTTGCAGGTCCCCGGCGGCGCCCAGCGGCTTCGATTGCGGCGACCTCCGGCGGCGACGGATTTCTGCACCAACAGAGATCATGACATATCCCATTACCATACAGAACTGAACCTAACTGGGTCACACAAACAAGGGTTTGAATCTGGTGATCATCAATTGAACTGATCTAGTTCATTGTATCTGAATGAGATTCAATTAGGTTCAAGGAAATCGTGCTAGCACTCGATTGAACCTAACGTTCTTCTTTTACTATCATAAATAAGTTGTCCTGACTGAGCCAAAGGAGTTTATGCTCAATCAGAGGCCTTCATATGGTCTGACTGGAGGTTGTCCAAGTCAGAATAGGTTGTCTTATTTGTAAGACATTACCTGCCATTTTTGGTCATCTGCCATTTCTTGTTCTTTGACTTTGGTCAAAAGTCTACCTTTGACTGGTCAAACGTTGACCATTGACCCTTTGACTTTTGACCACATGTCATGCACCTATTGGAGAGCTGGTGGGGGCCTGTCCCCCTGCCAGAACCTGGCAAGGAGAAGGGCGCACGCCAAGGGTGGCGTGAGCCCAAGTTAGGAGGCGCCTAGGAGTCCTTGTTGGACAAGGACTCCACCTCCCTTTTGGATTCCAATTCAGAGTTCTACTAAGAATCCAAGTTTGACTGGTCTTAGGCACCCTCTAAGGAGGAATCCAGGGGTCTCTATTCCCAACCAATCAGATTTAGATCTGATTTCACAAAGGGTTGTGATTGGTTGGAGAGGAAGAGGAGTTGGATCACAAGCTTAGGTCTATAAATAAGACCCTGCGCCCAACCCTAATTCTAAGTGAAAGAGAGATTTCCCATGCCCCAAGGCTGCCTCTCCCCTCCTTCTCCACGCCATAGTCTCTTCTCCCCTTGCTCTCCACGTCCAAAAGTGTTTTGGACTTGGTTGGTGCGATTCAGATCAAGGAAAGGCGATCAAAAGCAAGAAGGCTGCGCTGCTGCAAAAGGACGACTGCAGATCTTCAAAAGAGTTTTGAAGATCCTCCAGATCAGATCCAGATCTAATTTTTGGAGGTGTGATAGAGAAGAAGAGGATCTCCAGATCCAACCCGAGTGGATACCGGTAGAGGCCAGGCGCTTGCGTGGCTAAGATCCAGAACCTTCCGCTGCAATCAGGATCATCTACAGGGTAATAGGATTACCCAAATCAGGTAAATTAAATTTGATTTAATTTATCTTATTTTATTTTATTTATTAAAATAATAAGAATTCAGATCTGAAATATATCAAGATCTGATTGAGATCAAGAGAAAAATTTTTGAAATATATCTCTTGATCTGATCAGATCTGAACGAACCTGGACCGGGAAATCAGGATTTCCCTTCAACTGGTATCAGAGCCATGGTTCTAAATTGTTTAGATCTGATTTTAAATTTTATTTTAATTAGAAAATAAAGTGATTTTCAGATGTCACATGAGATGTGATCAGATCTGAAATCAGAAAAAATTAAAATTAAATGATTTGGATCTAAGATTATGAAGATATGCATGACTAGTTCTAGAATAGAATAGTTCTATAGAATAGTTTTGCATGTCTTTGATTTAATCTGATTAAATCATATTTTAGATCTTCTTATTTACTATTTTTTGATATTATAAGTGTTATAATAACATCTAAATAAATAGCAAATAAAAATTATTTAATTTTAAATATCATATGAGATATGATTGATGCATGTCTAGACTAGTTGTAGAATAGTTCTACATAATTGTCTAGATTAGAATTTATTTTGATTAGATCAATTTAAATCTAATTTTTTAGATTATTATGAGATAATTTAGATCTGAAAATATGCATGATTTTGATACATGAGATGTATGCAAAATATGCCATGATTAGATCTAAATTTGTATATGAGATATATGATATAGATCTAATAACTGTTTTGTAGTATTTACATGTTCCTGATTAAGGCGTTCCTCTTGGCCGTCCGGTCATAAGAACGAAGAAGGGTTTAAAGGCCCTCTCTTCCCATTCGATGGGGTGTTCTTATGATGTGTAGGGGTGCTGCGTGTTCGTCCTTAATCAGAAACCCAAAACTTACTTTCTGCAAAACCCTAGATCCTGAAACCCTAGGATTTATTGTGCATATTTTGTTTATGAACCCTACTTAATTAAGAATTAAGTTTATGGAATATTAATTAGGTCTAAAATTGAGAATTTTCAGATCTAAGACATATTCATAATACTGGGTTCGGGCTTGGGTAGCTCAATTAGGTCTAAGCGGTTGATCAAACCGAATCAAGAGTTGGTTAGATGGGATCAACAATGCTTAAATTGACCAGCCTAATAGGATTAAGTCTGGGTCAAGATCGAGTCACGATCAAGCAAGACCTAATTAGGCTCAGAGGTTAGAGTCTGGATTGTAGGCTAACCCAATTGGTTCTGACTCAACAATTTGGTGTCTAAGGTAAGTTTGGCACAGACGACCGACTGGTTTTTAATTGGAAGCTACTCGACCTGAATGCGTTCTTGTACGAGTTAATGGCATATTCCTTCCACCGGTCTCACTTACCTGGCCATATCTGTTGACACAGTTCTGATCTGAGGTGGTCAATAATCCGAGCTAACCCATGCCACTAGGTTAGTCATAATTGTTATGACTAAGCCAAGTCTAGTTTAATGAGACCTGAATCAATTCTCCCTAAGAAAAGATTAAGTCTGAGGTCTTCCACCATTGTAGATGTGCGGGCCCTTCCCGGGGTTGATTGTTCTCGGCTGGATACAGTGGCTCAGTTGCACCGGGAAGATGCAACCATGTCTATTAGGCATTGGATGCTATGGGCTGGAGGATGAGTTGGGCTCAATATTTCCGGATACGGTGAGAGACTCAATTAGGAACCCAGTCTATGCAAATGGTGGGTCTGACTTAACTAAGGAGTGGATCAATATTTCCGGATACGGTGAGATTCATGAATTAGAGACCAAGTTTGGGTGCACCATGATTAGAGAATCATTGAACAAGAGTTGTTCACTCATTGGCTAACCCATCACCAATAACTGTTAGGTGAGGTGATGAGTCAGTTGGTGAGACCGCACCACCCACTAGAAATCATTAATCGTGGAGATTTTCGCATCTCTACAGAGGGAGTGTAGGGATCCGAGAAAATAGTGGGAGCTAATTTGTTTAAAAATAAAATCCCTAAACAAATTGGTCAAGTCAAAATTACAGTATCTAACTAGAATCTTTGACTCTCTACAGGAAAATGTCTGCGTCCAACCCATTGGCACGTATCCTGGACACACATAGACTGACTGGACCCAATTATAAAGATTGGCTCAGGAACTACAAAATTATTTTGGGTTCAGAGAAGTTAACCCATGTTTTGGACCAGGACCCTCCCACCTTACCAGCCCGTCCATCCACTGAACAGAGAGCGTCTCTGGAAAAATGGATTAGACGAAGATAATAAGGCCAGATATTACATGTTGGGCTCGATGTCTGATGAGCTCCAGCGCCAACATGAAGATATCGGGACTGCTCGCCAAATGTTGGCTCACCTGCAGGAGATGTTTGGTGAACAGAGTCGCGCAGCCAAATATCAAGTCACGAAATGACTTTTTAAGGCTAAGATGCGTGATGGGCAGTCAGTCCAAGATCACTGTCTGACAATGATCAAGGACATGGAAGAGCTTGAGAAGCTCGGTGTGAAGTTAGACTTGGACCTGCAGAACGATATTATTCTGCAATCCTTGACTGATGCATATGGGCAATTCATCATGAATTACCACATGCATAAACTTCAAAATTCCTTGGCCGAAGTTAATGAATATGCTGGTTACCGCTGAGCTTTCTATGAAAGGTTCTAAAGGCTCAGTTCTTGCTATGGAACGGACTTCTTCCAAAAGAAAGTCTTATGGAAAGAAAAAGAAGTCTGTGAAAAAGCAAAAGGTGGAAGGATCAAAGAAGAAGAAGGCAGAACCGAAGAAAGAAGGCCGATGTCAAAGGAAAGTGTTTCCATTGCAACAGCGACGGCCATTGGAAGCGGAACTGCCCTACTTACCTGGCCACCCTGAAGAACAAGAAGGAAGGTCCTTCTGGAGGTATGCTCGTTATTGAGTCTAACCTTACGGTTTCTTCTGCATCCAGTTGGGTGCTTGACTCTGGTTCTAGTGCTCATCTGTGCACTTCCTATGCAGGGTCTTGAGGATAGCAGGAGGCTGAGGGATGGAGACATGATCCTACGCATCGGTAATGGAGCAAGAGTTGCTGCAGTAGCGTGGGAACATACCCTCTTCGATTACCATCTGGTTTAGACTTAGTTTTGAAAGACTGTTATTATGTGCCTGCAGCTAGCAGGAATTTGATTTCTGTTTCATGCTTAGCACAAGAAGGCTATGTGATTCACCTTCTTTAAGGACCATTGTAACATTCTTTATGAAAGAAATAAAATTGCAAATGGTTTCCTTATTAATGGTCTTTATCAGCTACATATTGATGTACCTGTTCTAACTATCGAGCAAAACGTGAATGCCAAACGACCTAGGGATAGTCCAAACGATAGATATCTATGGCACCTGAGATTAGGTCATATAGCAGAAGATAGGATCAACAAATTGGAGAAAAATGGGCTATTGAGTCCATTGACTTTCGAGTCATATCCAACTTGTGAATCTTGTCTTCAAGGCAAAATGACTAAACTCCCTTTTGTTGGACATGGGGAGAGGGCCACAGATCTCCTTGCCCTAGTACATACTGATGTGTGCGGCCCATTTGATGTGCCGGCTAGAGGCAATTTTGTCTACTTCATTACCTTTACCGATGATCTGTCTAGGTATGGGTATGTGTATCTTATGAGACACAAGTCTGAAGCTTTTGAAAAGTTCAAAGAATTCAGACATGAAGTAGAAAAACAAACTGGAAAAACCCATTAAGGTTCTTCGATCAGATCGAGGAGGTGAATACCTTAGCCGGGAATTCCTAGACTATCTTAAGGAAAATGGCATAGTCTCTCAATGGACTCCACCAGGAACACCTCAACTCAACGGGGTTTCAGAATGGAGAAATCGGACTCTATTGGATATGGTTCGATCCATGATGAGCTTCACAGACCTCCCTGATTTTCTTTGGGGACATTCATTGTTAACTTCAATTTATCTACTGAATAGGGTTCCCTCTAAAACCGTTCCTACCACACCGTATGAGATATGGCACGGTAAGAAACCAAGTCTGAGTCATCTCAGAATTTGGGGTTGTCCGGCTCATGTCAAAAGACAACAAGCGGACAAGTTAGAGTTTAGGTCCTTTAGAGCTCGATTCATAGGATATCCTAAAGAGTCATTAGGATACTATTTCTACATTCCAGAAGACCACAATGTGATTGTGAGTCGACATGCCATCTTTCTTGAAAAATAGTTTATTCAAGATAGCGGCATTGGAAAGCAGATTAAGCTTGATGAGAAAGTCTCACAAGTACAACGAGCTAAGGACCAATTGGAACCAAATCAGGTTGAGCCAATAAGAACACTACCTCCTCCACCTCGTAGATCGGAAAGAGTTTTCCCGTCCCCCTGAAAGATACTTAGGTATTATTTCAGAGGAAGTAGAGGAAATGTTCCTCGTAGGTAATGGTGCTCATGGTGATGATCCCAAAACCTACAACGAGGCGATATCAGATATCGACTCCGAGAAATGGCTAGAGGCAATGCAGTCAGAAATTGACTCGATGCACTCAAACCAAGTCTGGACCTTGGTAGATCCACCAGAAGGTATAGTACCTATTGGGTGTAAATGGATCTTCAAGAGAAAGATTGGTGCAGATGGGAATGTGGAGACATTCAAGGCTAGACTAGTGGCAAAAGGTTATAGTCAACGCGAAGGCATTGACTATCAGGATACCTTTTCCCCAGTGGCTATGCTAAAATCCATCCGCACATTGCTTGCCTGTTGCAGCCTATTTCGATTATGAAATATGGCAAATGGACGTGAAAACGGCATTCCTTAAATGGATATCTTGAGGAAGATATCTATATGGAACAGCCGCTAGGTTTCACATCCAGTGATACTGATCACAAGGTTTGCAAGCTGCAAAGGTCCATATATGGACTTAAGCAAGCATCTCGGAGCTGGAACACTCGTTTCAATGATGTGATCAAAAAGTTTGGTTTCATCAAAAATGAAGAGGAACCATGTGTTTTCAAAAAGGGTCAGTGGGAGCGCTGTTGTCTTCCTCGTATTGTACGTGGATGACATCCTCCTTATTGGGAATGATATTCCCATGTTGACATCAGTCAAATTATGGTTGTCCAAGGAATTCTCCATGAAAGACCTAGGTGAAGCATCCTTTATTCTAGGAATTAAGGTCTATAGGGATAGACCGAATAGGATGCTAGGACTTTCACAGAAGATGTACATAGAGGAAGTACTAAAGAGGTTTAGTATGGAAAACTCTAAGAGGGGATTAATACCCTTCAGACATGGTATTCATCTTTCCAAGAAGATGTGCCCCTAGCACACCTGAGGAAATAGAACGCATGAGCAAGATCCCTTATGCTTCTGCAATAGGGAGCCTCATGTATGCCATGCTATGTACACGACCTGATATAGCCCATGCTGTGAGTGTCACAAGCAGATATCAGTCAAATCCAGGTGAAGAACACTGGACTTCTGTGAAATGTATCCTTAAGTACTTGAGAAGAACTAAGGATATGATGTTGGTCTTTGGTAATGGAGAACTCCAAGTCCAGGGATACACAGACTCGGATTTCATGTCCGATATAGATGATCGAAAGTCGACATCTGGCTGCAGACTGTTTGTGCTGGAAGAGTTCCAAGCAAACGGTGATAGCCATCTCATCCGCGATTACCTTGAGAAAGGTTACGTTGAGGTCAAGAGAGTCAACTCCGCAGATAATGTGGCAGACCCACTTACAAAGCCGTTGGGCCAGCAGAAGATCGAAGCCCACCTTGAGAAGATGGGACTTAGACTTGTAGCCAATTGGCTTTAGGACAAGTGGGAGATTGTTAGATATATGTGCCCTAGAAGCCAGAATTGGCTGACACTTGTAATACACTTCTAGGGGCAAAATTATAATTTTGACTATAATTAATAAAATGGGTTATTTTCTATCACATATGTGTATTTAGTGTCTGTGATACATCCTTTGAGTTAATGGTAATGATAATTCATATTTTCAAGAGTTGAAAATTTAAGACATGAATAATCATTATTAACTCATAAAATGCTCCCGACCATAGGATCATCACGAGGATGGTGATTGATCCGGAAGGTTGGTGTACAATCGCTTCTCTTTAGTAGATGAGTCTTGAGTCTACGGTGTGGAGACACCGGAGCGAGAGTACAGGTACTCGTTAGAGAACGAGGGCACTGAGCGTGACCACCTCGAGTAGTCATTAGGAAGTCTACCTTCTCGTCAATGACTGACTCGATGCTGCAGTAGTGTGTCTGGTTCTTTGACCTGAGATGCATCGGCAGTTCACCTTGAGGGTGTTATAGTTTGACTACACCATTACTCGGTCTCCTAGCCATATGGAACCCTGAGGTGTATGTTGGCTATAGCATGTTCATTGTAGGAACTGGATTGCATCAAGATGGAATCTATCTACCTCGGTGGTAGAGGAGTAGCCCTATGATGATCATGAGAATCAAGTCCAGAAATCCATGGCCATGGCAGAGTGAAATAATAGAAAGAGTTTCTATTTAGATTTTCACATTGGACTCGAATCGAATGATTACATCATATGACAGAGACTAGGGTTTGACGAGTTCACCTTAACCCTAATCTGATCGGGGCTCAAGATAGAAGAACTTAATCACACAGGTAGCTGCACCAAGAGGTTCGCATTCAGCTCTGATGGGTTGCCACCATATACTGCTAGGTGTCACTGGTGGATTTTGGGAGCAATTAGAATGATTTAGATGATCGATCATTCTAGCTGTTCGAATCAGAAGAGTTCTGATCCATCGAAAGGAGTTTCGATGATGTCGATGATAGAGATCATGACATATCCCATTACCATACAGAACTGAACCTAACTGGGTCACACAAACAAGGGTTTGAATCTGGTGATCATCAATTGAACTGATCTAGTTCAATTGATCTGAATGAGATTCAATTAGGTTCAAGGAAATCGTGCTAGCACTCGATTGAACCTAACGTTCTTCTTTTACTATCATAAATAAGTTGTCCTGACTGAGCCAAAGGAGTTTGTGCTCAATCAGAGGCCTTCATATGGTCTGACTGGAGGTTGTCCAAGTCAGAATAGGTTGTCTTATTTTGTAAGACATTACCTGCCATTTTTGGTCACCTGCCATTTCTTGTTCTTTGACTTTGGTCAAAAGTCTACCTTTGACTGGTCAAACGTTGACCATTGACCCTTTGACTTTTGACCACATGTCATGCACCTATTGGAGAGCTGGTGGGGGCCTGTCCCCCTGCCAGAACCTGGCAAGGAGAAGGGCGCACGCCAAGGGTGGCGTGAGCCCAAGTAGGAGGCGCCTAGGAGTCCTTGTTGGACAAGGACTCCACCTCCCTTTTGGATTCCAATCAGAGTTCTACTAAGAATCCAGTTTGACTGGTCTTAGGCGCCCTCTAAGGAGGAATCCAGGGGTCTCTATTCCAACCAATCAGATTTAGATCTGATTTCACAAAGGGTTGTGATTGGTTGAGAGGAAGAGGAGTTGGATCACAAGAGGTCTATAAATAAGACCCTGCGCCCAACCCTAATTCTAAGTGAAAGAGATTTCCCACGCCCCAAGGCTGCCTCTCCCCTCCTTCTCCATGCCATAGTCTCTTCTCCCCTTGCTCTCCACGTCCAAAAGTGTTTTGGACTTAGGTTGGTGCGATTCAGATCAAGGAAAGGCGATCAAAAGCAAGAAGGCTGCGCTGCTGCAAAAGGACGACTGCAGATCTTCAAAAGAGTTTTGAAGATCCTCCAGATCAGATCCAGATCTGATTTTTGGAGGTGTGATAGAGAAGAAGAGGATCTCCAGATCCAACCCGAGTGGATACCGGTAGAGGCCAGGCGCTTGCGTGGCTAAGATCCAGAACCTTCCGCTGCAATCAGGATCATCTACAGGGTAATAGGATTACCCAAATCAGGTAAATTAAATTAAATTTAATTTATCTTATTTTATTTTAATAATAATAATCAGATCTGAAATATATCAAGATCTGATTGAGATCAAGAGAAAATTTTTGAAATATATCTCTTGATCTAATCAGATCTGAACGAACCTGGACCAGGAAATCAGGATTTCCCTTCATCTAGAAATTTGATGTGCCGGCTAGAGGTAATTTTATCTACTTCATAATCTTTATCGATGATTTATCTCAGTATGGGTATGTGTATCTTATGAGACATAAGTCTGAAGCCTTTAAAAAGTTTAAGAAATTCAGACATGAAGTAAAAAAGCAAACTAGAAAACCCATTAAGGTTCTTTGATCAGATCGAGAAGGTGAATATCTTAGTTGAGAATTCCTAGACTATCTCAAGCAATATGGCATAGTCTCTCAATGGACTCCACCTGGAATACCTCAACTCAATGGGATTTTAGAATGGAGAAATTGGATCCTATTAGATATGGTCAGATCCATGATAAGCTTCACAAACCTTCCAAATTTTCTTTGAGGACATGGTCTGTTAACTGCTATATATTTACTGAATAAAAATCCCTCTAAAATCATTCCTACAACACCGTATGAGATATGGCATAGTAAGAAACAAAGTCTAAGTCATCTCAAAATTTGGGGTTGTCCGGCTCATGTCAAAAAATAACAAGCGTACAAGTTAGACTATAGGTCCTTTAGAGCTCGATTCATAGGATATCCTAAGGAGTCATTAGGATATTATTCCTACATTTCAGAAGACAATAATGTGATTGTGAGTCGGTATGACATCTTTCTTGAAAAATTATTTATTCAAGATGGTGGCATTGGAAAGCAGATCAAGCTCAAGGAGAAAGTCTTCCTAGAGCAACGAGCTAAGGATCCTATGGAATCAAATCAGGTTGAGCCAATACAATCACTACCCCCTCCACCTCGCAGATCAAAAATGGTTTCCCATCCTCTTGAGAGGTACTTAGGTACTATTTCAGAGAAAGTAGAGAAAATGTTCCTCATAGGTAATAGGGTTCATGGTGATGATCCTAAAACCTATGATAAGGCGATATCGAATATCGACTCTGAGAAATGGTTAGAGGTAATGAAGTCAGAAATTGACTCGATGCACTCAAACCATGTTTGGACCTTGGTAGATCCACCTGAAGGTATAGTACCTATTGGGTGTAAATGGATTTACAAGAGAAAGATTGGTGCAGATGAAAATGTAGAGACATTCAAAGCTAGATTAGAGGCAAAAGGGTATAGTCAGCACGAAGGCATTGACTATCAGGACACATTTTTGCCTGTAGCCATGCTAAAATGATAAATGATAAATAGACGTCAAAACGAGATTCTTAATGGATACCTTAAGGAAGATATCTATATGAAACAGCCATTAGGTTTCACATCCAATGATGTTGATCACAAAGTATGCAAGCTGCAAAAGTCCATATATGGACTTAAGCAAGCATTTTGGAGCTGGAATATTCATTTTAATGATGTGATCAAATTACTTGATTTTATCAAGAATAAGGAGGAACCATGTGTTTTCAAAAAGATCAGTGAGAGCGCTATTGTCTTCCTCGTACTGTACATGGATGATATCCTTCTTATTGGGAATGATATTCTCATATTGACCATAGTTAAAATGTGATTATCTAAAGAATTCTCCATGAAAGATCTAGGAGAAGCATCCTTCATTCTAGGAATTAAGGTCTATAGAGATAGACCGAATAGGATGCTAGGTCTTTCATAGAATATGTACATAGAGGAAGTGCTAAAGATGTTTAGCATGAAAACTCCAAGAGGGGAATGGTATCCTTCAGACATGGCATTCATCTCTCCAAGAAAATGTGTCCCAACACACCTGAGGAGATTAAATGCATGAGCAAGATCCCTTATGCTTCAGCAATAGGGAGCCTCATGTATACCATGTTATGTACACGACCTGATATAGACCATGCTGTGAGTGTCACGAGCAGATATCAGTCAAATCCAGGTGAAGAACACTTAGACTTCTGTGAAATGTATCCTTAAGTACTTGAGAAGAACTAAGAATATGTTGTTGATTTTTGGTAATAGAGAACTCCAAGTTCAGGGGTATACAGACTCGAATTTTATGTCCAATATAGATGATTGAAAATCGACATCTAGGAGTCTACTTGTGTGTAATGATGGTGCTGTCAGTTGGAAGAGTTCCAAGCAGACAGTGGTAGCAGATTCCACTATGGAAGCAGAGTACATTGCTGCACTAGAAGTTGCGAAGGAGGCATTTTGGTACATGAAGTTCACTATAGAGATCAGAGTGATGCCATCGGATGCTATTTCTCTATACTGTGATAATAATGGCACCATAGCCCTTGCTAAGGAGCCAAGGTCTCATCAGAAATCCAAGCAAATCGAGCAGCAATACCACCTCATCCATGATTACCTCGAGAAAGGTTACGTCGAGGTCAAGAGAGTCGACTCTATAGATAATGCGGCAGACCCACTTACAAAGCATTGGGCTAGCAGAAGATCGAAGCCCACCTTGAGAAGATGGGACTTAGATTTGTAGACAATTGGCTTTAGGTCAAGTGGGAGTTTGTTAGATACATGTGTCCTAGAAGTCAGATTGGCTGACACTTATAATACACTTCTAAGGATAAAATTATAATTTTAATTATAAATAATAAAATAGATTATTTTTTATCATAGTGTGTATTTTGAAAGTGTCTGTGATATATTTTTTGATTTAATGGTAATGATAGTTTATATTTTCAAGAGTTGAAAATTTAAGACATGAATTTTTATTATTAACTCATAAGATGCTCCCGACCGTAGGATCATCATAAGGATGGTGATTGAATCAGAAGGTTGGTGTACGATCACTTCTTTAAGATAGAGGCATCTTAAGTCTACGGTGTAGAGACACCGGAGCAAAAGTATAGGTACTCGTTAGAGAACGAGGGCACTGAGTGTGACCACCTCGAGCAGTCATGAGGAAGTCTACCTTCTCATTGATGACTTGCTCGAAGCTGCAGTGATATGTCTGGTTCTTTGATCTGAGGTACATTAGTGGTTCACCTTGAGGGTGTTATAGTTTGACTACACCATAGCTCGGTCTCCTAGCCATTCGGAACCCTGAGGTGTATGTTGGCTATAGCATGTTCATTGTAAGAATTGGATTGCACTAATAAGGAATCTACCTACCTCGGTAGATGAGGAGCAGTCCTATGATGATCATGAGAATTAAGTCCATAAGCCCATGGCTATGGTAGAGTGAAATAATAGAAAGAATTTCTATTAGAGTTTTCACATTGGACTTGAATCGAATGATTAATTCATATGACGGATATTAGGGTTTGATGAGATCACCTTAACCCTAATCCGGTCCGAGCTCAAGATAGAGAAACCTAATCACACGGGTAGCTATATTGAGAGGTTTGCTTTCAGTTCTGATGGATTACCACCATATGCTGCTAGGTGTCACTAGTGGATTTTGGGAGCAATTAGAATGATTTAGATGATCGATCATACTAGTTGTCTGAATTAGAAAAGTTTCGATCCATCAGAAGATGTTTCGATGATGTCGATGATAGAGATTGTGACATATCCCATTATCATATAAAACTGAACCTAACTGGGTCACATAAATAAGGATTTGGATCTGGATATCATCAATTGGATTAATCTAGTTTAATTGACTTGAATAAGATTCAATTTGGTTGAAGAAAATCATGCTAGCATACGACTGAGCCTAATGTTCTTCTTTAACAATCATTAAAGCTTGTCTCAACTGAGCCAAATGTATTTGGATTCACTCAAAAATCATTACTTAGTCTGGCTGGAGCTTGTCCAGGTCAGAAAAGAGTTGTCTTAATTTATGAGATAAATTTGAGACAACACCGACCATTTTTCGTCACCTGCTAAATCTTATCTTTGGATATTGGTCAAATATTGACCCTAGACACTTAGACATCCGCCCATGTGTCATGCACCCATAGGAGAGAACCTAAAGACTTGTCTCCTGCTAAAAGGTAGATAGGAAGGGGGCACATGCCTAGGGAGGCATGAGCACCATGAGGATAAAATATGGAGTTCCATACAGATGGGACTCTAGTTGCTTCAGGGAATTAAATTAGGTGGCGCCAAGAAGACTTGTTTGACCCAGTCTTGGTGCCACCTAAGGAGAGTTTTGAGGGTGTCTAATCTGATTGGATCAGCTGATGTCATCCCACTAATCAGATTTAAATTTGATTGCATAAAGGGCCATGACTGGCTAGGATGATGTGGCACTGCATGGTGCAGTAGGATCTATATGAACCCTTTCTATGTCTAAAATTTAATTCTTCTACCTTTAGCCCATGCCACATAGCCCCTCTCCCTCCTTCTCCATGCCACCCTCTAGTCCTCTCTCTCCTCTCCATGCCCAAGGAATTTTGGGCATGAATAAGGTGCGATCTAAGCAAGTAAAAGACGCCAGAAAAGGAAGAAGGCAGTACTGCTGCAAGAGACAATGGTTGTTCTTCAAAAGGAGTTTTTGAAGATCTTTGAGATCAAATTTAGATCTAATTTTTGGAGAATTAATTGAGAAGGAGAAGATCTCCAAATCCAACCCGAGTAGATACCGGTAGAGGCCAGGCGCTTGCATGGCTACGTCCAAAACCTCAGGCAAACATCGAGATCATCATAGGATAATTGGATTATCCAAAATAAAGGTATAATTAAATTAGATTTAATTTTTATTTTTATTTTATTTTTATTAGTAGATCAATAAGATCAGATCTGAGGAATCTTAGATCTAATTAGAATCTTAGAGAAAATATTTTTGAAATATCCCTCCTGATGCAATCAGATCTGAACAAATCTGATCCAAAAAATAAGTTTTTTCCTTCAATTGGATCAATCCATGGTCTCCAAATTTCTTTATTGCAAAATCAAAAAATTTTTAAGTCTAGCCTCATATTCTGACAAGAGCCTACTAAACTTCATCCACCCCTTATCCATTTTATAAATGATGATACTGCAATTAAATCATGCGTGAAACTTAAATTATATACTAATGCATTATATGTTAGATATATGTGCCCTAGAAGCTAGAATTGGCTGACACTTATAATACACTTCTAGGGGCAAAATTATAATTATGACTATAATAAATAAAATGGGTTATTTTCTATCACATATGTGTATTTAGTGTCTGTGATACATCCTTTGAGTTAATGGTAATGAGAATTCATATTTTCAAAAGTTGAAAATTTAAGACATGAATAATCATTGTTGACTCATAAAATGCTTCTGACCATAGGATCATCACGAGGATGGTGATTGATCCAGAAGGTTGGTGTACAATCGCTTCTCTTTAGTAGATGAGTCTTGAGTCTACGGTGTGGAGACACCGGAGTGAGAGTACAGGTACTCGTTAGAGAATGAGGGCACTGAGCGTGACCACCTCGAGTAGTCATTAGGAAGTCTACCTTCTCGTCAATGACTGACTCGATGCTGCAGTAGTGTGTCTGGTTCTTTGACCTGAGGTGCATCGGTCAGTTCACCTTGAGGGTGTTATAGTTTGACTACACCATAACTCGGTCTCCTAGCCATATCGGAATCCTGAGGTGTATGTTGGCTATAGCATGTTCATTGTAGGAACTGGATTGCATCAAGATGGAATCTATCTACCTCGGTGGTAGAGGAGCAGCCCTATGATGATCATGAGAATCAAGTCCAGAAGCCCATGGCCATGGCAGAGTGAAATAATAGAAAGAGTTTCTATTTAGATTTTCACATCGGACTTGAATCGAATGATTACATCATATGACAGAAACTAGGGTTTGACGAGTTCACCTTAACCCTAATCTGATCGGGGCTCAAGATAGAAGAACTTAATCACACAGGTAGCTGCACCAAGAGGTTCGCATTCAGCTCTGATGGGTTGCCACCATATACTGCTAGGTGTCACTGGTGGATTTTGGGAGCAATTAGAATGATTTAGATGATCGATCATTCTAGCTGTTCGAATCAGAAGAGTTCTGATCCATCGAAAGGAGTTTCGATGATGTCGATGATAGAGATCATGACATATCCCATTACCATACAGAACTGAACCTAACTGGGTCACACAAATAAGGGTTTGAATCTGGTGATCATCAATTGAACTGATCTAGTTCAATTGATCTGAATGAGATTCAATTAGGTTCAAGAAAATCGTGCTAGCACTCGATTGAACCTAACGTTCTTCTTTTACTATCATAAATAAGTTGTCCTGACTGAGCCAAAGGAGTTTGTGCTCAATCAGAGGCCTTCACTTGGTCTGACTGGAGACTTGTCCAGGTCAGAAAAGGGTTGTCTTATTTTGTAAGACAATACCTACCAATTTTTGGTCACCTACCATTTCTTCGTCCTTTGACTTTGGTCAAAAGTCTACCTTTGACTGGTCAAATGTTGACCATTGACACTTTGACTTTTGACCACATGTCATGCACCTATTGGAGAGCTGGTGGGGGCCTGTCCCCCTGCCAGAACCTGGCAAGGAAGAGGGCGCACGCCACCCTTGGCGTGTGCCCAAGTTGGAGGCGCCTAGGAGTCCCTATTGGATAGGGACTCCATCTCCTTTTTGGATTCCAATTAGAGTTCTCCTAAGAACCAACTTTGATTGGTCTTAGGCACCCTCTAAGGAGGAATCCAGGGGACTCTATTTTCACCAATCAGATTTAGATCTGATTTCACAAAGGATTGTGATTGGTTGGGAAGAAGAGGAGTTGGATCACAGTTAGTCTATAAATAAGACCCTGCGCCCAACTCAAGGAGTAATTTTTGAAGTGATTGAAAGCAATCACAATTCCCATGCCCAAGGCTGCCTCTCCCCTCTTCCTCCATGCCAAACCACCTTCTCCCCTTCCTCTCCACATCTAAAAGGAGTTTTGCATTTTTGGTTGGTGCGATCTAGATCAAAGAAAGGCGACTGAAAGCTAGAAGGCTGCACTACTGCAAAGGACGACTGCTGATCTTCAAAAGAAGTTTTGAAGAACCTCTAGATCAGATCCAGATCTAATTTTTGGAGACATGATAGAGAAGTAGAGAATTTTTAGATCCAGTCTGAGTGGATATCGATAGAGGCCAGGCACTTACATGGCTAGATCCAGAATCTTCCGCTGCATACAGGATCACCAACGGATAATAGGATTACCCATATCAAGGTAAATTAAATTTGATTTAGTTTATCTAGATTTTATTTTATTTCTAAATAATAATAATTAGATCTAAAATATCTTAGATCTGATCTAGATCAAATAATTTTTTTTTTAAAATATATCTCTTGATCTGATCAGATCTGAAGAAACTTGGTCCGAGAAATCAGGATTTTCCTTCAATTAGTATCGGAGCCAAGGTTCTAAAAGTATTTAGATCTAATTTTAAATTTATTTTAATTAAAAAATAAATGATTTTAGATATCACATGAGATGTGATCAGATCTAAAATTAGAAAAAAAAATAATTAAAATTAAATGATTTGGATCTAAGATTAGAGAATATGTATGACTAGTTCTAAAATAGAATAGTTCTATAGAATAGTCTTGCATATTTTTGATTTAATCCAATTAAATCATATTTTAGATCTATTTATTTACTATTTTTTGATATTATAATGGTTAAAATAACCTCTAAAAAATAGCAAATAAAAATTATTTAATTTAAATATCATATGAGATATGATAGATGCATGTCTAGACTAGTTGTAGAATAGTTCTACATAATAGTCTAGATTAGAATTTATTTTGATTACATCAATTTAAATCTAATTTTTTAGATTATTATGAGATAATTTAGATCTAAAAATATGCATGATACAATACATGAGATGTATGCAAAATATGCCATGATTAGATCTAATTTGTATATGAGATATATGATATAGATCTAAAACTGTTTTGTAGTATTGCATGTTCCTGATTAAGGCGTTCCTCTTGGCCGTCCGATCATAAGAACGAAGAAGG